>JAWZYV010011998.1:0-457876 GCA_038373885.1 Cheiracanthium punctorium
ATTTGCATCTTAATGGGAGTTGACACTCTTCCTTCTTTGGGTTATTTTTTTCTAATTTATTAATACAATTCTTAACAGCTAATTAATTATATTTTAGACTAATTTCCATTTTAAAGCTATTATACGGGTTTATTATTATTTTATAAGTTCTTGGGTGTCAAAATGTATATTCCTTTGATTTTTTTTTAAATTTTTATCTTTTTACATTTACTTAATTTATTTATATTTGGTTTCAATGGAACTTTTTGAAGGGGGATCAACAATTTCAGTAATGATGTCATTATAAGCTTTGTATACAAAGCAAACGACTTGTTAGCTGAAAATATTTATTTTGCTTAAGTCCTTTTTAAGTAGATTTATAAGAGTTATTTCCTTTTCAGTGCGAGAAAATGAGTATCACCTAATACGTACTTCGCTGTAAAGCCAGAAATAACTTTCCAGTTTTAAACACCAGTTATAGTTTCATAAGCAAAGACTGACTACTGCAAGGGTAGACAGAGCTCCAAAACACAAATTGTTTTTAAAAGGTTAGAGGGCGTTATTTAGCCCATCATTTGAGACCCATCTGCTGCTCAATCTTTCAGCAAGAATACCTCCAAATTTGACAGGAGAACTAGTGAATATGAAAGGGGTGGTAAGATTCTCTGAAAATAAAAATTCCAAGTGTCATTGATGGGGAAAATCAGCATTTAGTAGCATAAAAATGAGGCTTCAGTGGTAGAAAGCACTTACACGGTTTACTAAAACTTCTAAACTCACGAAAACAGCCGCTGTACGTTTCATTGTAGAAGATTAAAATTTACAAGTAAGGCACACTGAAGCGACATAATACGCATATTCAACTCAGCTACCTTTAATTTTCTCTGGAAAGTTTTACCTGCTTTTGTCACAAATCGTAAACCGTGCATGTTCAAATATCAGTATCTTCTGAAACTGTTTTTTTTTTTTTTTTTTAACCACGTCGTCTCTCTCAACAAATGTCAGTCATTTTAGCTGATAAATGGAGCTAAAAATGTCTCAGTAGAGTCAGTAGAATTTTTTTTTTAAATCGCCAATGTGTTATGCTATTTAAATACTTATTTTTATAACTAGTTAGAATTTTTAAAAATGAATAAAAGAAAAACAAAAGTGCTTGTTCTTAACTTGATTTCTGTTTGTCTGTCTGTCCGTCAGTCGGTACTCTAATTGTCGTAGATATAAATCGGTATTTACGAAGCTTAGGTGTGTTATTCCTGCCTGTACTGTATCATTTACCCGACTGAAAATGTATGTAGAATTTATAACTCTTTTACAGGAGCACACGAAAGAATGGCTATTCGTTACTCTGTATGGCGGTCACTGCTAAGAGTATGTAATTGAAAAACTTTCATCTATTTCACAAATCGAAATTAATAAATGTTATGAAAGTTTACAAAATAATGCTCTACATTGAAAATAATGTATGTAGAATTTATATTTTTTACAGGTTCACTCAAAAGAATTTCAATACATTACGGTCTGTAACAGTTTAGAGACTTTAATTCATATGAAGCGCACCACAATAACTATGCAAGAAGTTTGTATAAAAGCTTACTCTTAATTTAAAATGATGGGAATAATATCTGCAGATGTTCTATAGGGTCTCACAAATTTACATAAACAATGAGAGACAGGTTATGCCCAAAATCTTCCAAAATGGTCACTAAAACTTCTAATGATCACCGAATTAGGCTCTAAAACAGGTTTTTGCTTAATGATATGCGAATTTGGCGCGATAGTACTAAATTTTACTGTTGATAAATCGGAATTCAATTACCGATACTGGTAAACGAATTACAAGAAACAAGCTGCAAATTTAGGCTGTTTCTCACATGGGCTATTAGTTTCAGCCTAAATCAAAGCTCAGAATAAGAGATCAAGCTGCAAATAAGTAACGAAATATTTTGCTCTTACGGAAGTGATTAAAAAAAATCCATTTTATAACTGTGCAGGTTGAAAATAAAAATCACGTTGGAAAGTGATTTATAATCTATACATTTCGACATGATTTATCCTTCTTGTTTCATTTAATTTTCTTTTTTTTAGCTAATAAAAAAATAACTGCAGCAAATTTTCATTCATGTGAGACCAATGTAATCAATAATTATTGTTCGAACATAATAAACGGTAAATAAGAAGGTATGACATTTAATGTAACTTATCCAGAAACTTCATTCTTATTTCTTTGGAGCTACAAAATATATTCAGAGACTTTAAAGTCTGCACTTGCTATCCAACAGAGACTTTTTTTTATCAGTTTTCTTTTCAGCTTATTTCCTTCCCCCACTCCTTCAGGAAAAGGGTAATTTTTATTCTGGGTAGAACATGTTAAAGTATGACATGCCAGCTTCTGCATATTGCTTATTTTATTCCTTCTACATGTTTTAAAAAATGTGCGTTATTTTTTTCGCGTGTCACAGTGTTGCTTTATTGCATTTTACAAAAAAAGATAAATGATATATCAAGCATAAAGTTTTTTTTGTTTTTCGTGTTTAGAAAAGATACCGTTATTGCCGAACGTAACCCTACGTTTAAAAAAATGGCTCAATAGCACAATATATTTTGCAAAATATTGTTAGGAATTTTTAATACAACCAGGTTTGGTTAATAAGTAATATTACGTGAATGTACGTAAATATGATACCAATTACAGGGTACGTACTTGCATGTAACTTAATAGCCAGATCGAGTTGAGATCTGGAAACACTGGAAGTGTTGAATCCTCTAATTTCTTAGATACTTACCATGCAATAAACCACTTTATTTGTCTTCGTATTAAAAGGAAATATATGACCATGGTAACTAAAATGGAGTCTTTGATTGTCGGCAGTTCGAAATGCAAGGGATGAAAATAGTTTATTAACTCCTTCGGCCCTAAAGTCCTAATATTAGGGCACATTTTTGAATTCCCTATATTTTTCATTTTCAAGAATTTTAACACAAAAACCTAGTGTCCTAATAATAATACATTCAAGAATAGCACAGTATTATCATTTTGGCTCTGTAAAGGGTAGAAAATATCCTTCAGAGAAGATTATGGACGTGTCAAGTCCTTTGAAGCCAAAAGTTAAATGTATCTTTATGAATGAATGAATGTAATCAAAATGCGTTGCGTTAGAAGTGTGAAATATTTTCATGTTTTCGTGCACAAAGAAACTGTTTCGAAAGGTTTCGTACAAAATAACTGTAATCTTTTTTCTCATTTTGCTCAAATATACCTCGTGTCATGTTATTAGAACATTCTTTAATTAGTTTGGTAATTGGCTGAATGTTATAATATTTCATATTCCAGATACTTGCATAAAGTGCAGCACATCTTACCACTCATTGATTTTTTATCTGCTCTATTTAAAATTCAGGGCCGAAGTGGTTAAAAAGCGCCTTATCTAGTCAATTTGACTGCAGTGATGTCACATTGGTATTCTTTATAAATTGAAATCATTTTCCATTATTCAAACACACTGATATTGGTTTCCAAGACTCGTTGGTGAACAAACAAGACAAAATATGCATTAGTTACATTTCCTGCGTTTATTTCACAGAGACTTTTCTCCAGTTCCCTAAAGTCATTATTTAAAGTGAAATCTGACACTTTGAGATACATTATGTTTTGAGAGAAGATTAATCAATCATTTATAAAACTGAAGTCAAAATGTTCCCTAGCGTTTTAAATTTTTGCTGCTACTTTACTAAACACTACGAAATGTAGTAAAATTCTTTTTTACCCAAAAATATATGCTCTTATAATGCAAATGGGTTTAGATAATTTTTAAACATTATTTTTTGTTTAAAACTACTGAAGGAAATTTAACTTGATTTTACTAATTCTGAAAAGAGTTGTTGCTTTTCAAAACGCAACATGAGTATAAAATGGTTTAATTTAGTCATCTCTCATTCGGTTAATGTCTCAAATTATACTATTTTAAATAACTGAGAGAATATATTTTAAATTTTGATGAAAACTACCTAAACTTTTGAAATATTAGAACATATTAGGAAAGAATTCTTCCATTTCTTTTGCACAGCTGAAGGATATGTTTCCATTTATAGCAAAAAAAAAAAAAAAAAAAAAATTATATTGCTCTTACGTCTATTATAAGATATCCTATTTGGAAGGTACTTTTTAAAAGTAATTAACAGAATAGTACAATCATATTTTGTACAAACAGAATTTTCTACCACCTTCTCAAAATAGGCTGATAATTGTTTATGTTCTCATGATGTATTATTTATAAAGTGTGCATGCTCGTTTCTCGGGGAATACAAAAAGTGACCATACTAAAACCAAAAATATGTTTATTTAAATAATCTACAGTGTTTATCTGCTAAGACTTACAGCTATCATTTTCACAATATCCATCTTCAGCCTGAAAAACAAGATTTTTTTATTACTCTTTAATAATTTTATTACAATTTCAACTAAACAATAACATTTTTACTATACCTGAAAGAAAAGGCCATTTTTCAGAGTTTGCTTGTCATATTATTAAGTATGCATATAAGTTTAATCATACCATATTAAAATATTACAAGTAAACACTAATTAATAAAGAAATTATCATATAGTATATGTATTTAACATTTAATTTAATGATATGCAGAAAATTGAAGAAACAAGAACTAGCAACCATATGAAATGAGTAAGTGTTATACGATATGACTCGTACTAAATGCTTCCCTAAACTAAATATTCCCCTTAATTTTCTCCAATTCTTCCATTGAAATTGTTGTGTTTTTATAATTTGTGAAAGTCAGAAACGATTTTGTAAAAATTAAGACTTCTTGTAATTCGACTTCTTCTATTAAGGTACTTTCCCTTAACTAAAAGTAGTACAAAAGAAGAAGTTATATATTTATAAATTACACTGAAATTGGATCGTTCTTAACTTTTGAAAATTTCGTGATATTTGTAATTTAATTGGCTCTTAAAACTGGGTGGACAAGTTGTGCCACAATAAAGGCAAGTGAGCCTCGGTGAGTTGAGGTGAGTGGATTACGTATGGCCCACTTACCTCTACCAATTTTGTTCTTGACCATGGCCCAAAACAAAGCAAGGTCTTCTCATATTATACCTCTATATTCCACTTAAGATTATATTGTATTAAACTAAGTGAACCAACACTTTCAAACAGGCAACATAAGCTGATGTTCAAAACTGATATATTTCAGAACACAATGTATTTTGAATATCTTTTTCACATAGATTACTTGTCTAACTATGAACAGTTTAAATTTTTTTGACCAACCCTACATTATTTGATGTTTTAGGAAGCTACCTATATATAACCTAGGCCAATTTAAATTTTAGTTCAATTGTTTTATAGCCTTGTTACTTTTCATTTCAAATATTTTATGTCATAAAATAAAATTGTAATGAAAAAATTAATGATAATGTGCACAATTAATGTTTAAAATTAAACGCATTTTCTGCTATTGAATTTCTATTTATAAAAATTTTACAGGTGCATTATGTTGTTATAAAGTCTGATTGTGTTATTTTGTTGTCCCACTTATCGAAACTTAATGTTTCTAAATCCAAGCAATTTTACTAGAAAACAGTTTCAAATAACCCAACGATTTATATATATATATATATATATATATATAATAACCGATTTATATAATAATAACGATTGTATACATATATGTATACATATATACAAACTCTTTTAAAGTGAGCAGTTAAACATGAATAATATTTGACGAGAATGTGATCCCGTTTCAAAATATTTCAACGATTAAAATTTTTACTAAGTATTTCAGCTGTTTACTAATAACAGATAAAAAATGACATAATCTATCAATTTCAACGCAGTTTTATCTTCATAAATATTTAAAAGCGTATTTATTTAACACCATTAAGAAAACCTTTTATGATTCCATCACCAACTTGAAATAATTTTCCCTGGACAAGTGGAAACAGGAAAATGCTGAACAAAATTTCGATCTAGGCTAGCATTTAACTTATTTAATAAGTAAAACTAATCAGAATGATAAGAACAAGAAACTTTCGAGTTTTTTTTATTATTCTTTGGTACTTTAGCTTGCAAATTATAATTAAATTAATGTGTTCTTTTAGTTTTGAGTGGTTATGAATTTAATAAGAAAACTTAATTATAATTTCAAACATGAGCTGAAGAGCGTCAGCCTTTTTCTATATATATCTTTCTCTTTTTTACAGTGCAGAAGCTTTACCAGCTATTTTATGAAATAGGAAACAATGTTAATTTGTTAAAAGCAGAACTTTTTGTTTCGCGCAACGATATTTTTAAAACTTCTTACATTCCATTTTCTTTGTTTTAATTTGCTTGAATTTTTAAAAATCCTTTAAAAGCATTTTTTTAATAACGTAAAACTCTAAAGTCAAAAGTTATTCATTATATTTATTAATAGGTGCATTTCTTCTCTTCTACGTTTTTCTCTGTGTTATATATATATATATATATATATTGACAATGAGTTCAGGGTGGTTGTTCAGCCTTTTGTTATTTGAATTAATCCTAAGAGACAGAATTTTCAATAATCCAACGGAAATCTGAAAGCAAGATTGCTGATAGTTCTTGTAAAATGTAAAAGAGACGAAGAACGAGGTAAATTTGGCAGACGATGGCACTAAAATGACGGTCACGTTTATATCTTCTGGTTAAATGCAAGAAGATTTCACGAAATGTTCATTCGCAATCTCTGGAATGCTTTTTATTACATTTTAAGATTTTAGTTAAAATGTTGAAAATGCCATTTTTTCTCTGATTAGTCAGAAAACATGACATTTATAAAATAATGAACGTGTGGTGCAAGCACATAACATAACTGAACATTATATTAAATTTATACTATTCTATTAAAGTTATTAAATACCTTTTCTTCCGTAGCATCATATAGACCAGCATTTATATCACGTAAGCTAACAAGATTTAAATCAATTTTTTTGGCGATTTCTTCCATTTCAACCTGAAATAAAGTATTCATTAATGACAAGAAAATTAGTTAATAACATTTACATATAACAGAAAAGTGCTACCAGTGTTAAAAAAATGCCATTGCTTCGAAAGTTTTGAAAAGTTTACAGTTTAAAGTCATTAAACATAAATTTACCATCGATATCCATAAAAACATATTCAAGGTAGAATTTCGATAGTCTAATGTCTATAAAGAAATAACATGATCTTTACAAGATTATCTAGGCACCATTTTTAAAGTGTAGCTTATTTTTAATATCTCAAGTCATTTTACACATCTGTAAGTTAACTACGGAACATTATTGGTATGAGTTATCATTTCAATTTTTTTTTTTTTTTTTGGTTAGAATAAGATTTTTTTTATAACAGGGAATTTTTTTAATCACTTCATTTTTAATGCATCATTGCGCAAATCCCACTGATATTTTTTACTTGCTATCATAGTTGTGTACCGAGAAGTAAAAAAAAATACATATAACATCGGGCGTTCGATGTATCAGAGATTTCCGAATCGGTCAATTTCGCCCATTGCCGCTCATCGTGCAGTTTATTGAACGCCAGCGGGAGAAAAACCGACTTTGCTCAGGGTTACCTAATTTTGGAATAATTCCAGATGAGACCTAGCATATGGATTGACACTCTCAGAGGTATAATTTGAACATGGAGAACATTGGAGACATCCACGACAGATTTTACGCGTACCAGTTATCTTTAGCGTACATCGTCTACTTCAGATTCAGTCGAAAGAGGAATTCACCCTCCCAAGCACTTGCCAAGCTAGTGCTACTTCAGTTTCGATCTAATGGTCTTAAATTGTTGAAGTTACATTACAACCCAGAGATGGCAAATGTAATTTTATCAAAGCGCCGAAATAGGTACATTAAAATTCAGTTTTCTTCCAAATATTTTCCCCATAATTCTAATTACTAAATACTTGTTTTCATTGTTTTGATTTTTTTTTTTTTTTTTTTTTGGCATACCAGGAAAACTTTCTGGCTTTCCATAACGTCAAAAACGCGTTGACCCGTGTGTCACGCTTTTGTATCCCTACGCTAATGCGTTCACGGTTTTTAACAAGATTGTGGCTCTATTTACTGCTCGGAAAGAAAATATTGACCGGTTCAAATAGTAAAAATAGTTATATGATAGATACCTTCAAATTTATATTTAAATGCTAAAACTGAGTAACACAACAATGCAATGCTAATGCGTTTATTTTTTCCTACTTATATTTACTATCAGTTTCCTTTAGAACGTCATTTTCAATCTAG
This sequence comes from Cheiracanthium punctorium, assembly GCA_038373885.1. NCBI lineage: Eukaryota > Metazoa > Arthropoda > Arachnida > Araneae > Cheiracanthiidae > Cheiracanthium > Cheiracanthium punctorium. The sequence continues at coordinate 8,249 of JAWZYV010011998.1, forward strand.
TAATTGATTTTTCACGTTTTGGGAAATATCACAATTAAACGTTTTATCTTAATAAAGCCTTTTAAAGTCTGGTAAGAGTACGAAGCGAGAGAGACTATAGAAAAGTTGCAGCTGTTTCTGAAAGACGCAGTTGTGTGGTTAAATATATTTCCGCCTTAGAAACGAAAAATCTCTTGAAGCATGAATATATTTTGCTGCTTGTTTTGCACGAAATATAAAGCACACAGTTCTTCGCGAAATATCTTGAAGCGAAAAATGTTTTGCAGGCACAAAAACACTTTGCACGCGAGAACAAAATAACATTTTTATTTGCGTTAGTTTACTTGGATTATTATATCTGGTTGTTTAATGTTCAGCTACGGAAAATTATTACATTTGCCCTTTATTCGGTTGCCGTTCGCCGTACAGCGACGTTATGTATACCAATCGTTTACAAATAACGTACACTTTAATTTGCTATATATATAAAATTTGCATAAGCGCCACCTTCATAATTCAATACCCACCAAATTTATTTTTTCCAATGGCAATTCCTAATTTTCACTTCATATTTCAAAACTTTAATTCATTTTATCCCCAGATACCAATTTTCAGTGCATTTGAACTAAGAATGAATGAATTATAAGCTTCCGAAATTTTCTTCCTATGTTAAAATATTTTTTCATATTTTAATTTATATCTCATTTAATACTGATATTAAGAAACGGATTTTTATCCTTACTATTAAAACTAAACAGCCCAAACATAATTTACAATTATTACTATTTTTAAGAAAATATTAATATGAGTTATGAAAGAAATATCTCTTGCGACCTCATCAAATTTCGACGGAAATAGTTGCAGAAAATAGCTTTCCATGGCTGTGCACAATTTCAAATTTTCACGTTCGGTACTTCATATTATATTAAAATGTCTCATTTTGATGAGTTAAAGACTTATATATCACTTCATAAAGTGACAATTTTTCAAAAGTTAAGCCAAGTAAAAGCTTTTATAGTAATTATTTTATTATACAAGATTATATAATGATTATTACATAGAATGTTCCAAAAAGATGGTAACACACTTTAACTCTTTATGGATTAAGGATAAGGGGGCAATGTATGAATTGAAAAAATGTTCAAAATAAGGTAGAAAAAATTCCTGTCGTTAATTTTGAAAAACTTATTAAATTACTTAATTTTGAAAGACTTATTAAATTTGTATACGACCCCCCCGTACAAAACAATTCTCAATCAGTAAAATGTAACTTATTCACTTAATGAGATGAAAAAATCGAAAAAATCAGCATTTCATCATAAAACGTCTCAGAGGTATATTTAAACAGAGATAGTCAGGCGCTATATATGAATTTGAATATAAACGTTTATTGCTAGAGTGCAAAAAAAAAAAAAAAATATCTTATTTCGTAATTTCTGTACAATCCCGTAATTTCTGTACATCCGAGGTGATTCTCCCCCCCCCCCTTTAAGAAACGTTGAAATGGTTTAAGTCAGCATGTATTCATGTTCATATCTCCGATACTTTTTTGGATATGATTCTCAAATTTTGATATCACCTCGAAAGTGTATGGTGTGCATTTTACTAATTGGAAACATTTTTGTACGGGGATCGTATACAAACTAAAAAAGTGCCACTTAAAAAAAATAACTACAGGAATTTTTCTTAATGTAGTTATTTTTCCCTCTCTTATTTTCAGCATTTTCTCAATCTAACCTGCCCACTTCCCAGGCAGCACAAGAATGTTCTATGAACGTCTAGTAACGTTCAGAATAGTAAGAAAAGCGTTCAGGTAAAGTTTGTACGTTCTGTATAACGTTCTAAAATTTTACTAAGCTATCTTTTGCCAAAAACTGTGAATAAATAACGTCTTATTGGACGTGCAACAGGGGTTTTAATGATGCCGTTCTAAAGCAATGCCTAATAACTCGTTCTATTCGACGTGCAGCAGAAGTGCTGGTATTGCCGTTCAAAAGCTATGCCTAATAACACGTTTTATGCGATGTATAACAGAAGTGCTGTTGATACCGTTCAAAAGTTATGCCTGATAACCCGTCCTACTTGACGTGCATCAGAAGTGCTGGTGAAACAGTTCAAAAACAGTGCTCATAAATCGTCATACTCAACGCATAACAAAAGTACTGGTGGTACAAGTTTAAAAGCAATGTTTAACAACACGTTCTACTAGACGCGTTGAGTTTATTATTCCTGAAACGACAGAATGAGTCGTTCACTTGGCGTCTAATAAAGTTTTACAGACACCTGTTTGGCAATATCCCGGTGTTGAGTTGCGCAAGGCAAGCAAGCGGCAAAATCATTTTGCATTCCTCGTGATATTGCTGTTGGTCGTATTTTGTTTTTTGTTTTTGCATAATTTACGATTTGTGTTACTCCCAGACAGCACATAAGCTTAAAAAGAGCTTGACATTTCTTTCAATTTGACGTATTAATGCAAGCTTGGCAGTTCAATTCATTTTAAGCTTGCAACATGCTTGGAGATTACAAAAAAAAAAAAAAAAAAAAAAAATGAGTCGGCAAATATTTTCCCGCCGAATTGAAGTCTTTTGAACTGTCAAGCTTGAATACAACTTCATTACTGCTTGATTTGGAAAGCCATATAACAAATAATTTATCATCAGTCATAAATGTACTTGACCATAGAATAAAAAAAAAATTCTGTATTTTCAAACATTGAAATTCTTCAAAATAAAATACAAATATACTACAAAATTGATTTTAAAATCAGTCGTTTGTCTCGATTTTGGCCAATATTGCCCAAATTGAGTGTTGCGATATTGAAAGTTTTAAAACATGTTCTGCTTTAAGTTTATATTATGCTTATTTCCCTAGTAGTAGAGTATATAAATCACATATAACATTATTTAATTTTGATTCATCCTATGGAAAAATAAGAGATGTATTTCGGCATAAGAAATACTGATCAATCTCCCCAAACAACGGCGTGACAACCATAACAGTCACTTCAAACTTTAGTCATTTCTCCTCGAGTCAGATTTGAATCGTGGTTAGGACGCTTGCTTCGCACACCTTAGGTACCGGGATCGAACCCAGTCGCGGACGCTAGACGGAAACAGATTAAAATAACTTGAGATTTCAGGGTAGAGGGGAAAATGCGTAGAAAAATAAAATATATGGGGCGAGTTCGGCGCCCCATGTATTTAGGATTTTTTTTTTTAAGGAAATTTTTTTAGAGTATAGTAAGTTTTAATCAAGCTTTCTATGTCAAGCTTAATGCAAGTTAGGCAAGTGTAAACTTGAACACTTGATTCAAGCTTGCATTAAGCTTACACGCTTGAAATAATCAAGCTTAATTCAAGTTTATTGACTTGATAAATCAAGCTTACTGCAAGATTGATGCAAATTTGCTGTGCTATCGGGGCGAGAAAACGTAGTTTAAACACAGTGTGAACGTCCTACCGAAACATTTAATGGTTCTGGATGAGTTCGGGAAGTACATAATTTGAACCGGTTTTCTACGTTTTAAACACGTCGGCTGCCCGGACACATAGACGTTAGTAGAACGTTTTTTTGTTTACGTACCGTGAACGTTTAAGCTGATCGTTCACAGTTCGTACTTGGAACGTAAGTGTGCTGCTGGGGTTACCTCTAATAGATAAAAAATTATAACGTGTTACCTTTTTTTTTTTTTTTTTTTTGGACGCCTTGTATTATCTTTTTGTAATAATTTTGTACAAAACTAGTAATATTAAAGAAACAATGAATTTTATTTTATTTTAGAGTTGTCTACACATTTAAAACAAGGGAGAATAATCGTGAAAATTATCCATTTCTTATGTAACATGAAATCATCCTTTAACATCGACTATTACTCATGAGCATGGGCAGCATAGGTCAAGGGGCGGCACTTGCCTCCCTCTGGATTTTTGTATGCCAATTTTTCTCCTGATTTTGTGCTTTCCAACGTGGCAATCATATAATGAAGTAATCTTTGCCTCCTCCTGTAAAATTGTCTGTCAATGCTCATGCTATTGCTATCATAAAATAAGTGAGATCTTGAGCAATATTTTGAAACACCTCAGGAAGGCAAATAAATGTAATTTTACTATACCAGAGACTACCTATATAATGACTTATGTCTTCATTTTCAAATAATTTTGCTATCGTACTCCATGAGATTGCATGAATTAAAACTCTGATTCCACATAACCGGTATAAATATTTTTAAAAATTAATTATTGTTTCGTATACTTTTTTTAACTTTATAAATTTCCCATGCAAAAACCAAAATATCAGCTTCCGGCATATTTGCACCGTCTAAAATATTTTCTACTTTAATACTATTTTCGAAAAAGAGGAACCCGGATAAAGCTGTGTCAGAATTTATATAATTGGTACGAAGAACATATCACACTAATAAAACTATGCTAAAGCTAGGAATACAATAATTTTCAAATGAATATTTTTCGATAATTTCCACTACCGGAGTCAGTGTAAAATTAATTAGTTTAATCTGTCGTACTATCTCAATAGATTAATCAAAGTGGAATGACATATTTTCGATACTTAAACTAAAATGTTTCGTTATAATACAAGAAGTATAAATCGAAAAATATGCTTTTTTTTAGGAAAAAGAAAAAAGAAAGTCAAAATTTTCAATTAAAAATAATAGGGAAGATTTTTAGGAAGTGCGGTTTTTTAAATTCTTTTATTTGACAATTTTATGATAAAGTATTACCATTAACAAAGCTGCTTGTGTGAAGTATTTAAGACTGTTTTAAAGGTAATTAAATCGTTATTTAAACGTGTTCTCCACACCCCTTCCCGTTTGTGAATTCTAATTTACACGGGTCTTTTGTGGAATCAGTCATGAGTGTAAGGTTGGTGATTTCAGTAAAGTCATTTGAATTTGGTGAGCCACCTAATGACCTGTGATCTTCCCTAACAGCCCTATCACAGCTCGAAACAAAAGAAAGGAAGGGGGAAAGAGTTGTTTAGAAAACGACTTTAAAAAATTCATTTTCTAAAAATGTATAACATAAGCAGCTGGTTACTCAGTTTTTTAGCATACATACTCTACTCAATCATCAAAATCGGTAAGTTAATTCGGCAAGCATTAAGTTACTTCAAAATTCCTTTGATACAATTTGATTTTTATTAAAGATTTTTATTAAGAATAATTTGAATAATTTTTGCCTTTTGTACAAGACCCTAAGTACATGGTATAAGCTCGATGCTGTTAAAATGCGTAAATTAAGTAATATTCGTTTATCCTTGATAATCTGCAGAATAACTGTGTCAAACTGCTTATATGGCAAAAATCGTATATTGTTTCGTATCTCAAACTACTATTTGCCACCAAATAACTAGCAGCCGCACAGCAGAATATGAAAAGGGGGGAAGAAGCATAATATATTAGACTGCAGACTGCAAGCGAAATATTTTCACGTTCTGGTAGAAATTTATGATTTTCCATTGAGTTATTGATTTTCCACCTTTTATGTGCATATCTTGGTTAATTCTAACATCATGCGTTATTAAACTGCAACTGCAGTAAAAAACTTTAAGGATATTAATGGTTGTAGTTCTTTCTTTCCTTCTTTATTTTGTGTAAGTAATTTAGAGTTCAATGTTTTCATTTTCATTACATTCGAAATTTTGCTCAGTGAAAAATTACTTTAACGGGAAAATAGATATTGTATATGGTCTAATGAAAATAAAAGAAATTCAATAAATATTTGGCCCATTATTAGTGTTTTCAACACTAACTTAAAAAAGGCAGCGTGTGATTCACATTTGCAGTAAATTAGAAATATACCCTTCATTATTGATTCGTCAAAATAAGAATTTGTAATTTTAATTTCACAAAATTTGTGTTATAAAGCTTAAGGTGAAAAAAGTTTAATTAATTATAAATTATGAAAATTTAGGAGAGTAAAAATATTTTTTGTAAAAACGAATAGGAAACTTCAAGAAAAAACACATCACTGCTGCTTTTAGAAAATGATGATTAATTGATGCATGTAAAAAGGTGTTTAACTAAATTTTTTAAGGTAAAAGATCTCTGTTTCGTTGTGTTCTATAATCTTTTCATTTTGTCACTAGAATTAATAGACAGCTATTGTAATAAATTTTCAAAAAGCGCATTTATTATCTTCCAAACTTCACTGAGAATAAATGTATAAAAATGACTACTTGGAATGCTAAGTTGCTTCCAAGGAATAAAAATACCCAGAAAAACATTAAAACTTTACAATATATAAACCTTTTTCGTTACATACCGATTCAGTAATTAATTCTTTGGTGAAAACATCTTTCTTATAAGATGTAATTTTAGCTGTTACAGTCAAGTCTCCAGCTGAGCCTCTCATTTTAAATTCTTTAAAATCTGGAATGAAGAAAAAAAATATTAATCCAAAGGTAAAATAAATTCTTTAAAATCTGGAATGAAGAAAAAAATATTAATCCATAGGTAAAATACATTTAAAACATTACAAGTACTTCAATTAAAACTGTTATATTCTAAAGAAGGAAGCTCATACTCATTCCCGAGAGTTAAAACATCTTTTTAACTTATAGTTATGCGAGTATGTTTTATCCCAACGAATGTGTAAAATTTACTCCTTTTAAACAATATTTTGAGAAGAGTAAAAATTTACAGCATCGAGTAACTTACGAATTCTTACTTTATAAGAAGACTGAATGTTTGTTTCTTTTGTCCCTAAGTTTACAGTGTGAAAACATTCAAAGAAATATTTATCACAATGACATCTTTATACCTTGTAACACTGGAAAACAATGCAACATTGTGACAAACAATATTCTCTCCTCAATATTTTTGGAATCTTCTGATCCAAATTAAATCCTCAACACCACATGGTCACGCCACACCACATGGGTATATTTCTGTCCAAAATAGTAAATCCATACACGAAGTAATAAACTAATGATAACTGTTAAACGGTGTGTGTTAAAAAAACAATGTCTTTATGCCATAATGCAGATTGAAACAGCAGTTGTCTTTCATAATGCACAAATAAGAAAAAAACAGCCAGCCGTTCCAACTTTGGTCGTTTTGGCTTCTCTTGTCTTCCAATTCTCATTGGCTCAATCAGTTGTTAGATGGAGGGGGGGGAGCCTATTCGAGTTCCTGCATTATTTTTATTTTATTTTATTTGCATTTTTATACGTTAGTCCTTACTTATGTAAAAATTGTTAAAATTAATTTCTATTCACTGAAATCATCTAACAGCCAGTGACTAAGATGATAAAGTCCATGATATTTTTTAAGCTAAATGACTGTAAAGTGTTCGCACAAAATCATAAGCCTAAAATTTTAAATAAAATATTGAACTTCGTACGTATTGAATTACAAAACATTGAAATACTGAAATGACACAATTAATCCATTTTTAATAGTCAAGGATCTGGAGCAGAAAAATTGTAGCTTGGACTTTTTCGAACATGTTATAGTTTCAAACATAAAAATAGGGCTCTATTGAACTTACGAAACTTAGAGTTATGTTTTTATATGTTGATGATCTAAAACAAAATTACAGTCTAAAATACTAAAGATTATTTACTGAAGTACAAAAAAAAGTAATACCTGTCTTTTGACTTTTGCACTATGGGGTTTGGATATTTTTTTCCTACACCCAGTACATAAACTATTACATTACAGAAACATTTCGAATATTTGCCTTTATATGATTCTATTATGTTTCTTTGTTAAATGAATTACATCCTAATAAACATGATTTAAGGTGGGATTTTTTCCTTTAAAATAGGATTGAACTTTAATTTAGGGACACCGTTGTATGTAAAATACATGATAACCCAATATTCGTACCTGAATCCTGCACCCTTTACTTTAGTTAAAATTTCAAACAAATGCTGTAAAGGCAACAGTGGAGAACAGCTGTTTAAATAAAGCTAAGCTGCTTAAAAGATTTCAAATTCATTATTGATACACATTTACAAAAAATGCTGGATATAATATCAAAATTTAAAAGTAAAATTTGTAAATATTAAACTGCGGCACTCAGTAGAATTTTGTGCGATTTCTTAGAAAGTACATATTGAAGTAACTGTGACGGTCCGAGTTAAGATCTATTACTGAAATGTAAATTTATTAAAATATTTTACAGTTTTCAGAAGAAAAAAAAAGAATCAAGTTAATGTAGCATCAATATGCTCATCTAAGTGCACAATTTTATGTTTGAAATATTGACGGATTTTTTTTCTACATACAAACATATTTTTTCTATATATTAAGTACTGTACTTTGTTTTAACTCTGTATATATAAATTGTCTCTTTCCTACAATAAAGTGCGTCGGCAAACTTAAAGAAATGAAGATTTAACTTCAACGGTCGAGGATTATTGTTATTTATCCGTAATGTTCAAAGAAATATGGTGGATTTTTGCCTCTGTGTAAAATTTTATTTAAACTAAACAAGAAGAGGGTAAATAATTCTTCAACTATTGATTTCAACGTTATAAAGCACCTCACACGTCAATTAATAATTCGACTATGTTAAACAGAAATGTACAAAAAATAAATTTTTCTGTCTAATTTAAATACTGACTCAAAAAAAAAAAAAAAAAAAAAAAAATCAGTCATTTTCTAAAGTTCTAAACATACATAGTTGTTATTTGAATATTATATGTAGAAAAAGTCTTTTTTCATTAAATTAAGAAGACTTTAAATAAATAATAATAATATATACTACCTCAAAATGAAATGATTTATTATTCCTTTTAAAAATAAAGCTGCATCCAAAGTCTTTATAATTTAACCTGAACTTCCTTTAAACTGCATCAGTAAATTCCTCATCCCCATCCCGGAAAAGAAAAACTTACTTAATTGAAACCTCACAGATATCCAAAACGTTAGAAACTGTTTTGAGAAACGTTAGAGATTTAAAAATGGGCATTTTTCTTATTTTAAAAAGTTGCATATTGATTGAAAAGTAGACAAAGAGTTTAGAAGTATGACCCATAATATGGAACGTTTCCCCCTACTCAAAGCATATTTACTTCAACTTCCCACTCCCTAGCAAGTAAAGAAAGACATAAAATCGATAATTAACTGGCACCGATATTCTTGTATTAATTCTTTCTTATTTGATACACGTCGACATGTCCCGAAAATATGCTACTTAAGAATAGGAATAAATGTATACTGATGTTAAACATATGATAGATACTGAAGGGATGTATCATATATTTAAAAAGAGTTGCCAACTGCTCCGGAATATAATAAACCGCTTTTCTAAAACAGTAATTTTTGGCGTAGCAAAAAAATTAAGTTACAATATACAAAAAGTGTTTAGTTCTTTTCCGGAGCAGTTGGCAACTCTGGTTTAACAACTGTTTGTTCAGAAGCTATTTATTCAAAGCATGCCAGATTGAAGGAAAGATTTGCAATGCTATCGGTTGTTTTAGTTGCTGTAATTTTGATTATTTTGTGTACTTGCAATCGATATTTTTACATTAAATCTATTTATTGTTATCAGTTAACATACACAAACAACAAATGTAACTGCTTGTTTAATTAATCCACGAAAGTTATGCAACACGTATAAGATATATAAAGTATTACTTCTTGATAATGCAATGGATAAAAGAATTAAATGCTCATTTATTTTGAAATTTCGCTGTTTTATTACCCTAAATATTTCGCGTCGTAAATATTTTTCAAATATCACTCAACATATTTCTAGTCCTTCACCTTTTACGCTATTTTTCCTCGTTCGATTGATTTTTAGCGCATTCCAAACATATTGCTTTAAGCAGAACCTACATAAAATTAACATATTAGATATGTAACTAGTAGTAGTCTTGGCGGGTTTCTAAATGCATGGATTTATTTTTTAAATTAACTCCTCTAAATGCATTTCACATCAACGGGGTATAAATAATCATTTTAATAAGATGTAAGTTTTAGACAAGTCACATTTCGCACTCATCATCTAACAATTAGCTAAATAAAATTAGCAAGTGTACAAATAAAAATTTCAGAATATAGAAAAACAGTCTGTTTTTAACAGACAAAAAGAAGGATGGGTAGTCAAATAGTTACAGCATTATCTTATGAAGAATTTATGACTTTCATAATAATATGAAAACTTTCATAATCAAAACAGTAAATATTAAGCATTATAAGTTACGTGATTTATGATATAGATTTATGCAAAATGAAGTAATCAGCATAAGAAAAGGAAGTGAAGGAAAACTCCTGGTATTTTTATATACTAAAGAAAGACCTGCAGATAAAAGATTTCAACATGTGTCAAATTTCAAGCATCTCATTTACCCTCATTTTTATTCAGTACGTTCACAAAAATGCATCCAAAAAAAGAATCGAGGAGATTCCTTTTATTGATTGAAGTTACTATACTAAAAACTAAAATTAATTTTTAAAATATTGTTTAGATAACAGTACGTTGAAATTATTATGTTTTCTTATTTATAAATGTGAGTTGTCAGGTTGGTTTTGGTATTTCTAGATTATTTTTCTGCTTTTGTTAAATAAAAGACTGATGATTTCTAGTTTTTTGTGACGTTCAGGTTTCAATAAATTGTTTCCTTACATTGACAGAAGAAAAAGATAAAAGTAAAAGTGAAAACACTACCATTTTTTAAAAAAGAAAACATATTTTTGTCACTTTTATATATTTGCCTATTTTATCAATTCATTCTGTTCTATATTTTTACTTCTATTTTTGTACCTATCTTTTTTTTTCATGTAGCTTCCAACAGACACTCCAGGAGCAAAAAGCGAAGGAAAGAATATAATCTTATGTGAAGCTTGTTTGCTAAGTCTGAAACAGCACTGCAACTCTACAGCTGTACCTAAACTGAGCAACTGCAAGATGATTTGATAGATTTCATTGAATGTAAAATTTCTTACTAGTTTCTGGAAGCTAGTCAGGAGATTTTTCCAGAAGTTCCCTGATGAAACTCATGTATTAGAAAGAGAAAAAACGGAGACTGTACCCTAAACCGCGGCAAGAAATTGACAAGTCGTGGGTAATATCTTAACAAATTTAATGCCAAAGAATCACCAAAATTGCCATTCGATTGAAAATATCTCACGCATTTATCTAAAAGTGGGTGTTTATCTAGATTATTTAACTATTAGTTAGCAATCAACAGAACGCGATCAAATGACTCAAGACGCATGGAATAAAATTCATGCTCACCATTTCATTTCCGGAAAATAAATTTGCGATAAATTAAATTCTAGCTAAGTAGAACAATTAGCAAATTCTTATTATTTTTTCATGAATATAATATTTTCTTACTGCTAAAAACTGACATAAAAATGGTCATATTTTAAGACATCAAATTATATTTTAAAAATAAATTTTAATAACTGTCTGAAACAATTCTTCTGAATTTCTTTACCTGAATTCTCAAGTAAACAAAAGACAAGAATACATTTGTAATTAATTACACCGAAAGTTTATTTTTTTTAAGTTTACGCCATAATTCAATCTCTTATTTCTATCATTATGACCACAGCACTATACTTTCATTCTGTACAACGCTTCCTTTTTATTCACATCAGAGAATTCTAGTACGTTCTAAACATATAATATTAAGACAAGTACTTTCTCCTAAGAAGAATTAGTGTCTTGTAAGATCTCATTTATCTTCATTATTATTTCGATCGCACGTTTCATTTGAGACATAAATTACTTTTGCTGAGTTACTTTCATTCATTTTTGATATCAAAACAGCCTGTCGCAGGTATTTCTAGCGAGCAATTCTCATATGAATTAATGCCTCAGAAAGAAAGTACTATTTACTTCCCAGAGATTCAGTGTGCGTTTAATTAATACGTTATACATTTAAGTGAAAAGTGATTAATCACCCAATATATATATATATATATTTGCTTTCGCAGTTATGTCTCAATTACTATTTATTTGATTCGAACTATGCGTTTGTCTTATAGTGAAAATAGAAAGGTATTTAGTTTGGCATTGCTTTGGGAATTCATTTTTATAAATGGTTTTCTGTGTAGCATATTCTTAACTCGTTAAACCTGTCAACTGCTTTTCTGGATAGAAACTCCTGAAAACGTTTCGAAATATACAAGTTAATTAATTTGTGCTTAATATGTGAATGTAAAGTAATTGAAGGCATCAATGTGTGGCTAAGGTTGCAGTAGTCACTAAAGCGTATGTTTTAATATTTTTCAGTGTTGTTACAGGGGTTAAAGAAACAATTTCAAGGCATTATTAACCCGTGTAACAAGGCAATCAATGAAACTTAATGTTAACGTAACTAAAAAATAAATAAGTAATTGAAGGCATCAAAGTGTAGCCAAGGTTCAATCAGCCACTGAAGTAGATGTTTTAATATTTTTCAGTGTTGTTACAGGAATTAAAGAAATAATTATAAGGCATTGTTAGCCCCTGTAACAACACAATCAATTAAAATTAATGTTAACTAAACTAAAAAATAAATAAGTACATGAGTGTAAGTTTTAAAAGGAACTAGTATTCATATTTTATAAAACCACTTTTAAATGCTGTTAAATAAAGTTTAATTTTTATATAGGGTATCTATACCAAAAAAGTGCAGCTCTTATCACTGAGTAAGTTGATTTGAGATAAATTCAGATGCACCTTTCCCGAGATTTCTCGCCGCAATTTAGATCCTCATCAGAAGGTGGCATACTTCTGAATATTGTCACTCATAGGAAACTTTATCAACCGCTGAGAAGATTTTCGGAACCATGGATTTTACGTGCACGTACACCGAATGTATGTGGCAGTCTAAACTGGTATACCGGGAATCAAACCCACGAGTTTTCGGTTACTGGTCAGAGGACTTTAATCACTGGACTACCATGGCCCCTGTATATAGAATATGTAGATATTTTACATTTTATGGCTTTGTTGAAATATATGTTAAATACAATAATGCAAGAATCATCCATATCTCAGGTAAGGCAGTGGGGGGGGGGGGGGACAAACTGGGAAATTTCATATTATCTTGTGTTGCTTCTTAGAACTATTTTATTAATAGGACACAAAGTTTGAAAAGATATTGCTTGTAATTGTAAGTACTAATAATTTTAAACTGAAAATAGGTTGTACACTTTCATGAATATTTAATAATCACGATTTTTCATTTTATTACAAATTCAATAGATTATTATATTAAAGAAATCGATGCGAGAGAAATTATTTAATTAGATCTGAAAGGATTAGTAAGGCATGAATTAGTTCTGGCCTGTATTCACATTGCATTAATAAAATAAAAGCCTCTGAAAATCTAGAAAGGTAAATTCGAAGTCGGGTCTTCGACGCTTAAGTATTAGCTACATTTTAGGCACTGAGCTGTACTAGAACCGGAGCGCGTAATCAGTCGTCCGTCGTTTGCTCTACTTTTGACGAATAATTTTCATGTCAGACTGTGAAATAGTCAAATTCTCCTTAAAATTAATAAATATGGAAATTCAGAAAATTCAGAAAATTAGTACATAAAAAAACTGAAATTTGCTTTCATTTCAATAACATGTATATACAAAATATTAAAATAAATTGCTTATGAAACACAACTTACTTTTTATTTTTTTCATCATTCTTTGATAATTGGATAAAAAGTAACTGACCGAAATTCTTTTAAAATTACAAAAATATTTCATATTCAATCTCTGGCACTAGCTTTTCGGTTTGTTTTAGATTTTCACTGTATATTTCTAGATTCTTTAATCAAGAGCTTTTACCAAGCAGTTGAATATTTTAAATTAAATTTCACACTTTACAAATAACCTGAACATCGAAAATAAAAATTAAAAAAAATCATTTTTAAACTGAATTATGAAAAAATGCCTAGTATTTCTTCATTTAATATCTCAAAAAATGAGTAAAACTTTTAAATTAGCCCCTTAACTGCCCCGGGCGTATAAATACGCTTTGCGCAGTCGATGCTTTAGCTGCCCAGGACGTATATATAACCCTATCTCAAATAATTCCTCAGTAATTTATTGCTAGTTTTGTAAATACTCTAAATTTTTTGACAGGCAATAACTTCAATTTGAAGAAGCGTCCGCCCTACATGGTGCTTATTTCTTTGAAAAGGGGAGGGGGAGTTGCCTAATATGGCCGTTAAGGGGTTAACAAGAAGAAATGAAATATTAACCTGAAGTGCATACAATGTTTTAATTTACTGTGACTTTTGACATTTATAAAACTGATATCAGACTTATTAATAAACAGTTAAATTTGTGAAAAATATCTATATTTTTTAGTTTAGAGATTTCATAGATTTTATAAAAAAGATCTTTCATTTAAAATATATAAAGAATTATTTTTTGAGAACCCCAGCGGTGTAGTGGTTGCGCATTGCACTGCCATTGCAAGGTTCATTACTCATAAAATAAACAGGGTTTTAGACTGTAATCATTTTTTCAATGAGTAGATATGCTTTAAATTCAAATTTTCAAAGTTGTTTACGAGACAAACGCGGTAAGTATTACCTCTTGATGAAATATTTGCTAGCATCTCATCTAGCTCATTTCTCCTTAACGTAGTTGTAATTTTGAGGCTAGAAAACTGTCACCTCATTTTACTCACTTTTACTCACATTTCTGTGTCCTAGTACCTCTTTAAGGGAAAATTTTCTGTTTATTTCTCAACAATGCTTTTTCTTACTCACAGATCCTTTTTATTTTTTCATGTTTTATGCCCAGGTAAAATCATCACCACGTTATTGGTATTCAATATCAGGGAAGAATTCTCATAATCTATCATTATTTATGCTCTGTAGGGAGCAAATACGGCTCAAATATCTGTCCCGAGTTGAATATTGGATTAGAATATTTACTGAATCTCGTATATTTGAATTACTCGGACGCATTAATATGTGCCTTTGTGTGTGTACATATGTGTTTGCTTATATATATATATTATATATATATATATATATATATATATATATATATATATATATATATATATATAATTGTTTTATGGAGCTATAATAAGTAATTTAATTATATAATATATATTTGATTTGATAGGGTGAAATAGTAAGTAAAAAAATGCATAGATTTATTTAAACAAAAATCTTATTCATTTGTAGACAGTTAACAGTTAAAAAGATAGATTTTTAAACAAATTTAATTTAGATATTTGATAGGTTTTTCAAAAAGAGATTTTTCGTTTAAAATTTGGATAGCATAGCTGCCAGCCGTTCCGATTTTATCGGAACATTTCCCACCACCATTTTTAAACAGTTGTATTTCCATTTTAAAATTTACTCTTTTTTTAAGCTTAAATTGCCAAGTAAAAATTAGTGATGGAAAATGCTCCGATAAAATCGTAACAATTGGCAGCTATGGGATAGAATTGTTTTTTGAGAATCTCAGCGGCGTAGTAGTATTGCACTGCCACAGGTTCAGGGTTCGATTTTATATATATATATCGCTCAGAGCAAGCCTAAACTCAACCTTCCATCTCTGGAGTACGCCAATAAAAGGGGAACCAAGCTTGCTTGGAAAATTAACAACTGGGGGCCCCATGCGTAATTTCAGTGCTAAATTTTAAAACAACGAAGATGGTACACTAAAACGTTTAAATCTTTCAATGCGAGTTTAAACCACAATCAGTTGTTTAAGCAGCTAATTTTTGCAACATTTAGATATTGCTTAGTCTCTCATATTTGGATATTTGTGTTCTGCAAAATAACAAAAAAAAATTATTTCTGCCTATCATGAACGAAATTATAAGCTCCTTCATTCGATTATTTTTCTCAAATTACAAAAATTCTATGATAACGAAATTATTACATGAGGGTTGATGGATATAGCACATGGAGTATTTTCCCAGTCTTATTTAAAACACATATTTGAACATTTTTTAAACGATAATAAATGCAAAGCTCATAATTAAAAATTCGCTTAAATACTTGAAGTTTACTTTATAAATCTTTAAACTATTACAATTAAAACTGTACATCAATTTTTCTTTTTGTAGTTCCGCTAGTAGAAAAATTTTCCTGTGTTTGTAGCTAAAATAGATTTTATTTTCCTTTTGGATTTTTTTCTCAAACACGTATTTTGTGTTCACATACATTTCGCTAATAATGTCATTTGTGTAAATAAAATTATCCGATTTTTAGCGCACGTTATAAGTGATTTACTGATGAATTGTTGAAATTGTATCAATATTAAACAAACATTTGCACTTGCTCAAAATCGGTGAAGCTGAATAGTTATTTTTCGAAAATTTCGAACATATATAACTGAAATTTCCATTTTAAATTCTGTCATTTTACTCTTATTTGTACAGGAGTTTCTGCAAATTCCATTACTTATGGAGACGACGAAAATTCTTATATACATATTTTTTTTTAATCTACGTAAATTTAGAAGATTTTCTGGAGAGCAATATGCATGTATAACCAAGAATTGTTGATATCCCATTATTTTCTCCTTTTGTCAAGGCAAAATTTGCTTCTTTTACATTGTCTAGTTTGCTATTTAAAATAAATTGTTTGTCTAACATTTACATTGTTGTAGTCCCGTTATATTTGAAAACATAATTTCAATTACATAGAAGATATATTAAAAATTCTAAAAGTGTCTAAAATTAGGATGAGGGGAGAGTTGAAATCAAGTGCGAAGTGTAATTTGGAGCTCTCCAGTAAATCCAGAAATTTTCCGGAGAGCAATATATATGTATGTTCAAACATTGATGGTATTAGGGGTCGCGCTGTCGATCGCCAACGTCGCAAATTACGATCATAAAATTAGTTTGGCGAAAGAAAATACGATTAGGCGAAAATATTGGCAATTGCATTTCTTAATGATGTCCGGCAAAATCTAATTTGGCGAATGGATTGGCGAAACTTTAAAAAAAGCCAGCGCGACCCCTGTGGTATCCTATTATTTTCTCCTTTTTATGACAAAATTTGGTTCCAATGCATTTCCTATTTTGCTATTTAAAATAAATTCTTGTCTAAAATTTACAGTTAGTCCCGTTAAATTCGAATGTATAATTGCCATCTCTTAGAAAATACATTAAATTTCTAAAGGTATCAAAATTGTGAGGGGGGAGGGGGTGGAAATCAAGTGCAAAAGGATATTTGGAGCACGACAGAAAATAACATGTGAAGTCAAACTTGGGAAACAACACACAAATAACATGCAAAACAATATTTGAAAAAAATAAAAATAGCAAAATTTAACTTATATTATTTATAATTATTAAAAAAGACGGCGAACTTTTAATTAAAGTTTCATTTAGTTTCATTCATAAAAAAATAGATAAATACTAAACACATAATTTATACAATTCCAAGTACATAAGGGAAGGAAAAAAGCAGCTTCATAAAACAAGAAATAGCACTGCAGTGTAACATTTGAAAAGCACTTAAAAGAAAAAAGTATGAACGTATTAATTTCTTGTTTGCTTTCATAAATGCATTTTTCATTGTCAAAACATTATTTGCTTCAACTTTTACTTTTATTATTTTGCATAATTTCCATTCATATCTGGACCTGCCTTTTTAATTAAATTTTTCTTTACGGATTTCCTTGAAAAATAAGTAAATTAATAAAATAAGAGATAGTTTTTATTTCCATGATATTTTAAATTTAAATGAAGGAATGCTGAAAGAAATATTTATTCTCAAGAGGGATAGGAAAATATTCAAATTACCATGCTGGAGAAAAATATACTTATTTAGTTTTTTTCCGCTAAAAAAATTAATTTAACAAATAGCAGAAATTGCGTGCCTGCAAAATTAAAAGCGAAAATCAGCAAGTTTAAGAAAACCACGAAATTCCGTGGGAAAAACTCATGCTTTCTACTTAAAAGTAGTGCACTACCGTATCGAAAAAAAAATTAGTCGATTTTAGTGTATTGCGTACCCTGTTACAACAATATATGCAAGATATACCATGGTAAAATATGAGAAATATGCGAAAAACAATTTTTTTAGGTAAAAATTTAGCCATACATCTGAGAAATTGATTGTTCAGTTTTGTGTTCAGCAATATATATAAAATAGTGAATATGTAAATATGAACAATTAATAACTCCTTACAAACTTATATACTGAGAAAAATAAAATAACTGGCTACTCTCCAAAAATATTGCAATTTCACAAAATCTAACATTTTTCACAAATAAGCCCTAAAAATAATTTTTTTTTCAATTCAAGTGATATTTTTCAACATTACCAAGTTAAAATAGTTTGAAACAAAGTATGATATTAAGTTATTAAACAAAAATGATTATATAATTTTATAAATAAAAGTATACAAAAAAGAGATTATCAGAAATCGGAATTCATTTTATTTTAAAGGGATAAAATAAAATCAAGAATTAATTTCATGTCTTTCTGAACAGAAAAGATAATAAATGAGTGCATTTCAATTGAAAAGTATTTAATATCTTGTTATGCCGCCTCAGGCTTTGATCATAGAAGTCACATTTTTGGGCACGGAATTTACCAGATTTTCCACCACTTCTTTTGGTATTTCGGAGTATCAAACTTAACCTAAACTCTCGTTTTCTTCTTGGGTAATTTTGATAAATTTTCCTTCCAATTTTACTGCATAAATTCTCGGGAGGATTTAAAGCTTTCGAACGACCTGGCCATTTTTCTGGGGGATTAATCTTGAAAAATGTTAGATTTCTCCAACTTGCAATACTTTGGCCAGTAGTGTAATTTCTTGATGTTTTATTTCATTTCAAGGCTTTCTGTGCAAACTCGAAAGCGTGCTTTTTAGATATGTATAATAATAATAATCCTTCCTTTCAACTAAATGGTTAACTCCAGCACACACACAATTTCTAGTTTTTAAAACACAGTCCGGGGAACTTTTACCTTGAAATCTTTGTTAGATACTTTGATTAAACTTTCTATTAAAAAATACGAAATTATTTTTTGAGAAGTAACCCTAATAATATTTTTACTTCATTACTTCATTATTCACACGACAGTTCAGATAAGTATCAAATCCATCTGCTTATCACTACCCACGCTTTTAAGTTCCCAGCTTGTCGCCTCAGGCTAATCTCCTTACCCTTCTTTTCCTATCATTTTTTAAAATAATTTTTTTTATGTTGTCTCTTGGATTATTTTGAAAATTCATTTCATAAGCGAGATGCAAAAAAAAAAACAATGGTTTATATTTAAATAAGGAAACATTTTGTAATTGAAAGAGAAAGTACTTGTAATATTCAATACAGTTAATTGTAATGTACTATAAGAATATTTTGTCATATCTTCAGAGAACAAACATCCTCACAGTACTGAAGTTTTCTTTAGGTAGCAATAAAATTTATACTATACATGTAGAGGCTTCGCTTAGTACCAATAACTGAGTGAATATTTTTCTTATGAGCTGAAATTAAAGTTGTAAAAATCTCTTTTGTGTAATTTTGTTAATCTCTTAAAGATAATTTTTAGTAGGTCTAGAATCTTAATCTTTTTCAAAGTAACATCGGCATCTTGACATACATAATAGTGATTTGTTCTCAACTAAACAAAGATTTATTAAGGCACATCAGAATAACAAGTATATACAAGTATATATACTTATCATTGAAATGAAACTTTAAAATATTCCTAGAATTCTTTTGTGACTTTAGTTAGATATTTCATTAGTAATGATGAAAGATTAAAAATTATTATCATTTTTCGAGCCATACTCTAATCGATGAATTTTACACTAAATTATATATGTGATTTTCAGAGATACACTAACGGGGTTTTTATTCAATAACAATATTTTAAACATTTAATTAGTAGCCTTAATGCCTACTTTCTTTTAGAATACAAAAACATGTAACCTGTATACTATGTCTGTAGTGCTTATAACACTTTGTTTGTGGCATTAATTCAATAAACAGACCAATTTTTTGCGTTAACTGTAGTATATTGTTTCTGAACAAGCTTTTCTAAATTATCCATATTTTCTGAAGAATTGTTTACAAAAAGAAAAATAAACATGACTTTCTGTCAAATAAGTATCTTTTAGGGGCCGTAATGAGTTACATCATTATTTCTAATTTTGCTCAAGCCGATTCCTATTATCTTTTAAAATTTGACCTTTTATTTTTCATTGAGATCTTAAAAACAAGAACGATTCATACACAAACTGTATTCGCTTCCACAGCAGCGGATTTTATTTAACAGAATATTCAAGTCATTATCGTATACGTTTATTTTTCTTCTTCATTATTTACATAGAAAAATGTCAATGCTTTCATAAATATAACTACCAGTATTTAAATAAACGTTATTTCTAGCCATTTATTTTATTACAATCAATTTTAGTTGTTATAAAATTTCATTATCTGATTAAGATATTAATTATCGTTTCATTTACTTGAATTTCAAATAGTTTGTTTTACGAAGATTAAAAGAAGATCGTGAATAAAAATAAAAGCCTGCGTCTAAGAATTAGAAATGGACTAATGACAGAAATAAAGCTTTCTCGAAAGAAACATTGAAACATTATCAGGGTAAATAAAAATTGAAATTACTACTAATATTAAGCAGCGCTGCTTTCTACTCCCTATCACAAAAGATCAGACAAAGGCACTCCAGCTTAAATCACTTATTAATTAAAAGAAATCCAAACGTATTCAAAATGTCATTAGATGCTAGAGATGTCATTGACAAAATTAGGAGATTTTTTAAGATATGGTTTATTTAAAGAGGGAAAGTTGGGGTAATTTCTTTCCTCCTCTTAATTCACATCAACAATGCGAGGGGTTTCCTTATTCGATCCTAAAGATAGATTTGTCTTTCATTATTATTATTATTATGTAGTTAAGAATACTTAATCGTTGTTTTTTACTTTTATTTCCCCTTTATTGAAAAAAAACAGTCACTGTATTATTTTAAAACTTCCTGATTCTTATTTTAACGCTTTTGTTTTAAAATCTAAAAAGGATAACAAGGATTTTCCTTAATCACTGAAGTATCAGCCACTTTTTACTTTTCAACAAATAATAAAGCAGCAAATACTATCAGACTTTTTTTAATGGTTTTTGGTTAAGGAAAATCTACATGAAGGCTATCTGCCAAAACAGATTAAATTAACAGATAGTTATCCAAATATCACTATTACTTTACATTTCTTAATGCATTTTAAACGTATTAGAGTACTCTTTACAGCTTTAGGGTTTTAAGAACTTTAATTGTGCCCCCTCTCATGTACTATTTTTAACCGTATGGCACATACCACAAAAGAGTACATGTTTTAGCCCTACCATTTCTTTCTAATCAAATATTTTTGCGTAGCTTGGCATGAAAAACTAAAAGTTAACTCATGAGGGGATTGCATCCAAATAAATTTTAACTAAGGATATTTGTGGATTAATACTGAAATATAAACAGTTGTGGGAGGGTTTTTTCGTTTTTTCTTTCAGAGATATTTTTAATGACTTTAGAACCAAGAAATTTTATTTCTAAAGTAAACAAGATTCAAGAAATTAATTGAGTAAAAAAAAATTGTACTGGAAATTTCTGAAATAGTTTATCAATTTGTGTCTTACTTAATCACTTATCTTCGCAGTTAATTACTTCCTTTTCCACTGTGTATTAAGGAATGAATGCCACATTTAAAGAACAAATGTGTGAATTTGCTTTACCTTTAAATTTACAGCGTGATTGCAAATTAATACCTCCAATTTGAAAAGATATATCATCTAAGCAATAAGAGATATCGCTCTATTTCACACTTCATTTTGTTATTAAGTTTCATCAATATTGTTACTTTTTTTTACGCAGAACGAATTTTGATGATGCTCTTCATTAGGGCCCGCTAGAAGCCCTGATTTAACTCCTTGCGATTATTTTCTGTTGGGGATACATTAAAGATGTGTTTTTCTTGCCTCTATCAACTGTCATTGTGGAACTGAAAACAAGGATAACTGCAGCCAATGAGACTGTAAACACATGTTGGAAAAAAGAGCGGCATGAACAGTTACAGAATGGATTCTTTCGTGTTTCTAGTGTTGGTTACACTGAAAATTTACAACTTTATGCTGTTAGTAATTTTGCAAAGTTATTTTTTGTTTATTTTTCCAAAGAGCGTGTTCGGGAATATAGCCCTTTAAGGTTGGGATGACCAATCATCCAGTACTTTTAAAAATGTTAAATGCCTCCTTAAAATATTTCTTAGCCATAAACACATCCGTATAGCATACGAATGAGCACAAATTTAGTAATTCAAAGGTATTTATCTGATATAAAGACTGTCCGGAAATCACTTTCAAGTAATAAATCAACGATTAATTTTGTACTACACTTTTAAATTCTCAATTGTCCACATAATACGAAACACCATTACTTTTTGACAAAAAATATAATCTCTGCGCAACTCAGAAAGCAGCAGAAAGTTTTCCCGGCCTCTCATTTTTTAACTTTGCAAAAAATACTTTAAACGGAAAAATAAAAATAAAAAAAGACGCTGACTGCATAGAACCTAACACATAACTCAAATGATAAAAGAAAAAAAAAAGTTCCGCATTCTTTTTACATTAATCTACTTTCTTTGAAATTTCAGAGATAAAGATAAAAATCTAGATTCAACATTCAAACTTCGAGCAACCTAAGGCGATTTGAATCTATTTTGGTTATTTTAGAAATCCTGTATGCATACTGAAATATATTTCTAGGAAGCAAAATATGGCGAATGAAGCAGAATATTCTAGAAAATATCTCAAACAAAATATTTTATCCTAAGTCAAATCTTATTTCCATGAAAATATTTTTACTTTATTTTGAGGATTTTCAAGACAATATAAATATTTCAATTTTATATGTTTTAGATTATTTTTGCCGTTGATACTCCAATATTATAGTTACTACCGATTTCTAAACTTTCTTTTAACTATTTTACTGTTATTTCTAAAATTTGATTTTTTATAAAGGAATAAGAATTTAAAATACAAAAAATCAAAATAAAAGTTAAGCTGTCATAAAACAGTCGCTCCGATTGCTTCAGTTAATTGTTTTGATTGTACAGCTGCGGAAAAAAAAAGATACTTGCACTTTATTTCGCCATCGTTCGTCGTACAGAAAAGTTATATATACCATTCGTTTGCAAATAACGCATTCTGTAATTTACTATTACTTTAATTTGTATAAGGGGTCGTCTTCATATTTAATTCTGCACCAACTTCGTTTTTCTCAATGACAACCCCGTATTTTGATTTTCTTAAACGAAAGAAAACCTTCAAATTACCCTAAATATACATTTTCACCAATTTTCTACGATAATTTCTGGAGATATTGCGAATTAATTTTGCACGTTTTTAAGGGACTTTCTGCAAATCGAAAAGCGCTATTTGTAGGTACCGAACTTTTCGCGTTTCATTAATTTCGCTCGCGAGAGTTAAAGGAAATTAATATTATTTTCAAGGAAAATATTGTTTCCATCTCTCTTAAAGTTTTTTGTACTGAGAATATCAAGGGTAGAAATTGATAAATTGAATTTTTGGACCACAATTTCAATTGTGGTCCAAATGACCCGTGAGTTCATAACTTCCTTGGTTCGCACACATGATTTAAGGGAAAAATGCAAAATGACTGCTCACGATTTTGAAAATCTTTGTAATTTTGAAATTGTTATTAAGTATTTCCGTTGATGATTCTCTTAGACAGGTGAAATGTTGGCAGGAGTTAGAGGCTGCTCTCTGCTCTTCTGACTACAAGCATGAATATTACTCAGCTATGGTCGAACTTGAAGAATGATTTCCTGATAGAAAATTTATTTGTTTGAATTTCATGTAAAAAACGCAATTACTTTTTTGCCGACCCAATATTATCACTGTGTTTGTCATTTCACTTTCTTCATTTAATACTATCGTCTGCAGTGTGCAATATTCTTAAGACTTTTGGCAGTATTTGAATTTATAGTTAGATGAAAATTTAGACAGAAAAACGTGATTTTGAATGTTTGATAAAGTATGGGGAAGTCCAAAGACCTAATGTTTCCGATATTAAAAAAGGCCACATTCATGCCTGGAAAGTTGGGGATGTTAGTTTTTCAGAAATAGGACGTTGTATTAGAAGACATACATCTACTGCATCTAATTCTATAGCTGGAAAATATTTTATTTCGAGGAATATGGCAGCGGACGCAACAGTACACGCTTTATAGAATCACCATCAAACTGTAAAAACCTCTAATTTGCTTCAAAATTTATATTTTTTAATAATGGTATCTTTTGCAGTGTTTTTGCACAAAATAAATCTAATTTACGTTTATTTTATGCAATTTTCAAAACATTTTCACTTAATAAATTTATATATGGTCCCTTAACTCATGAAAATAACACATTTTATTTACTATAAATTAAACTACTGACCGTAAAAATTTGAAATTTTGCACAGCCATGTAAATACTACTTCCTGTCTATTTCCATTGAAATTTGGCTAGGTCTCTATTCATAATTTTTTTGAATATTAATTTAATAATTCATAATTCATATTAATAATTTATTAAAAATCATAAAAACATCAAATTATGTTTGGGTCATTTAGTTCTAATAGTGCGAATAAAAATCAGCTTCTTGCTATCAATTTTATATGAGATATGAATTGAAGTATGAAAAAATATTTTAACATAGGGGGAGGGGGATTTTGGGTGCTTATAACTCACTCATTTTCAGTCCCAATTTATTGAAAATTGGTGTCCGGGGTTAAAATGAGCTAAATTTTTGAAATATGAAGTAAAATCTAGGGGTTGCTATTGAGAAAAAAAAAGTTGGTGTGAATTTTAATATGTAGATGGCCCCTTATGCAATTTTTATGTATAGCAAATTAAAGTGTACGTCAATCGTAAACGATTGGTATCTGTAACTTTGCTGTACGACGAACGACGGTTGATTAAAGTACAAGTGGGACTTTTTTTTTCCGCAGCTGTACATTCATATTCATTCGAATCTCCTTTACTGTGATAGATAGGCTCCACAACATTTTTGAACTTTGGAGATGTTAGAAATTGTGAAGAGAAGTAAATCCCCTTAGAAGTACTATCAGCTTGTTAGGGAAAGTCGCAACTCTGAAAGTTTGGCTTTTACGAGACAGACTAGTTAAACCAGAGTTAAACCAGTTAACTCTAGTTAAACCAGAGTCAATATTTCAAAAAATTTTGAATCTGGGGTTAGTTCAATTAAAATACATCATTATATTACTGATTAAATTCAACTAACTGAGGTTTAAAAGCTACTGGTACACTGTTAATGGAAGTAGTTCAACATTCCATCTTACAATAGTGCTAAATTAGCTTAAAGCTTTCTATGGAGAAACGTTGAACAATGACTGACTCAGTGTTCTCCACAAAACGTTTGCAGCTAATCTAGCAACAGTTTATGGTGAAATGTTAGCTATTTTCATTAAGAATACACACGTAAAATGGTTAGGAGCATTTGGTTCAGTATAAACACTCCAGTTAAACCAAGAGATACATTTTTGAGATATTTCGTGTGTTTGAACTATTTCAATAAATAACTTTATGTATACTACTGGCTCAATACTTTTCCGGTAAAAAGTCCCGCAAATCAAAATAAGTTTCTCTTAACCCTTTAACGCGCAGGGTTCCCGCTCTGGGAACACCAAATTCTGACGTTTTGACTGTTGCCAGTCACGAAGAATAGATTTGATTTCTATAAAAGTAGTTGCGGGTGACATAGCTTCACGAGAATCCTTTACTTTTTAGCACGTCATTTCCCGTAAAAAAAAATTGTCACGATTACTTTTAACAGCACTGACATCTGCTGAAAAATGGAAGAATGCGAGAACTGCTGGATAGATTGCCCAATGCTGAAAAAAGGGCAGCCCTTTTTTCAGCATTGGGAAAGGGTTGCGCCTCAAAGGGTTAAATGAAATTTCTCTCCTCTTCTGGATAACAAGACCAGGTGTTATTCAAATTGAATTTTATCACGATAGAAACACTTTTATTACTTCAAAAAGAGGAAGATTGTTAAGGAAAAAGAAACTTACTCCTTGAAACTTTTCTGTATCCCGACACTGCATTTTCATGAGTCACAAAGTCATAATCGGAGTCGGGGATCGCCAAGGCTTTGTTCGAAGATTCCCATTTGACTTGTATGGAGGAAATATTTGCAAATTTACGACCAAGTTCGTCTTTGACGTATATATCAAGTGAAAACGTTTTTTCTCCATAAAACGGAACCTGGGGTTAAGAATATTTTTACGTTTTTGTGTGCATAAAATATTACAGAATAAATTTTATCACTGTATAAAAGAAAAGATTGCAGCCTTACAGCAATGACATCCCTTTTCGGTGAAAAATACTGTGTTCTTTTAAGGATATTTTTATAGATAATGAAAAATATAGGATGTGGAGTTAAGCTATTACGGTTGTAATGAAAAATCTGTAGACGAGACTGAGCAGAGATTTGTTTTATGCTCAGATTTTATGGTTTAAAAATCATCAAATATTCATACATTTAATTTTAGTAAATTCTGTGAATTTGTTTTAAGCTTTCCAGAAAAATAATTTTATCAGTCCACTTATCTACTTTTCTGTCTATTCATTCGGAAATAGTGTCATGTTTTTCATCTATTAATGTGCATTTATCTATGAAAATAACACAGTACTATGAACAGAGTACTTCTCTTTAAATTCTTAAAGAACGCTCTGGTATTCCAGTGAACTTATACCACATCTCTAACACCCAGTACATTCTATGCATTAAAATAGACTAACATATTCATATCAATCAATATTTAAATTACGTTAAACAGAAATTAGCATGTATGCCAAAAACTCATCTTTTCATTAGATTTTTTAATAAATTCAACTTAATAAATGGCTTCCCAGAAGTTATGCCCTTTGTAAAAAAAATAATAATAAGACAATTACTTGTCCTCTAACGCGGAAAAATTTTTTGTAGAAATTTTGCAAACCACAGAATAATTCATGATCTCCACTGCTGTTTAAAATATTACCTGTTATCATATAAGCAGCTTTTTCTCCGACTCTGTAGTTTTATTTAAAATTCCATCATTTTTTCCTAATGAAATAACTTATTTAAACTACATGGTATTTTTATTATAGATGCAGCAATTCTACTATGGTCTAATACAAAGTTTTACGACTGCTTCTGTAAAATTTTCGTGGTCTTTAGTTTAAAAAAAATCAGAAATTTCCCTCAGTACATAAACATTTAAATTTAATAAAATCATTTAATATTGGATGATATAATCTAAAATTAATTTAAAATATAAGAATAAATAATATTGTTTTGTTTAATATTTACAACTAATGCAACTTTTAATCATAAGTGTCTTAGTTTTTAAGATCTTTATTAAATAAACTTTTTTTACTTTATATGAGTATTTTATACCTCAAATTTAGAAAAAAAAAAAGAAATCCGAATTCTTTTTTGCTGAGAGAGTTACAACATAAACTGAAATTTTTATACTGCACCTCACAAAAGGCAAAACTAAAAATATTAAAATATAAACCACTGCTATATATGTTATAAAAGAACTGATCAAGAAAATATAAATATTTATATCCGAAATCTCTTAAAGCCAAAGAATATGCCATTGTTCTGAAAAATAAATGTTACTTTTCCGTTATGTCCATTATCCAAAAAATACTTTTACAAAGCATCAAAAATACAAAGATAATACATTTAAAGCAATGTAATGTAAAAAAGTGAATGAGGTTATGATAATATTTTGAAGAAAAAAATTTCGTAGTTTTATTGAAGGCAATTATTTAAGAGGGTTTTTTTTTCCTTCAAGATTTTGCAGTATATTTTATACTAACATGCGTTTTACTGCATTTGGTTACTTACTTTCACAATATTTTCATCTCTCAGTTGTCTCTTTGATTTCTTATTAAATAATTTCAGATGTAACGAATGAGGTTTTGAACAGATTAACCTTTAAAAAAGAACATGGTTGAAAAGCACATAATTAAATGTAAATATTTAAACGAAATATAATGATGTAAGGTATAGAGATTTAAAAACTTTTTTATAGCAATGCTTTCATACCGTCAGAACAAATTCCAATATAAAGTGCCAGTTTTCATATAATACTTGGATTTAAGATCTCTGTCGCTGGTGTTTTACAAATACTTTTAAATTCTTGATCTAAATCTCAAACTTATAAACTTATAATTATTTTCCTTCAATATACGTATTAATTAACAAATTTTTCAGTGAAATTTACTAGTTTCGAAAGGAAACGATTTGATACATTTCAAACACAAGTATGAAAATTTTAATACTATATACAAGTATAAAAAGTTAATAGATATGTATATTAAAACGTGCAAAGTTTCACAAAATTCGTATTTCGTACAAAGCATAGGTAAAGGAAAAAAGTTATTGCAATTTAAAATTTTCGTTTTTAATCATAATATTTATCGACGAGTTTTAAAAACTTGAAACATTTAATCATCTTTCTTATATCGCATGCTGACAGATATTTTAAACAAATATCTTTCCCATTACTTATTTATAATCCATATTAAACCGTTTGTTTCCAACAGATAGCAATAGTTGCTCTATTAATTAAATTGCTGATAACATTTAACAGCTGTACTACTTCTGTACATTTAACAGCTGTACTACTTCTTGAGACGTACATAAGAAAACAAGAAGTGGGAAAAATTGTAATACTCCATCTTTCAATCTTCTTTACCTTAAAAATACTTTATAACTCGAAAAGCCTTATGCCGTTTAAGACCTGTTTTATTTTAATCTAGAGTTAGATAGCTAGAGCTAGACTATAGTTTGTAATTATTCAAAAAAGCTACGAGACGCATTGTTGCAAAAACTATTTTTTAATATGTGTTTGTGAAAGGAATTTATAAAATAAAGATATACGAAGACTAATTAAATTACTAACAACAATCCCCTAACATTATGTGCAAACGTAAAATAGTTTAAACTCAAAATTTGGTATTTTTGCAGTGTATGTCCAGGCTCTTGTATTCTACGCAAGTTTCTCTTAAGGCGCTCAACAATATACGACACGTATTCTAATATAATACATACCAAGAAACTCTAGCCATCTGTATCCATATTTTATAGACACACTACGCAAAGATTATATGTATAACTCATCATAAAATCTTTTGTCAAAAGAATTTTATGGTTCATAAATATGTGCTACTTATATATGAATATATATATATAAATATATATATATACTTTATTGATCCCTCCGATTTTGCAGGATGCCTTAATGTTGCAGATGGATTATTGCCAATTCGAAACGTTAGTGTCTATAAAAAGAAAAAGCTTTAAATGTTTATGCATACATTAAACAACTAAACTGAATAATAAGATATAATATACTAAGTTGGTTACACAGTATTTTAGTTCGCCTTCATTTAGTCTCTTTAATATTTTTAGTATTATTAGTAGTACAGTGCAATCACTTTAAAATTGAAAGTTTCAGTATAGATTTAATAATATTACGTTTTAACACGTTTTTCCGCCAACCAACTAACAACAAATTAAAACGGAGTAACTTGTATTAGAATTATATACCTTGTTATTTTTCAATTCTGCAGCATTTTGAGTCTGTTTTCAAGGAGAATCATAGAAACACAACTATATACGATATTTTTTCTATAAAATTGATGCAAATTTATGAATTGCCAACCTAAAACGTTCTCGAAAGAATTGTTGTCCGATCAAATTACACAGCTAAAAACCTATGTAGGGTTACACCATTCTAAATACACTTAATTTTTCAAACCACACTATTTTCTCTGAAACATTTTCAGCCTTCATTTTATTCAAAACCATATTTTCAGAAACACTTTCAAAATCAACAAAGAAAGTAAAACTCGTAACATTTTAAGTTTCACCAGAAAGTGTTTTTGTAACGATGTATGAACAATGTCTCTTTTCTACTTAGCGAGAAAATTATAAAAGTACAAACTTTAACACTGCAGATATAAAAATTATTTGCTAAGCGGAAACACTTCTAATTTAAAAGTTTATCTCTTTAAGGGAATTCCGGGTTCCAAAGTTTTACAAGCCACTCGGCAGAAATTTATTTCAAAAGTAATACATTTTACTCTTCGAACTTAAACAACGGGCTACTACATATGCTCTTTAGCAGTTGTAATAATATGTACAGTAATAATGAAAAAACTTTTACTTTTTCTAAAACTTATATGATAAAACTTGATATAACTATAACACTTAGCTATTAATGTATTTTTTTCAATTTTTTTCAAATTCTAAATATATATATTTATTCCAAAGCAGTTCTCTTATCTAAAATTATATATATATTCATTCCAAAGCAGTTCTCTTATCTAAAATTGTATATATATATTCATTCCAAAGCAGTTCTCTTATATTTTAAAACTTCCGCGAAAACATACACTTGGAATTTAAATGGATATCTTCTGTGTGTATAAAGTTTAGATACACGTATTTTGAATTTGGCAAAAGAAAATTAATTATAATTCAGTTAATCAATTTCTTTTTTAAATTTGAATATTCTCTTTCAGAGATTGATAATTTACTCCCTGGTAGTAAATTCTCACTGCTTAAAATTTGGGGTGATGAATTGCTTGCAAGTTTTCTGCTGCATATTTTGTTCTGATTTTCCAATAGCTTTTTATTTTAAGGTTCTAGTACAATAATTTTGACTTTTAGCAAATATTAAATCCCAAATTAAATATTATAAGATTTCATAAGCATAAAAATAATTTAAATACTTTACAACGCGAACAATGATTTTTTTTTCCAAACCCAAAAAGTAATGTAACTTATAAAGAAAGGCAAATAATCTTGACTAGTTAAAACCTCCTATATTAGAGACCGTTAAGCACAAAAAATAGCATTCTCATTATTAAAATAAAATTCTTACGTTTTCTCCGAGCTTTTTGCAAGCCACTCTAAACACTGTAAGATCTTCTGTAAAAAGAAAAGATGTATGAGAAACTGCATTAATTTTACTCTTAGCTCATACACAAAAATTTCAACACAGAGTCTCCTAAATAGGCCGTATTCAAAGCTTAATTTCAGCAAATATCGGGAGAAAATATCAAAATCTTTGCAATAGGATTTTAAACCTGCATAAACCTTAGATTGTCAGATAACATAAACACAAAAACTTCGTCACAAGTGGAATAACTTTGCTATTTTTGAGATTTCGCGCGACTGGAAACTCATGTTAGAAAAAATAACATATGTAATTAAAAGTTATTTTTAGTTACATTTTACACTTTTTATGTTAAAACACTCAAAAAATAGAAAGGGATTTGATTAAAAGAAGTTAAGAATGCTGTTGTCGTTTGCGACATTCTTTTGAGATTGCATGATAAAAAATTTGAAGCTGTCGTCTTTTTTAGCTACAATTACTAATCCCCAGAACCGTTTTACCATGACATTTATATACATCGCAAACTGCAGAATTATATTATTGATCAGTGGCGCAGACAGGATCTTCGTTTCGGGGGGCCTACAAATATGCTGGAACTTGTTTATAATGGCATCTATCTTGTAACATCAAAATATTCTGATAGAACAGAAGCCAAGCTTGGTCAAACCGAATTCAACTGTATATACTTACTGTCGGAAAGTATTTAACAAACAACTTGTTATGTGGATAATTCTTTCGGAACAATTTGGAGACAATTGCTATGTTAAACATTTTATTAATATCAGTGATATTCATTTCGAAATTCAGTGACAATTCTCTAGTTTAAAAAAATTTTCACTTTTATTTCTTCAGCTTTAAGAGGGTCTTAACCCCTACAGTCCCCTTCGTGAATGCGCGTACGGTATAGATAAGTGTTTCCTAACCACTGGCCTTATAATTTAACTTTATTGCCGGTCAACGTACGTTAAATTTATATAAAAATTATCTGTAGTAAATGTCGTTCTGACTTATAAGTGCATTTCCATAACACTTTATTTAATAAATAAAATGCAATAATAGCATTTATTATTTTTGGCTGACACTTGTCTGTGAAATATTTTTTCTATTTTTGCCTGTCGGCAGATGTAAAAAGTTTGGGAAACGTTGGTGTAGATTATGTTTCAACGAAAAGAAAGGCACGTAGACTATTTGTAATTGTTCAAAACTAAATTTAAAAGTTTCCTTTTTTATGTGGTACCATTAGTTTCCACGTTTGAAATACGTTTATGGGTTTAAAAAAGTGTCCATTTATCCTGTAATCACTTAATTTTTCTGTCATACCACTTAAAATTGATTTATTCAGTAAGCGGGTGCATCCATAATTGGTACTTTGCCTGATAATTTATCATAATAAGCTTTTTAATTTCAGAAGTGTTATCAAATGGTGCTATCTAGACATTTGTCTTCACTTTTATACATTATTTTTTATACCCAGTGGGCTCTAGGTATAAGAAAAAGAGAATTTAAATTCATTGCTACTGATTCTCAGTAGTTTGCTGATATGAAGATAAGTTCATTTCAAATATGTTTCTATTTGAAGCTATTTCTTTTTTTAGAAATAAATTTAAACTAAATTGTTCCAAAGAAGATTACCTGAAATAAGTGAGTTTATTTATTTATTTATTTATTTAAGATGAGGTGACAATTACTGGGTTTAAAAAAATTGGATCTCACTAAAGTGACACTCATGTTAGTTATTGAAGTTTTAGTCAAGTTCATGATCTCTGAATAAAATTTTTAGCAAATGCAGTAAATAGCTATTCAGAAAGTTATCTGCAGATAGTTTTTGAATATACAGGGTGTTCCAGAAAAGTGGTAACACGCTTCAATTCTTTATCTGTTAGAGTTAGGTGTGCAATGTAAATTCAAAAAATGTTCAAAATAAGGTAATACCATTTTCATAAAAGATAAAAAAGTTGAGTCGTGTTGTACAATGATATATATTACACAAGGACAGGTATTTTTACATTTTATGAGAACTTTTATCAGAAAAAGATAAAAAATCAATGCAATCAAAAATGTGTTGTATAGGAACATTTTATATACAGAAACATTTTATTTACTATAATCTGATACAATTCAATTTAAATTTCTAAAGATAAACATGCTTAAAATAAAATCAGGTTGAAAATAAACTTAATTTCAGCACTAAGCCAGCTACTTGGAATCAGAAAACTCGGAGCTAAAAGAATTTTGTTTCTTAGTAGCTGGATTAATACTGAAATTAAGATAAATTCATTTTCAACCTGTTTCTATTTGAAACATATTTCTTTTCAGAAATTAATTTACTCTGATACAATTCAATAAGAATTGTATCATATATATATATATAAAATATTTCTGTACATAAAATGTTCCTACTCAGTGAAGTTTTAATTACAATGGTTTTTTAACTTTTTCTGATAATTCTAAGAAAATCTAAAAATATTTGTATTTCCATAGTATCTCTCATGGTAATATCCTAGTCAAGCTTTTCATCTTATGAGAAAGTGGTATTGTTATTATTATTAATTTGCAGTATTTTCCAGTATTTTTTTTTTTTTTGGTTTTGTAAAATAATTTAAAGTGAGTAAAATATCATCTTTTAAGAAAATATTTCCCTGTTTCTTTTAAAGAGGCTATCATCAAAAAATAAGTGAGCATATTCTTCTACTTATTTCTTACGTTTCAGTTACTGAAGTTTAAAGTGTCACTCACTGAAGCCAAATTTTTTGTGCCAAAAACTGGTGCCGATACCATGACAACTTAAAACCTATAGAAAAAATATAAATTCACAATATTCTGTAATAAATAATACCCTACACGAATTTTCAAAGTTCACTTAAGTTTTGAAAACAAAAAGT
Organism: Cheiracanthium punctorium; assembly: GCA_038373885.1. NCBI lineage: Eukaryota > Metazoa > Arthropoda > Arachnida > Araneae > Cheiracanthiidae > Cheiracanthium > Cheiracanthium punctorium. Next base: position 41,995 of record JAWZYV010011998.1, read on the forward strand.
TTGTTTCAATATAGTTTTAGTATTGGTAATATCTAGTTAATTTTTATATTGCTCTTAAAATGTCAACTACTGGTGTGAATACCGTAATAATACCACTTTCACATACGATAAAAGGCTTGAGAAAGATATTACCATGACAGATATTATACAAAGATAAATATCTGTCAATTTTATGAGAACTATTTACAGAAAAAGAATACTTAAAAATGCACAGAGTAGGAATATGTGAGGAAGCATTTTATTTACTATTACCTAATACAATTCAATTTAAATTAATTTCTAAAAAGCATTATACTAATTTCTAAATTAATATCTAAAAAGAAATAGAAATGGGGGGGGGTAAATTAACTTATCTTAATTTCAGCATTAATCCAGCTATTAAGAATCAAATTCTTTTTATCACTGAGTTTAAGATCTCAATTACTGATACTGAGAGCCCTCCTCTAGGTGTAAAAAAAAAATAAACTTTATAAAATTGAATACAAATGTTTAAATTGGTACTAGATAGCATCATTTGATAACAGTTCTGAAATAAAAGCTTATTATCATAAATTATCAGCCAAAGTGTCAATTACAGATGCACCTATCCTATTATTAATATCATTAATTTATAATTTTATCTGGTATTTTTCTTTGGTTTTGAAAAATAATGTAATGTGAGTAAAATATCATCAGTAAAGTATATTTGCTGTTCGTTTTAAAGAGGTTTTCGTTAAAAAATAAAGGAGAATGTTTTTCTACTCATTTCTTAGGTGTCAATTACTTGAGCGTAAAGTGTCAATCACTGGAGCCAAAATTTTTTTCTTGGTGCTAATTACTGGTGTCGCCTTCATGATAACAAAATGGCATTGTATAAATTATTAAAAAATAGAAATTTCCAATATTCTGTAATAAATCCTACTCTACACAAATTTTCAAAGTTCACTTAAGTTTTGAAATCAAAAAGTTTCTTTAAGGATAGGTTTGGTAATTAGCAATTGCTATTTAAATTTTATACTGCTATTAAAGTGTCAATAACCGGTGCTCCTACCCTATCTTAAATTTTAAAATTAGCCTGAACAATAACTATACATTAGAATGAATGCATAATTACTTTTTTATTCATTTATTTATTACGTTTACAACAATACTAGATGATATTTAGACGATATGATCTCTGTGTATGAATATTTGTTTTTCCTGCACGAAATAAAAATATTTTGTTGAGTGTTGTAGTGCACCATCTTAGTATATCTGTCTACACTCTCTATGAAAACTAGCATTAAGCAATCTAGTCATTTTATAATAGCATTTTAAATAAAAAGAATTATTCTGTAAAAATGTAACTGGAGAAGTACAATAAAATATAGAATTAGAATTAGCTTCTCGTTTAGAACTAAACTAATGAGAACAAACCAAAGAACGCATTTCAAGTTTCAGTTGAGTATTGTATTAAGAGAAGCCTACATAAGCAGTGTCTGCCTAGAGGAAGTCGCCTTGGGTGGAGGACTTTTTTAATGGGCTTCAACACGTATTTGCGTTACATCTGGAAAAACCTTCCAAAAATTCCAGACCGTTAGATAGACAGTCGTACGTTAGATTAGAACCCTCGACCTTAACACGTCAGCCATTTATCATGCTTAGTGTCTTATCCAATTGTACACTTTAAGTTTCATTATTACAGTTTTAAGCATGACTTTTTGCCTAGAACTAAAACAGAAAAAAATGTTATAAATTATTGGATGTTTGAGAAAACTTACTGTTATATCGAACTGGGTCTTTCAGCAACGTAACTTCAACAATAGCAGGATTAGAAGCATCCACTGATAAAAAATTAAAATCTATGTAGTAACAAGCATACGGGATTTACAAAATATAGTACATGTTGAAATGAAAGCATTTAACAAGTAATTTGTTTTCAAAAAATAGTCAATTTTCAACATAAAAAAAATAATTTTGAGATTTTTTAAGTCATTAGATAGAGCATTTTGTTCTCAAGCTTGGATCTAATATATTAGAAAAAAATCTTAATCGTAATTTCTAAGGTTATACGCTAAAAGAATTTTTTTTTCGTGCTAGATTAATAAGATGATTATACGAATACATAGTATTTAAATGTTATCTTTCCTAATAGTCAATCGTTAATCATCTTAGTCAAACTTCGACAATTTACAAGAGAAATCCTGTTTCAGATATCTATGTTCGAGAGATTTCTATCGTATAACGATTCAGGGTCTTCCATAAAGTAAGAAATGTTGTTTAATAGTAGGTGCTAATTTTGATTGGCCAAATCTATTTAAATATTACTCTTTAAAATTCAACTCAATGCCACACAATCCCGGCAAATGCATGATTTACAAGTGATTACTTAGTAGGAATTTGCTCGACAAGAAAGTTATCCTGACCCTTATAAAAGGAATGTTACGTGCATTTCTGTAGATATAAGTAGATATAAGCTTCATTCAGTAGCTGTAAATTATTTACGAATTCATAGAAAGAAGGCAAAATAAATTTTTAAAAAGTCAAAAACCATGACGGTGCCATTTTGAAGAAATAAAATATGAAAAGTTACAACGAGCAAAAAATAATACGAGAAAGGAATGATGGAATAAAAATATGAAAGCTAATTAAAAATAATATAGTAGATAAAAATATGAATAAGAAACATTAAAAGTCACACAAAAGGGAGTTGGTAAATATCTTACATTTCTACAGAAAAGAGATATCTACACACCTTGAAACACAATTCATTTTTTAGTGTTTTTTATTAATAATTAGGTATTTTTCTATTTCTATAGCATTATCATATTTGTCTATCGCGTTACAAAAAATAACTTTTTAAGAAAAGTAACTAACGTTCAGTATAGTGGCCCTCTTTGAACAATGGCCAACGTCTCGGACCGCCTTCGAAAGCTATTTCTATGGATGTTCCTAAAGCCAAAACGCCAACTCTGACTGGATATACAGCCTATCAAAATGGAGAACAATTAAAAATGTATAAGTGGGTCGTATAATAAAAGAAAAACAAAAACATACATCATCAAAAGAATGCAAAAGGATACAGCTTCATCATTGAACCATTTTCTTCAGTAGAATGAATTGTGCATTCACGTTTTTGCGCAGTCCAGTAAAGTAGCCTACTTCAGTTCAGTCTGCCATCATCATCCTGTTGATAAATAGTTCCCATCGGTCTGATTCTTTGGACGATTTGTTTTGGAAATACCGGAACACAAGATGCATATGTTATTACTATCGCTCCAACACATGCATATTGTGTTCAGTCATTTTCAAAACTCTCCTTTGTCTCTTCTTCGCCATTGGGACTCATAACATCGTGAAAAGCAAGGCATTACATAAAAATGATAGTATCAACAAAATACATCAGAAATATACATATATATTATTATATATTATACTTTAAACTCATTTCAAAGATATATAAGACAAATAAGAAGACATAAGAACCGTTTACTACCTTAAAGCGAAATTTACATCTTACATATTAGAAAAGGGTACAAATGAAAACTAATATTCAAGAATAAAATGAAACTGTTTTTTTAAAACTTTTCAACAGGCAGATAAGTTTATTTGAAACTTCGTGAAAATTCTCTACAGTGATTTATAAATTGCTCATTCGTGAGATTGGATTCCCGTATAACTTAAGTTGATAAAACATTGCACCTCTTTAAGGACAAAGAAGTATATCCGCTTATACTATACACCTTAACTAATTTATCTATGCACTGTGTAATAATAGGGAAAGAAAGTGCTTGTATAGATATTTAGAGATTTTGTAAACATTAGAAAAAAGTCAGGAGAAGGGCTAGCTAAACGTATTTCATATCTGAAATCCATTTAAGCCTCACAAAATACAGGGTGCATTTTTCTGACTCACCGTGTATAATAGTATAGAGATACTCAATTTAGAACGGAAGGATAATTCAACAATAATACACCAGAAAACAAAACAAATATGAGTCGGATATCAATATTTAGTCGGATTCATGCTGTATTAAAAATAAGTGAGGAACTTTTTAGCAAGTTGTCTTAGTACCGACTTAAATTGAAGTCTGATACCACCCTACACTAGCAAATTCTTCGGTAAGACACTTTTTTTTAATGCAAGAGCTGTTGAAATTCTTTATACTGGATTGCCTAAATTTTATAAATAACTTAAATTTCTGATAGTTAATTATTTTTATACTATCCTGGCACATGATAAAGAGTGTGTTTGTTATCTAAAGTATGCCGGCTAAAACAAAAAGTATAACTTTTTTAAAAGCTCTTTTAAATTGATTTGTATAAATACATTGTTTACAAAACCAATTTTTTTCAGGCCAATACTGTTTTCTGAAAAGGACTATCATGGTAATTATTCTCGTAAAAGAAATATCTTATGTCACATTTTACGAGTTTTCTTAAACTAGAACTACAGTTATCGAACTCAATTATTAAAATGGTATTTTGACTTACTTAATGAAAAGTTATAATATTTGAAATAAAAATGCTTTGAAAGGCTTTCATGTGTTAATTTCATAGTCTGAATGCCTTTGTTTACTTGCGTAAAACAAAATTGGTTATATCATAGATCATCAAGATTCGTTAGAGGAAATAGCCTCTATATTTTTTCAATATACCCAGTACTGAGCTTGAACACTTTTAGTACATAAAAAAATATAATTGTTTATAAAATGTATAACTCTTTTGAAGATATATATCTTTAAAACAGTTGCGCATTTTACTCTTTTAATAAGTACAAATTTAAAGCCACATTATCATTCAACGTTCAATAATCATAAGACCCATTTTCAACGCACGAAATCTAATAGCATTGAAACAATTTCACCTAAATCGGATTTAAAGCATATAAGTTAGAGGATTAGTTACATCCATCCACTACTCAAAACAACTTCCAATAAGATAATTGGCAGTTGCTAAACAAAACTATTTGAAAGTTTTCATTAAAAAAAATTCGTAAATTTCATAAAGTATATACATTGTGTTAATTTAAAAAACTTAATCTTATTCAACTGTTTTCATAAAATACTTTTAAAATACGGATAAAGTTTAGTTTAAAATAATTACTTTACATTTATTTCTTTAATTAAATAAATTGCATATTAAGAATAAAAATAGTTTTATTATTTAAAATAATGTAGCATTTCAAAAATCTATATAGTGTAAGTATTTCAAAAGAGTAAATCCATTCATGTTCATGAATGTACATATTTCTACATTTACATAGTTAAATAGTCATAAATTTACAACCTGGAAAAATTGTATTCATTTAAGTATAGAATAAATCCGATAAATTCCTTTCGCTTATGATTAATGATTCAAAGAAATAAAATCTTATTTCCTCAGTTCTTCTCATTTAATCCAAGATACAGTGAGATCTGCCAGCGATTAATTTTAAAATATATGATTTATGTGAAAGCTATAAGATATTTGCATTCCAAAGATAAATTCCTTAAATTTATCTCAATTGGTTATTTTTTATTTTGAAATTATAGAGAAATTGTGTAAAAATTCGTAGATGCCTTTTGTATTTTAAAAGGTTAAGTACAATTCTGTATTTATTACAGTCACGTTGTAGAATAATATTTACAATTAAATCCAATATAAGTTAAAGCACGCACCTACCTTTAACGGCTTATAGCATGATAGAACAGTTGTTGTACTGTATGTTATATTTTCTAATGCATTTACAGTATAGGTGATGTTGATTCTTGTATGCCCAGCGCCTTTGCAACGAAATTGCATGCTTTTACAGCCTTTGCCAAAAGCTGGTATATCTGCGTCTAAAATTGTTAGGAAATGAGTCAGATTAATTATCACATACAAATTTCGTATAAAGCTACAGCAAAATTCAATTTTTCAAAATTATTGTTCTAGAAATTTTCCAAACTTAAATCTCTTTCGGAGATTAAGTTTCCAGAAAACAATTACAACATTTTAAATGGTTGATTATTTTCATATGCTTCCATTATTGGTAAGTTAGAAATTCAGCGGTTCTTTAGCAACATGACTTTTTAATTAGCATAATTTTCAATTTAAAAGGCATAAGTATTAATTTTTTCATCTAATGTTATAACAACATATTCAGAACTTCGAACTAACTAAACAAAAAAAGAAATGTTTTTCAGAATTCAACAAACACTTTGTTGGCACTATTTAAACCGTGTAGTTTTGCCTCATCAACAAAATATCAACAGAAATTTTGTTTATTCATCAAAACCTTTAAAACCTTTTTTTCGATGTAAGTAAAAAAACTCAAATTTTGACATGAAGTTACTGTAAAATATTAAATAATGTGTCTAAATGTGTGTAAAATAATGTCCAAGAAAGAGCTCATGGATTTTTGTCAAAATGGTGGTAATTTACAAAAGCTGTTTTGAAAGGATGTTGTCACTAACGATCAAGAAGATGACCTATTACTGTGAATGGTCTGTAAAGTATTACAAAGAAAATATTAAATCTACATCAGAACTAGGAAAAATCCATGGCATAAGATGTTGAAATTCACTACGCCCTGATGTTGTGCTTGCTGTTTCATTAATTCGGATATATTTAGTTCAACATACAGGCTCAAACATTTTGTCAGAACCTTCTTTTTGCTAGTGATCAGGCATATGTTCCGTTCCATTTCAAGGTATATGAATGAATATAAAATTATCTCGCTCACCAACTAAGACCATACAACTCTACGGGATATAATTAAAAACCTTTTGTAAACAGTATATATTTTTTTAATAGCAACAATCTCGCACGTAAAACTCAGAAATTTTGTTGTATTCTAAACCGAAAATTACAAAAAGTGGTTAATTATATTCCGTAAAGGTTGGCAGATATGGGAATGACAACATAGTTGGGTGATAAGATGATTTTTCTTCAAAAATTATTTCTCAAGGACCGGTTCGCACCACTGTATTAAACTTTTATCTATGCATGCACACACAGAGAGAGCGAATAAATATATATATATACACATACACTGACATTAATACTCTTACCCTTTTCATAGTCAGCAACATATTTATCAATGATTTTTACATGTATGTCAGATTTGGAACAATCATCAAATTTCCGTACAATGTCTTTATCTGAAAGATAAAATAGAAAAAAAACTTAATTTGGCATTAAAAACAAAAACTTTAGTCAGATATGAGGTAACAGTAAAATACTCGTTAAAATAGTCTCTGGCTAATTTATGTTATCACTATTAACAACCTCAAGGTATGTTGATTGGCACATTAATTTATTAATTGTCTAAACGTAAGTATGCTCGTAAGCAAGTATGCTCGTAAAACACTATTTATATCTAAACAAATTATTGCATTCATTTACTCGAATATTTAGATTTGCCTTATTTACATTCTAAATACTAGCTTACATATTTTAAAGGATTTTTGTTTATAACTCAAATGAAAACTTATGAAGATTTAATGCATTATTAGTTCATATTTTCCCATAACGTAAAATATATTGGATAAAAAACATTGCATTCATTGCTTTGTCGGTGGTCTTATAGCCATATAATACACGTATTAACTATTAAAAGTGGAGGTACCTATATTCATGACACTCAATCTGTCCACATTAAATATATTTATAAATGCTTTAAAAATGTGTAACATTTAGATATTTTAAAAAGACAAATTTTAACATCAGTGGTTATTGGCTGAATAGTGATTTATGCATTTGCAACAATATAGATGTTAGCAATGATGGAATTTCGGTACAAATCATTTATTCAGCTCTATGAGAAAGTGAACTCCTTTACAGTTCTCCTAAAGGAGGAGTCTTTACAGTTCTCCTCTTACATTAGTGAACTCCTAAAGAAAAATTCTGTTTTTTTACGCACATAACATAAAAGGTTAAAATTAAATAAAATTCAATAAATGATAACTAAATTTACATTGTTATTTTATTCTATTTACTTATTTTTATTTGTTTATGGATATACACATTCTATCCTTTTCACACATATATGTATACAATCTTCCTTTTTATCATATGTATTTTTTAATCAATTTATTCTTCGTAGTTCTTTTTATTTTCAAAATGAATTTTTTAATCTAGTTTTACGGAATTTTCTTTTCGTTTCTTCTTCCCTCCTAGAAATTTGTAGGTTTCACAAACTACTTCCACACATACATATCAAAGCAGTAACATTTGTTTTATTTTTTTTTTTTACTTCCATAAAATAGGAGCAAAAAAGCATTTATTTATAACATTGCGCCAATGTTGTGGTATTGAAGCCTTTTGAAATATATACTCAATGTTGGGGGTACTTTGAAAATGTTAACAGTTCAAAATTAACATTTTCCCTATACACTCTTAAAAATTTGGTGCAACATTTCATCAAAACATGGTAGGTACTAGAAAAGTTGGCTCCATAAGATGCTGAAACCTTATTCCAACATTTGCTCAGGTTCAACCATACTTTGGTGAAGCACCAAACGTTAGAACCAGGCTTCATAATCTTATGCGACCATCCTTTCTAGTACAATGCTTTAGTGAACCTTTGCATCAAAATTTTAGGAGTTTCCATATGCATTTAATTTCGTGAAATTCAAAATTCTCAATCTTTGAAAACCTTTAGAAATATTTTTACCACTTGGTTTGAACTTTTTCAGGGATAAGCATAAAAATGAAGAAAACGAAATCTTGGCTGCTTTTAAAATCAGAAAAATCTCCGTTACCCCAGAATTACACCCATTTTCAATAGTGTATGGAAAATAATCAGAAATATCAGAGGTAACGAGAGAATTTGTTCGTTAAATTCGGGTCATGCTTGTGATAAGTGTTTTATATAGAGCTTTTACTAATTATTCAACAATTTATTATAATTTCCCTCGTGAAATCCAGTCTTAATAACCAACTGTATTAATGAAAAAACAATATTTAGTAAACATTGCAGACAGAAAATATCCTGCCAATAATGGTTATCCGTGAAAAAATTTCCAAGCATCCATCCATAATATTGTGGGGAAATGTTGACTTGGGACTCATTGTTCAATTGGACTCATTGAGAATATCATACAAACGTCAGCTGCCCAATGCTGGCGCAGTATTGACCCAGTTTTGTTTAGTTATGATAAAAAATATCCCTCACTCTAAAGTCTAGCGTTTTTCTACAGATGTGAGAAGCATACTATTGTTCTAAGGCGCCTTTTATACGTAAATTCATGTATAATGTACAAGGTTTGTCCGTAAAGTAATGAGACTGAACGCAGCCCTGGCCGGGATAGGGCTGCAACTTTTCTACAGCCACCGTACAGCCTCGGTGAGAACCCGACAGTTTTTCTTGTTCCTAAAGCTGGGGAAAAGACTGGAAGGTCACCGTTTCAAAGACGTACCCGCCATCCAGCGGGATGTCACAGATGCTCTGAAAGAGGTTTCGACAGCTGACTTACAGGGATCCTTTGCAGCTTGGGAATCGCTATGGCAGCAGAGTATCGACGCCCAATGAGACCATTTTGAAGAATTTTAACAGTATGTACCGATAGCATCAATAAATTCTTTTTAACAGACCTAGTCTCATGCCTTTACGTACAAACGCTGTAAATATGTATTTTAAAAAAATTGTTTTACAGGAAACCTCTATCTTCGTATCCAAGCAAAGCTACTGGAAGAATCAGAACATTGCCAACTTCAGCTTCTGTAACAGTCGGATAAGTTTCTAAATCCAGTGGAGTTTGAACAGAAACCTATAAAAAAATCATAGCATATTAATACTCTTTCTTCTTACGCAAAAAAATATTTTGAAATTAAAATAAAAACTAACTCATATGATGTAAACATGTACTTACATACTAACCTGTAATTCATTCTATTATTAATATTAGTCACTTAAAAATTAATGAAATGATTATATTTATTAATTCTAACAATCCATCATTGATGGGTATAATTTTTTCAACCATTTCTACAATAATATTAAAATTTGGCTATCAATTCTCAAGATATATCAAATATCATTATATTGTGTTACTAGTTATATAAATCATTTTTTATCTCCGTGAAACAATATTAATGCCTTAATGACTTACTAACAAAAGATATACGGGTTAGTAACAACAAAAAATATTAACCTTTGCGTGATTTATCAAATTTATGTTCTTGTTGTCCGTCACAGTTACAGTGAGATGGGATTCGTCATAAATTTCCAGAATAACGCCATTGTTCTTTGTAGGATCTGGTACAATTTTCGCCGCCTCGTTGTCGCTGACAGACCACACGTATTTTCCAGTGCCTCCGGTAACCTAGAAAATATTTCTGTATTGAGATTACGTAAAATAAAAGAATAATTACTTTTATTCTTTTACTGTTCTCTTATATTACCGTATGAGATATTTCAATTCACTCACGTAAATTGACTGAGTCTTTTGGAACTTCGTTATTGCAAATTCTCATCACTACTATAACATTAAAGGAACAGTAAACATTTAATGAGCAATATGGTTTGTATTTTGTTCGCTGTTTAGCGATTTCTAAAATTGCTTCACACAGTTAAGTCCACTTCAATGGCTGATCCAGATTATATGGTAGTAGCGCACTACTCTCATGATCATGTGTCCGGGTTCGACTCCCGGCTTGGGCTTAGTCGTTAAATTTTCCGTCCCGAGCGGAAAAATAATCAACCACAATGTCAGAAAAAGCCAAAATCTCAATCATGTGAATCAATACTGAATAGTAAAGCATCTGTCACATATTATTGTATTATTAGAATGTACTAACTTATCAATTAATGCTATGAAATCGTCAGCTTTAGTTACTATTAACTGAACGTTATGCCTGGACTTTATCAATATACAGGATAATTTATGCAAAAAAGAATTGCGAAACTACTTCAAATTTCAATGTCTAATAGTTTTGCATAAACTGACTAATCTTATTTTTCAAAATGTCTCATTTTATTTTATAAAATTTTTCACTAGTTTTCATTTTACTGATAGTCTACCACGAGCTAGGTTAGTTTATGAACACATTTATATTTGGATACTTTATACGGGGTTTAACATAAAACAGCATCATCTAGATCTCGAAAGAATTTTTTTTAAGTATTCTTATATTTAATTAGAATAATGTAACAAAAGCAAGTCTAAAAATACTCTTGTAAAACACTCCAGACGTATGCAATTAGAAAATGGTTAATGTAAAATATACTTTTCACAGGTAGTTTTTTTTTTTTTTTTTTTTTAAATATTGCTGTAGAGGAACGAAATGTATTAAAATTGGTTACTACTTGATTTCTCGTATAAGATCGTAAATTGAAACAATCTTTTTATTGATTACTAAAAAATCTATTTCATACTTACTATTAAAGGTATTCGGTGCATTGGACTTCCTGTCAGAACTGGTAATAGAATCCTTGGTGGGAAAATATTGAGTCTCTGGCAAATCGTGACATCCAGCGTTTGTAATATAGATTTTTCCTTATAAAATGTCCCATCCTGTTGAGTGAAAAATTTTCATCGATATTTTAAAACAATTTTAATCATGTAAACGTATTAAAATCTTAGCAAACATTTTAGATAAAAATTTTCCTAATAGCAAGACAATTACTTTAGAATGAGAAATCTTGAACTATGAACAGACACTCTTTAATATTTAATGATCACACAACTTATTGGGAGCACTGTTAGAGAGCTGATAAAAGTTACTTAAAACAGTTTCTCACTTAATGAAAAATACAAATATTTCAAACAACTGAAATCCTGACAATATCTCACAATGTAGTAATAACAAGGTTGTTTCTATTAAAATACTCAAAGACTATATAAAAATCTAATGAAATTCGAAAAAAAAGTTAAATGATGGGTCATAAGTTTGCTGATTACTCTAATCCTAATACCATGCTGAAAGTTTTTTCGTTTTGTTTGGGAAGAAATGTATTTCAAGAGCAGTTCATTCCAGATGGGTGAAAAAATTCTGCTGAAGACTTGTATAAACATACAAGAAAGGGTGGGAATAAAGCATAAATAACCTATTAACCCTTTGAAGGACAAGCATTTTTATCCCATTCTCACAGATTTTGGCAGATACCAATGGTGTTCGATAAATTTCCGACATTAATTTTATAAATAATTTAAAAATTTTCCTAAATATATCTATGAAACTGTGAAAGATTAACACTTCTTTTTGTTATCTGTAAGCATTATGAGAAAGAAGAGGGAAACAGAGTGTGAAACAGATTCAGTGAACAGTGTCAGTTCAGTGTCAGTTCAGTGTGAACAGTGTCATTTGTGAAACAGAGGTAGGAAATTAAGTATGTTTATATATTTTTGCGTCTAATATCGAAAGTGCTAGACTATGGTGCCTTCATAGATATAACCACCGCATGTTATGGGGTTAAATGTTAGTAGTTTGATTTGAAAACATAACAAAACGCAATAAATTCATCACTTGTAACAATAATTTTACGATCACTGTAATTGATTCAAATTGATAAAATCACGAGAAAACGCCCAGGAGCATTTAAAACATACTTTTAAAATATGCTTGAAATCTCCTATTAAAATTATAAACACCTTTCCTTACAATTCTGTTGAAATCTAAACAATTTCTGTTTGTTATGTTTAAGGACAACACCTAAACTAAGTATGATTATAAAAATCAGAACCAGCAACTAAATAATTTAAAAATTTCTAATTTTTTTCGCGAGTGTTTTCTATGTTAATATTCACTTTAAACTTTTGACAATGATTTTTTTAATTTAACAGTTTCGACCCTGATATCCTAATATTAGAACACATCTTTGCGTTACTCTATATTCTTCATTTTCAAGAATTTTAACACCAAAACTTGGTGTCCTACTAAATAATACAAGCAAGAATAGCAGAACGTTGTCGTTTTTGCTCTGTAGAAGGCAGAAAATCTCCAGGGGAGAAGATAATGAAATTAGTTATAAATGAAGACGTGTCAAGCCATTTGAAGCCAAAAGTTAAATGCATGTGTATGAATGCATGCATGCAATCAAAATGCATGAGAAGATTGAAGTATTTTCAGGTTTTCACGCACCAAGAAATTCTTTCAAAAGGTTTCATACAAAATAACTGTACATATTTTTCCTCATTTTGCTCAATTATAGTCTCGTGTCCTATTATTGGAACATTTTTAACTAGTTTGGTGATTGACTGAAAGTTATAATATTTCATATTTAAAATACTTACATATAGTGCAGCACATCCAACCACTCATTGATTTTTTTATTCGCTCTATTCGAAATTCAGGGCCGAAGGGGTTAATGTTTTTTCTGTCTACATGACTAAAATTATTATTTAGTATTTACATATTTTTCAATAAATGAGCTGTGTACTTAAATATAAAAATATTAAGTTCATAAAAGACAAAGGAATCTCCTATAGAATTTACAGACCCAACTTTTCAGAAATGAAAAATTGTTTCCTTAAAGAAAAAAAAAAAAAAAAAAAAAAAAGTATTCAAATCAATTACTTCTCGGATTCTTCCATATAATTCATTACTACTTGATGGTTTTTAAGCATTATATCAGAATTTTACCAATTAGCTGTTAATAAATGAAGTTCTATTAACGTCTCGTGCTGTGCACATTAATTAAGCTCCTTCTCAAAAAAATGGAATAATTTCTAGCTTTAACGTGTGTTTAAAAATTTATTTTTCTAGAATTATTAACTATTATTGCCTAGAAATTTAATTCGTCAAAATTTAACTGAACTAGCACATTTTTCATATTATAAATGACAATTTCTTATCAACTCTTTCCCAAGCATTACATAAAAAATATAAACGTAGTAAAAATAAGCATTTCAGTGTTTATACATATTATTTGGCAGGTAATAAATATCATTAATGCTCTAAAATAAATACACATCTTTGAGATATTATTGTACTCTTTGTGCGTGTGTGTGTATTACTAGGTTTCATAAATATACTTCACAGTTTATCAATAAGGCAATAACAAAAGCAAAAAATTCTGAATTTTACGGAATGCAAGGCACTTTATATTAAAGGATTTTTTTTTATTTTGAGAAAGATCTGTATTATAAATTCGTCCAAATATATTCAATAATTTCTAATTTTTTATTTTAAATAAAATAACCAAAAAACATAAAATATTCTAAGAACACCAAAATCTCTCTTGGGGTCGTATACCCAGGGCTTATTATTAACAAAACGAAAAAATGTACCTCATTTCTATTAGATTAACACAGATGCATTCAGCTATGATTTTTACAAAACAATCATTTATTCTTACTTCCATGGCAAGACCTTTAAATATTGCTTTCAGCTTGGACCGACCCGGAGCAATAGTTTGTACCACGGAATAGGTGCCATTAGCGCTTGTGGAAATGACGTGGAAAAGCTTTGTCGAAAAACTGACACTAAATCTGAGATTCTGAAAAATAATGGACATTTCATCAGCTTTTAATTTTTTAAGTAGTTATAGCAAATAATAACAAAGAAAAAAAATTATCTGAAATATAATTTAGTGGGTGGGAGAACTAAATATCCGAGATTATTTGGCGAATTCAAAAATTTAGTCCTCCACCCTTTGACAGATGACCCTAGTGTGCTTTGGCTTAACATCTTCAGACAAGAGGTTATAATAACAACTTGAACACTTTATCCTGGGCTTCATATACTTAGTGATATCATAGATCACAGAAAAAGAATGTATTTTTGAAATTAATATTTTAGGGGGATGATATTACAGGGACCGAAAAGTAATGTCATCTCTTTGCATTAAATTCAAACAAATACATTTTCAACATTTTTTTAATGACTAAAGAAGTTGTGCCTGAACACAGGATTCATATTTGTTACATTTTAAAGCAAGTATTTTAACATTTTTTATTCTTTCAAGAAAAATGCCCACCCTCTCCCTTGTTTCACAGTCTCCTTCTTGGACAAATTTCAGTATGTCCTGAAATTGATTTTCATGTAGTTGTGAGTGCTGTATTTTACAAGAATTTTACGTATATCTCTTGTTTCTTTGAGATAAAGAGATATACGTGAAAAGAACGTTTCGGCCCACCCTCTACCCCTCATAGGTTACGAATTTTGAGAAATTCTATCTAATCTAACACTTAAGTTAAGAAACTTAAATACAGTGCAAATTTCATATTATCTTCAGTGATTTTGGCTAGGAAATAGTGGCATAAGAAAAAACATTACTTTCCAGTCCCCCTAATAATTTCGTGTAATTTTGAATGTTACAAAAAACAAGAGATTTTACAAATAAAACCTGCTCATTGCTGTCGTATAATAGTTCCTTTTTAAAGCAAAATCATTCATCTTTTTTAAGGTAAAGCTAAAATCTCATAAAACTAGACAGTTTAGATTTTACGAGGCAAGTAAGAGAGGTCCACATATGTGGAACTCAGGACTGAAAAGTTCAAAAGGAACAAAACAGCAGAATCCAATAATTCACGAATATAAATATCTAAATACATAGAGAACGTTCCTTACCTCCATGCACTGGTTAACAGTCACTCAAAAGTTATTTTGAATTTTTAGGGAAATTTACAAACTGAATTTCATAAGCAATTGGTTTTTTGCCTCCGAAAAACCTACATTTTTTAAATGAGACTTAAAATTATCGATTGAAGCTTAATGTTTTCTGTGAAACGTTGCTTTCAGGAAATAATGAAAGATAATTTTGTGAACTCTACAATTTTTTATAAAGGGATTATTACCTGATGCATGAAGATAGCATGTGCAACTCTACTTTCAACAGTGAAATTGCTTGGTTATGTTCCGTAATCTCCTTTTTTATTTTGTTTGCAAAGAAAAAAATAACTTCTATAAGCTATTGAAAGTTTGTGAACGGTAGTTTTACTGAAGCATGGAATTTCCTAAGAACTGTTTAAAAGTAAGAACATGAAAACCTACATCAATATGTCACACTCAAGCTTGCCTTTTCCAGAATCCCTTCTATTTTGTCTTGATAAAGCAGCTTTCTTTAAACTTAAATTTGAAAAAATATTTCACATAGCATGTTACTTTAAAAATCATATTTTATATTGCGTGTCATGCATATACTTAAAAAATTTCCTGCTTTTCATACCTTCATTTATTTATTCTCAGGCAGGGAATGTTAGTTATACTACATAAATATGCACGCACGTTATCAAAATTTCTTTGAAACAGGATGTAAACTGGTCTCCAGTCACATATTTCTATCACACACTCAGTGTTTCGGATTTTCTGGCTCAATTATGAGACCGGATTTAAGACAATGCTTGAATTTAGGAAGGTAGTACTGCATACCTAACGTAAGTAGCTCCTCATCGTGCAAGAACATTCTGTTTAATATATGCTTTGAAAGAACACGATTATGCCATAAATTAAATTTCTGAAAATGATTGGGCAAAATTTGTTTAATTGATTTGAGTAGCTCTTAAAGTGAAAACAATACAATAAACATTCTAAAATAGGTTTGGGGCTTAATTGCTTCGTTAAATATTCTTAATATTCCAACTAAACTATATTCTAAATGAAATATATATGCTGACATGCTTGAGGATAACGTTTTCCAAAAAAAATGTCAAATACATTTACACACATTCACAAATACGAGACTCTCACAATTTTATAGTTTATCATACGTTCTCTGATTGTGATGCCATATGAGCAGAACAAGACAACTCTCCAATGGGCAAAAGCTTTTCAAATATGCTTTGGACATTTTACTGATATCTGAGTTTTGCAATGCCGGGAATACATGATTTTAAATTACGACACACTTGACGGCAGCCTTTGAATCTGAACTAAAATTTTCGTACGTTAATTAGGTGACAAAAGTTTTAGCATGTTATATTGTGTATTTGTACACGCATTCGTTAAAATGAATAATACAACTTACGTCCGAAGGATATATCACATTTCCATCTTCATCAAAGAGATCCAGGAATATTTCGTAGACTTGCATCTCTTGTAACGTGCTGTAATTCCCATGTGAGATACGAAAGTCTAAAAAAATCCAAAGTTATAGAAGATCATTTCAGAGTTCATTTTAAAGGAAAATTAAATTATTAAGATAATTTCAACTTCCAAGCACTTTATTCATTCAAATATAATTACGTGCGGGAAATGCTAAAAAATATTATGATTTATTTCTAGGAATTTAAATATTTGAGAAATACTCATATCATAAGTGCAGTATTTATAATCATACGATAAACAGTTCTACAGCCAATTCTTACAGATTAAGCAAACCTTGATGTAATAAAGTACTGATAGATTAATAATACCCATTCGAGCATTCAAAGAATAAATTTGGTTGTCTGTAATTTAGATATCCGAGTAAATATTGCCAATAGATCTTTAACATCCCTATACTAGTTATCTGTGCTGAAAATTTCCTTCTTTAAGCTTAAGTCATGCTGTAACAGTGGTTATAACATAAGAGGAGATTATTTTTTCACTTTTAAAATATTTTATTCATACTAAAAGTAGGGAGTGAAAAAATTCAGTATAAAGGAAAGTGTATATTTTTTTACCTCGAAATCTAAAAAAAAAACTGCTCTTTCATGAGTGTTTATTTCCTCTTTTTGTATTGAAAAATTAAGTACAAAGATCTGATAATTTTGTTTTAAGTGTGCGAAATTATTGGGCGCTTAAAAATACTTTAGGAGGCAAACAAGAAAAACATAGTAGATTCAAATTTCGTCCCTCCGTGTAGGGAATCAGTATGATTAAAGCCATTCCTTACTTTGTATAAATAGTTGGAAAATGTTTCTAAACACATATGTCTTTCTAAGACACACATAAAATGTAGTATAAGATTGGAACTTAATATTTTAAAAAGATTTCCATTATCAAGTTACATTATCAAAAACAAGAAAATCTAATGTTACGTATGATGCATTTGAACAAATCTACTCTCATTTTATTTTAATATTGGTGTAAATAAATTAGCCAATGATATTTCCCTTGGTGACATCTACATTTTTCTCATTCTCAAGCATCAAACGTGAACAGCTATGTATCTTAATTTTTAAAACCAGTAGTGATTAAAGATTTCGGTAAATGAATTACTTCATTAATGTTGTCAAACTTCTAGGGTATGAAGCGTTTGTTCTTCTTAACTTTTAATTAAGACAGTTATTAATGCAATGAGGGATTCGAGGAGACGGTGGAATAAAAGATTTGACGGAGAAGCACTCAATTTCAGTCATAGCTGTATATGTCTCATGAATCATTCTGTTTCAAAATTTTAACTTGAGGCAGCTGAAGAACCAACTAAAGAATGATTTAATAGTTTTAAGCCATTTTCTAGTGATAAAGGTAATAAAAGTGATTTGTACTCGTATATTGAAGCAAAAGTTGATTTTACGAAACCTATAATGTGTGTAAAAATAATCTGCCCTAAACATTTTAAGAATATTAAAATTTCCACAATGTGCTTAGGACAAAAATTCACTTTATCATACCAATATAGAGACATTATTTTAGATTACACAGAAGTTTGTCAGTTATTAATGGTCAAAACCTGGTACATCCGTTAGAGAAAGACTCTAGTACAAATTGCAAAAAATTAGTCTTGAATTCACGTCCACATAAGACTCCAAATGAATTTTTATGTCGAAAGTATGACGAATATTATATTTCAAGACGCTATTCACTAAACACGATCGTTTCGGTAGCCAAATGGGTAGCAACCGGTCATTTGTATGTCGTTATTGGTACTGTACAGACGGTGATTTAACAGACTTATGTTGGCTACTTATACTTTAAGCATTAGCTTTTTGGTGTCCCGGAGTAAGTGTGTTACTTCTGTCCAATATACCACTGTTTCTGCATGGTTTTTAACTCTGTGGTTATTGATTCTTGTACAATTAAGAATGGCAAGTGTCTCCGCGTGGTATACGTATGTAGCAAGGCTCGAAATAAGTCACGGCAAATGCCCTGATGGTATCCAAAATAGCGGAACTGTTGATCCTGATATGATCAACAGTTCTAGCGGCAAATTTAGCTGCGTGTATTTATTTGAGTGTTTCTATCTCAGATGTACTTTAAGGTTTTATACGAATTTTCAGAATGTTTACAAGAAAAGAGAAGCGTATATGTATATAATTGATTCTTTTCCTTAAGTTGACAAACAAAAAAAACTGCAACTGCAATTTGCCGTTATTGCGGAAATTTAAAATTTTTTTCCGTGATCTGAATAGTTTTTGCTGCCAGCGTGTAAAAGCTCACAGCAATATTAACTGCCACCTTCAAAATCTTATTTCGAGTCCTGATATGCAGTTCACATGCCATCGTTCCGACAATTCTGTAAGCATTGCCAATATCGAGCCACCTCTTGCCACCGATCTGCTGTATAAAGTGTCGTCTACCTGGATAAAAAGAATGCCAGAATAAATATCGGCTAGCACTATATCGGATATCACTGAACATGGAAATTCAGTCGAATGCTGACGGACGATAATTCTGTGTTTGTTGGTACAGTCGTTATGAGATATACGATATCATTAACTTGATCTAAATACTTAAATTATTTAGTAGGAGTTGTATCTTTAAGACTTGTCAGCTAAACATGGACTTCATTAATCATAGGGGTACTCTCCATTGCTTGGGTGTATTCTAAGCGGTTTCGGGGAAGAAATTTTGTGTCTGCAATTCAAGTAATAGTACTGGACATTCTGTTGTTCTATCCTATAATCAAAACATCATTCAATTTCTTGGAAAGAAGAACCGAAGAAAAAGTGACAAAAAATAAAAATATTACCGTAAAAAGGTAAGCATTAACCAAATCCATATATAGAAATTAATGATAATGACCTACCTAAAAAATGATTGATACTGAAAGTACAACTGTCAAGCCGTTGTTCAGGGAGTGGTTGCCAGGAAGTGGTGCCCACTGGGCGAAAGACATCAAGAGGGTGCAAAAGCCGTACGGCGAAATAAATATACAATAAAATTCTTTTGAACGTTTGTGCGTGTGTCTGGTTATGGGGAGGGGTGAAAATGGTTAAAATCGCACTGGGCGCAACATGGACCAGTATCGGCTCTGCACATAGAAATAAAAATACCGCTCTCATGTAGAATGAATAGATGGTTGTTTTCTGTGTCCCAAAACTAGAAGAATAGTTAGTAGAATTATGTGTGTAGGTGATACACACAACTGGTATAGAAGAAGTGATCAAAATTTTCTAGTCCGTAGTATTCTAGCTGATCACAGCAGACAGAATACTTTGTGCAACGAGAAACTATCGTTCGATTTTTGGAGCACTAGAATTACCGTTTGTGAGTCTACCCGCTAGCGTCAGCAACGATTTGCATATTTTCATCTGGGTACAAGCCCTAGCTTATAGAGGAGGGATTTAAAAATAAGTGGGTTCAGTTGTTGTGGTTGTGTGTGATGTGGTTGTGTGTAAGTGGGTTCAGAAGTGTCTCGTTCTATGATCTGGTATTTATAGGAAGTACACAGACTCATAAATTCTAGTTAAACCAATTATTTTCTAGATTCCAGTGGCATATTTTTTTCAGTGTGCCAAGAAGTAACAATTATTGAAATGACCAGTTTCATTATAGCAGTATTAGACGACTGAAATTGCATTTATTCCCTGTTGTAGTAGATGTATTTTTTCCTCTGCTTTGTATTACACACTTTCAGTAACAAAATATTTGTTTAAAGAATACTCTGAATACCTGCAGGATCAGAAATTAAGTGTACGGCTCCATAAACAAGAATTGGAAATGTGCTACACTCAACTAATATTATCTTGACGAAAGCACAACACAAATTCTCTCTTTCCAGATGATTTAGCTATTGATTATTGGGGAAGTAGTAATACAATGCCCGCAGTATTATTTTTGATAGATTCAGACACTCATTTTATCGTACCGCCACTGCTAACAAATATCACACACGAACGCTTTCGACACCTCTGGTTTAATTTGTAACGAAAGAGAAGACACGATCGCGAACGTGTTCGATGGCTTCTCTCTTTTAATAAAAATGTGTTTCAGAAAATAGTACTTCAATTATTAAATCTGGTAAACAAAGTTTTGATTTCATTAAAGATGCAGTCTGACGAAAGCTGCTTTAATCCTTTGACTCGTAGTAAAGAGCAAAACATAAAGTTGTTATCTCTCTACAGTGAAGTTAATATGTAAAGTTATTATCATTCTACAGTAAGTTTGGGTTGCAGGATGCGCAAGGTAGGTGACTCGTTATGGGGCTAGACATGGATTCAAGATTAAAGAGAGAAAAGTGACAATTATACCCTGCTTTTAAGTTGAAAAATGGCTTAATACATGCGAGTGCCTAAGCAAGAAATGTAGGTATATTGCAGAGGGAAATGTTCAGTGAAGGGGATTTTTCTTTATAGTATTTTACAGTTTCCTTTATTTAAAGTTATAAATAAATAATTCACCATTTATCTTTTAACCAATTTGTACGTACATACATATATATGTGTGTGTCGTGAATAATTAAAATGCAGCTCGAGATAGAAATGTATCGTTTTCTGCATCGTTAGTAGAAAAACAGCAAGTTTTGAAATATACAGAGGTTAAAATTACTTACAAATGTTACTGGGAGAGAACGTTGCTGGCAATCTGCCGCATAAATAGAGAAAAAACGCCTAGTTGAAGATGGAAGAAACTGCTGTATGCATGTAAACTCTGTGGCCAAATGATTTGTCACCTACTACTTTTTATGATTCTTTATTTTCCTTAAATTTTAATTACATAAAACATTTATTAATGCCTTTCAAAAAGTAAATTACAAACGAAACGACTCTAATATTGAAATTTAAGACTGTTTGAACATTGTAAAATTGGTTGTTTTTGTTTTCGGATGTCATCAACGAAAGCTATTACCGAGTTTAAAAGAGGGCAGATTGTATCGATGTGACAAAACTGCGTAAAAATATAGGACATTCCAAATGAGCTTAAAATACCAAAACGAAACTTAAAAAGGATGAATAAAGCATATTTTACTGAAAGTAGCACGAAAGCTTCAACATCAAGGGGGCATAGAGCGAAGAAAATGACCAAACGTAATGAAACATTTTTGAAGCGAATTCAGAAAAAAAATAGGGAAAGCAACGATAGGGAACTCTACAAATTACGAAAGAATTTAATTTGAACTCAGAAACATAGATCTCTCAAAAAACAATGAGAAGAGAACTGATATGTCTTGGTTAGGAGAGTCGACGTCCAACACGAAAATCCTTTTTTCCAGTTGCAAATAGGAAAAATTCTTATGCTTGGGATAAAGATACAAAATCTGTGACTTAGAAATGTAGAAAAAATTTCTGTGGACCGATGAGAGCCGTTAGGGTTCATTTGATCATCTGAAATGGCTGTCTAGAAGTCTAGACATCAATGAAACCGAAAATCTTTGGGATGAATTGGAAGGGCGTTTTTAACGTTTGAATACTAATGTCAAAGAACTAGATGCGTTACTTCATAAAGCATGGTCTGAAATTACTTTAGGAACATGCCAGAAGCTTATTGCATCTATTCTAAGACGAGTAAATACTGTATACAGGGCAAAAGGTGGAAGCACCAATTTTAAATGAAGTAACAAGTCATTTGGCCACTATGGCCTATGTCATTTGGCCATAACCATTAGAAAAATGTCTATTTTAAGCTCAATACTGGGGGGAAATTTAAAAACTTTCAGAGAAGTGTTTTACCAATAGTGTTGTTTAAAACAGAAGCATTTCCAATTCATCTAAAATACTGAGTAAATGCTGCATTTCATAGAAAAAAGTACTGTCAGTAGGTCGTAAGTATTGTGAAATCTGATATTTCCATCCAATATTGGAACAACATTGTGAACCAATATTGTTTTTATTTTAAGTAACTTATACAAGTTAACTTTTCCAATGCAATTTTGTTTATCACTCCTGCCTGAGAAAGATTTCTTTTTCGAAAAAAATTCATTCAGTCATCGACACTTAAACAAGAACGAAAGAACTTTCGAATCCCTTGAGTCAAGAAGAATTCTGTCGAATGTTCCCTTATATTCAGTAATCTTTTTTTAACACAAATAGTTTAGTTTCTCTTTTCTTTAAAAGTCTAAAGTTGAAATAGTCTTATTCATTCCTTTATATGCAATTTGTTTATTCGTCGGGTTTTATGCTGATCAATCAA
Source organism: Cheiracanthium punctorium (assembly GCA_038373885.1). Classification (NCBI taxonomy): domain Eukaryota; kingdom Metazoa; phylum Arthropoda; class Arachnida; order Araneae; family Cheiracanthiidae; genus Cheiracanthium; species Cheiracanthium punctorium. The sequence continues at coordinate 65,074 of JAWZYV010011998.1, forward strand.
ACAGCATTATTTAAATATTTTGAGCGAGTTTTCACTAAGCAATGTTCAAATAAATGTAAGTTAAAATATTTAACTATTTTCAAGTTTACATTCTGCAGTGCAGTAAAGTTATGAAACATGCTTATTCGCACTTGTTCTAGAAGTTTTTAAAAAATGATACATGCTGATAAAAATAGTTAAAAGCAAGCTTTCTGAAAATGTGCTCCTCAAAAAATAATTTTTTAGTTCGAATCCACTAGACTCAGATTTAATAGTCCTTTGTCAAAAACTCAAAGATCCGCAAAGTGCTCCAGTTTAAAAAAAGCTTGAGAAACTTCGGTTTCAAGTATTAAATGTAACGAAAGTTCATTAACATGTTATTGTTTTGACAACAAGTTTTCATGCAAATATACTTAAAATAGATTTTGCATTTCTGTGCTTTCATATTTTTTTAATTCAATTGTTACCTATATCGAATATTTATACATCCAATATTAATTTTATCTTATCTAACAAGCATTTTCTTAAGTATTTGTGCATTTTCCGACTTTATCTGTTCATCCGATTCTGAAATGATTTCCTATCCGAAAAGTAAATTGGTTTCACTTAATCAGTGAAGCTCTAACACAAAGAGCTTTTTCCGGTACGCATATAAACAACCTTTACATTCATTTGGAACCATACAAGCCGCGTTGGCCTTCGTTTTTCTTCTGCCCGGATTTCGAGATCCCTGATTGGTTAGCTCACTGACGTCATACATGCCCATCTAAGGCTAACCCACCGAATTTGAAAACTAGCAAGTCTGTACGGCAAATGATGAATTAAAATGATTACGGCAAATGATGAATTATGAATTAAAATCATTAATTATCATGAGGTGAAAACCAGCGAAATAAACATATAGGCAGCTTGAAGTAGTTATTTTTGAATATACAAATTAGATTATACAAATTAAAGAATATACAAATTAGATTACGAATCTTATTTTAAACCATATTTTCCACTGGTGCTGCCATCTGTTATTATATAAGTAGAATTATATGATACGTTAATTTAAAAAAAAAAAAAAAAAATCCCTAGGCTGTTTTCAATGTGTGTCTATAATTATAAGCTTTAATTTAATGAAATTTATTATAATCTGAAATGATTCGTATAATACAATTATTCAAGATTTATTTAGTACAATTTTTCCCATAAAAGTAAAAGAAAATATTTTTTGAAAAATTATGAATATCATTTCTTGAATAATGGTATGTACTCTAAATATTAAAAAATGACTTAAGTTAGAACTCGATGCATGAGATTTAATTAATTAATAAAACAAGGAATTTAAATAATTCATTGCATTTTTGTTTGCAGTTATTTAGTTGTAGTGTGGATATTTTAAAAATTTTACAATTTAAAAAACATTTAACCACTGTGTGTGTATTAAGTATAATGTTGGATTTCAAGTATGTTTCACTGATTGAATTATTTTAATTCATTACGACTTTTTTAAATTTACATTCAGGTTATTTGTTTGTGATTTTTATTTAATGAGGTTTTTAACATAATTTCATATATTCCAAGATGTTTTTGTTTTTTCTTGAATGCATGCATTTTAATTCTTTATTTTTGAATCCATGGATTACGATTTTATTAAAAACCATTTTAACTTAAATGCTTTTTTAAGTCATCAAGAGAGGAAAACGATTTGGGGAGCTCTTCGTCTAAAACTGTAATTTATAAACTAAATTTCAAACTGTCTATGGCAGAAAATGCTTTTCATTTAAAAATAATGGTCGTTAAGAGAGGTGACATCTCAGAGGCATTTTACTGTATGTATATATATATATATATATATATAATAATTTATGTACTATAGAATTAACATATCCATTAAAATTATAGAAATACGGATAAATACACGTTAGAAAAATGCTAAGAATCATCCCTAATCAACACTGAAAAAGAGATACAAGGAGAAAATCTAATTTATATAAAAAAAAAGTTGTGTCAGGTTTTAGGCACACAATGAGGCTTAAAGTGCTTTTAAAGTGTTATCCAACACCTTCAGCAATAAGTGAAAAAAAAAGCATTAAAGTTAAAATGGTTTTTAATAAAATCGTAATCCATGGATTCAAAAAAAAAAAGAATTAAAATGCATGCATTCAAGAAAAAACAAAAACATCTTGGAATATATGAAATTATGTTAAAAACCTCATTAAAATCACAAACAAAAAACCTGAATGTAAATTTTAAAAAAGTCGTAATGTGAATTAAAATAATTCAATCAGTGAAACATACTTGAAATCCAACATTATACTTAATACACACACAGTGGTTAAATGTTTTTTAAATTGTAAAATTTTTAAAATATCCACACTACAACTAAATAACTGCAAACAAAAATGCAATGAATTATTTAAATTCCTTGTTTTATTAATTAATTAAATCGCATGCATCGAGTTCTAACTTAAGTCATTTCTTAATATTTAGAGTACATACCATTATTCAAGAAATGATATTCATAATTTTTCAAAAATAACTACTTCAAGCTGTCTATATGTTTATTTCGCTGGTTTTCACCTCATGATAATTAATGATTTTAATTCATAATTCATCATTTGCCGTACAGACTTGCCAGTTTTCAAATTCGGTGGGCTAGCCTTAGATGGGCATGCATGACGTCAGTGAGCTAACCAATCAGGGATCTCGAAATCCGGGCGGAAGGAAAACGAAGGCCAACGCGGCTTGTATGGTTCCGAATGAATGTAAAGGTTGGTAATATGCTTCCGGCTTCCTGAAGAATAACCATCACAGTTCGCTTAGGATCAAAATTATTTCTTTTAACAGAAATTTTATTTTATTCGATTTAAATACTACTTTATATGAGCATAAAATTAACTTTTGCATTTATCGACTAATGCTTTTATTAGAGTCCTCAAAAGCTTTTAAATTTTTTTAAAAAGGAAAGTAATTGTTCATTTTTTAGTTATTATAGTTATTAGCAGCAGGAGTAGTAGTGCATAACTATCTTATTTATATATATAACTTATTATAGATTTTCTGCAATTTAAAGTTATAGTAAGCCATTGTGGGCAGGCGTACAGCACAAATTCAATTGTAATAAAGTGTTTGCATTTTTTAATTAAACAAATTAATTTATTCGCACGTTTTCTTAAAATTTTGAGTTTTATAATAATATCCATACCTTTGCAATGAAGTTTTTAAAACACGCATTATACATATTAAAATTACATGTCAAATGTTGTGCGTGCACCACGTAAAAACACCAATTTATCAAAGAAATAAATACTATCATCATGAAAAACCAAAGCAAATCTATTACATTAATTTTTTGTGACTAAATGTACAACGTAAAGCCCAGTTGCTTAATCGTAGCACATTGGGTTGTTATCCACAGGTCCAAAGTTTCGATTTTTCGGCTGATCAAGGTCGACTCAGCCTTTCATCCCTTGAGAAGATTGATAAAATCAGAACCCAGTTTTCTTTGGGGGGGGGGGGGGGGGAGAGGCTAAAAAGGGAGACCCCGATTGATGCTCAAATCTGCCGGAGGATATTCTTCTGCGACTTAAAATGGTTGAAAAGTCGTTGCTGGCCATCGCAAGCCTTGGGCCTATGTGAGCTATTGCGCCACGGAGTTCAGTTTATTGTGAACAATGTAATAAAATGTAAAAATCACTACTAAGATAAATAAGATTTTAAAGAATCAGATTTCAGTTTACCTTCTATTTCCTCTATTTTACAGTTTCGAAAGTTCTATAATTGAAAGATTCTGGCAATTGTTATGCTTGTGACAATTTGACATCTTGAGTCATTTAAAAATTTATTTTTAATGATATAAGAATATATATTTTAATAACTTATTTTTTTCCTTCAGAACATTAGCATATATTAGGGTGACTGGTTAGTAATATAGTGTTTTCATATGACAAAGCTATTAAAGCTAATACTAAATATGGCATTATGTGAGCTTTTAACAGAGGTGCCCGATTAGACATCATTTCTCACCTATGGGGTAATAGGGGACCAAAACTTTCTTTTCAATCTTCTTCTATCTCAAAGAGAAAAAAAAGGATTTCCATAAAATTCTTGCTGTAAGATGCAACACTCGCGAATACCCAAAAAGTCAATTTCAGGATATTTGAAATTCGTCCTCGAAGGAAGGTAGACAGGAAAAAAAGTGGAGGATGGCCATCTTCCTCGAAAGAAAAAAATATCTACAAAATTCTTGCTTTTAAAATATAACAAATGAATCCTCTCAGATTTCTTGTAAAAAAAAGTCTTGAAAAATTATTTGTTTGGATTTAATGTAAAAAACGACAATACTTTCCTGTTCCCCTAATATTCCTGAATCTAAGCCGATCGGGTAGCACATATCCGATACATTGTACATTTTCATCATCCCAGAAACTTGTATTTAAATCGCGATGCCTCCGTGCACGAAAGCTCAATTTCCATGAATATTAATATCGTGGTTGAAGTAATTTGACACCTAACATAAATTAGTAAATCACTCTCTGATTATGATGAGACTAACTAGCTTCAGTATGATAAGCCTTAAACTGGTCGAATGAAAATATAGTTATTTCGGGTATTTATATTTGCCATTTTTCAGATTTGGTACTAAGTTGTTAATCTTAGTCTAATTAGAACTCATTTGGGTGAATTCACTGTGATATAAACAAATGCAAAAATATGTGAATTTTTAGCGTAAAATTGCGTTTCTTGTGGGGAGAAGAAAAATCATTCAATAACAACAACAAAAAATGAAACTTTTTTCCAAAAAAATTTTTTATTGCATTAAAATAACGAGTAATAATCATTTGTGATCTAAAATTAAGGAGAACAAAGTTGTATCAAAAAGAATTTCAAGTAACTTTTCAAATGCTGGTCATTATTTTTCCTTGAAAATAATTTTTTGCATAAATCATGAAAAAATTTTTCAAAAGATATATACTTTTTTTCTTCAAGAAAATGAGACCTGAGCGAGTTGTTTGCATACTTATTACTCTTTCATGCAGAAACAGGCTTGGCAAATTTGGATAAAATTTGGAATTCCCCCTTCCCCTCCTGGGGTGGGAGCAATGTTCCCGTGATTTTTATGCACACATAGGCTACCTTTCATCCCCTCCCCCCCAAAAAATCACTGTTCCTGTGATTTTCATGCAGGTGTCGATAGATGGCATTGATTTACCGTATACGAAAGCTATATCAAACTTAACGATCGCAATCATTACAGAAAATCATCAAATAGCTTTTCTAACAGAAACCAAGTCCACAGACTCGATAAACACTTAAACGTACAATTAATCACATATACACTGGTCCCGTACAAAAAAAATTACCAGTTAGTAAAATGTGTATTATACATTTATTAGGGAATGTACAAAATTTGAACATTTCATCCAAAAAATTATCCGATATATGAAAATAAATATATGCTGGTTTAAATCATTTTTCAGTGGCTTTCGAAGGGAAATATTGACGTCGGATGATCACGTATAAGGGGTCGCACGCAAATTTTGAAATAAAAAATGACGTCATAATACATAACACTTTGCACTTATTGGTTTTCTATAACCCCTCACAACAGTGTTGAAACTAGCCTTTTTATGATGAAAGGCTGAAACTTTGTATATCACCTAATTAATATATGGGACACATTTTACTGAGAATTTTTTGGGGCGGGGGCTGTATAAAAATGTAAATTTTGTTTTTATTTAGAATTAATCTCCTGAAAATTTTAACCGATACCATAATAAATTCGGTACCTTTTTTACATAACTTTACAATATATTGTACATGTCTATGATCATTATTTAAGGAATAAATTCCTAGGAGAGTGTTTCAGGGACACCCTGTATACTTTACTTAATTATAAATGGCATTTTGTAGTTATGAAATATTTTGGTAGTCCATGAACATTTCTTTATCGTTTGCCTCGCTCATACAGATTTTTCTTCCTTGCATGTACATCCTATTTATTCTGAAGTAATGAGTTTCGCAGAAACAAAATTGGTTTCACTTAGTCGTCCCAAAGCTCGGAGCTTTATTACAGAGAGTTCTGTATTCTCCAGAGAGTTAGTTGCTTTATCCATTCGAATATATTCAAATCTCTTTACTCAAACAACTAGAGTTTACTTTGGGATGCATAAATTTATTTTTAAGCTTTATTTACTCCTATAGTATTTTTATTTTTTAAGCCTTCCTCAAATCAAGAAAAATGAAAGCTAAAAGAACAAATACAAATTGAATAAATGAGTCTTTTAACTAACCAAAAAGGGGAGGGCGGCCACACAGCACAGATTGAAAATTATAATGCGCTAGCGCAGATTGAGCATTATTTCGCATTCAATGGTAGCAAATTTACAGACTTCGATCATTTTTATTGAAGTTCTTTAAACAGACAAATTGATCATGATGCGTCCCCTTAATTTACAGCCAAAACAGTAAATAAGCATGCCTTTCACCAGTTATATTCACTAAACACTTTTCACGGGAATAAATTCAAACACGAGTATTAAATACATGGATAAGATTAGCATTTTACCTCTTCCCTGAGAATATAACAAGCGCGTATGAATTAGTGCTCGTGTACGGATTAATCCGCGTGTAAAGTGTATGGTGAACAGATCCGTTAGATTAACTTCATTTTTTGCATTTTCCATTCTAAAAAAAAAGATGCAAAAGAACTCCATCCTTTTTAGATTGATGCTGAAAAGAAAACTGTTTACTAACTTATAAAGGAACAATTTCCATCATATTAATTTAAATTTATTTTTAAATTATGTCATTGAAATAAGTTAGTTACTCATGTTATATAGCTAAATTCAAATAAAATGCAGAGCAGTTAGAATTAGTTATGCGTCCTAACTGATGATTTTGACTCTACTACAAATTACTGTTCATAACTGACACATATACCTAGACCCGAATCTGAATATGTACTTGATTTTCATGAGCTTTCTGGAATGATCATGAACTCTGTTACTACAAAAAAAAATACTCCCAAAATAATTATGTTTATTAATTTTGTTTTCCTATTTCAAATTTATGAAAATCAATAAACCAAATCTATGGGCATTAAGTAAAATTTTAAACATTAAGAAAAATTAAACTTTTTATCTGATAATAAACTAGTCATAACTAAAAGTTTTCTAACGATGTGGCGTTATATTTAAGCATTAAAATAAAGTGAAAATCTTTTTTGATTACCAATCACCAGTACGCATTGAAATATTTTTATTAATTGCTAGATATCGATAATATAGACCATAGGTACACAATGTGGACGATAACGCCCCTTGTGGGCGTTTGAGGATTTCAGGGGGGCGGTAAAAGACCCAGAGAAAATTAGGAGGCATTCATATTGCACGGAGGGGCGTGGGAAGATTAACCAAATATAGTCTAAAAAAGACTTAAAAATCACTCTGATAATTCATTTCTATCACGTGTGCGAAAATTCACATATTTCGGTATGAGACTTCGCTGTTGAGAGAAAGAGATATCTCTCTAATATACCTCTCTAAAACTTTTATTCTTCTCTTTTAAATGAAGAAAATGAAGAGTTTCAATTCCAACAATATTTGATCTGTTAGTATTTTTTTTAATTAATTCTTGTTTTCACCATGCATTATGTACGCTCTTATTTCTTTGGAGTGGGAGGGGGGGCGGTATTGAAAGATTCACTAGAAAAGGGGGCACCAGCTCAAAAAAGGTTGGGAACCCATGATATAGACGATACTTATATTCTATACATGAATAAAATTTAAATTGTTAGTAAATTGTAACTCACCGATTCGAGCCAATTTCACTACATGGACATCAAGTTTTGCTTTCTCATCATTCTGATCTGAATGTTAAGGTAAATGCTGAATGTTATTTTCAATAGATAAATTTCTATGCAGGATTGTTTATAAGCATTCGGTTTAAATTTAATAAAGGATACTAATGAATGTAATTGATGAAGTCCCATATTCTGAAGCTTTAATAGAAGATAAATCTTCTGTCAAGCTGACAACTGTGGAATCATCAACTTCAGCAGTAAAATCAAGTAAGTATTCATCTAAAATAAACAATAGTCATGTTGATAGTGCAGAATATTCAAGTTTAGCATAATTTCTAAAATGCAAACAATATTTTCGTAACATTTAAAATATATCAATAAAGATTATCTAAATAAAGACTAATCTCCATCAGTAAAGTTTTTTCTTTATTAGTGACTATAAGACTTGGATCGTCAGTTCAGATATAATCGAATGACCCTCATGTTTACTAATTATTTGTTCCTATTAATATATCAGAAGTGGTGTTCATATATCGAGAGAAAAATGATAAATTAAATGCAGAAATTAAATAAATTTGCAGAAAAAATTGTTGTAAAAAAAGAAAGAACAAGTATTAGTCCTAAATATATGTACAACAGTAGTTAGTACAATTGTTATATTTTTATATAGAGAATATACATAAAACTTTTTGTTGTTTTGAAAAGCTGATCAAAATATGAAGTTTTATGTTTACATTATTTTAATAGCATTTGTACAAGGATTTAAAATATTTTGAAAGTCCTAGTTTACTTTCAAATGAGATAATGAGATAATTTTGAGATTTTGATAGTAGATTCTAGTTTAGTTTTCTATTTGTCATTAAATCTATCGATATGAATAAATATTTATTCCCTGGTTTTGTATTGAATTTTATTCAGAGATCTTTTAAAGACCAATTTCACGTAAATTCATTTACTTTCAGCCATTATTTTATAGAAAAATTGATCAGGACAATATCCTGCCGAAAAAGTAATTTTCCAGATGTAATGCAAGGACTTCAGGCAATGAATTAATTGTCAGCAATAACATTATACAATACAGATAAATAAGTTTTAATGGTTATGATGGAATGCTGTATAGCGGTACGAATAAACAAATATTTTGTGCATATGTAAATTGATTCAATATTTCATTTAATTTATTTGTAAATGCATTTAATAGCACGCCATCCTGTCCACGACATGAAAAAAGTAATGCTTTTACATTACAAGTTGCAAGTAGTCTGCCAATGAATTCGAAGAAACATTTTCTGTCAAAATATACCAGAGGAGAAATAACTAAAGTTACTTTTAAAAAAACTCTCAGATTAAATCATTTCTATATTATAAATTTTATGTTTACGCATTTCCTTTCTTTGGAAAATACAGTAAATTATGTAGTACGTTAGGTCTAGAAATTCATTACATGCCCTCTACATTTTTCTCCACCATTGAAAACAGTTTATTGGTGTGCGTAAGAACACTACTAAACTCTGCCCTAAGAACGTCCGTAACCAGAAAACACTGGTTTCTGGTTATAAAAGATTAAAAAGAAATAATTATATTCATATTCTTCTAATGTTTGAATTCTGGCTAACCACAACGTACCTATGCCAATAAAAAGGTAAAGCTAAAAGCATGTGTTACCTTTGCTTCTTCTTGGCTTCAATTTAATATCAGCTGATGCTTGACGCAACAAATACAATGAATTTGAAGGATAAACTTTAATATTCGGAACAACCATTAGGGTAGGCGACAAGTCTATAGTCAAATACTATGGGGAAAGAATATGTTAATCGTAAACAGTTCAAATAAAAAGGTAAGTTGACAGTATATTTTTAATACAGAATATTAAGCAATAAATACTGATAAAAAATATACCCTACAGGGAGAAAGATGATTTTTTTATGGTAAACTACAAAAGCAGTCTTATCTTAATTCATTCATTGTCAAAAGAACTGTAATATGATTTTGTTTGAAATTACAAAGCTTTCAACTATTAAAAAGCTTCAATTTTTATGCAGGATTGTCGGAAATACACAAGAACACTTACACAATGTGAGTAATTTTTTACTAAAACATGAATGCATCATTTTCGAAGCCACTTTGCTATGTTGAAATTTTGGGTAGATATGATGCAGTCTAGATATAAATGTGAACTCCTTTCAAAGGCTTAAGACAAATAGGATACTACATTTGAGTTCAGTTAAGCCATCCTTACTAGAAGAGATATAACAGTCAGAGACGGATACCAAAATTTAAGTTAACAAATTAGAGCCTTCTTTCTTGCTTTGATACCATCAATTTAGCAGCTAGTTGTACATTTTTAATAGACAATTTAGTGAAGTTAATGTACTTTCACGTTTCGTATGTTCATACTTATAAAATCATTACAGTTTTAAAGGTTTTTTTTAAACTATTGTTGAAACTAAATACAGTCAAAATTTATTTTTACTAGTCTAACAATTTTATTTACATCTAAACAATGCAATATTTCTAAGCAAAAAATTGCATTGTTTAGATGGGTAATCAATCACTCAAAGAAATTCAAATGATAAAATAATAAAATCTTTAATTTTTTTTTTAACATATGTTTATTTATCACCAAACAATGAAAATTTATTAAAATTTTATTTACCAGATCATTGAGCAGCTCAAAAACTTTCGCATTTCTAAAAATATCCGAACTACTTGAAAGCTTTTAATCCGTTCGCAAAAAATTGTTTTACACTTTCATTAAGTTAAAATTAATAAAGTAATATATTAATAAGTAAAAAATAAGTTAAAATTAATACTTTATTTTCATATAAAAATAAAAAACTTACTGGTACTCCTGAAAACAACATAGAAGCCCTAATGTTTACAGATCCTACCCTCTGAGGAGTAACTAAAACTGAGGAAGATAGAAGCCCCCTTTTTTCAAATTCCTTGCCATCTTCCGGTGTTTCATAGTCAGAAATAGCAAATCGGGTTAACCTAAAACAGAAATAAAGAAAACTCTTTATTATACCTTTTTTATATAACTGAGTTTAGACAAGTGTATGAATAATATTTCACTTGCACGTACATGGAAAGTTGCAAACTAGGTTCGGTGAAATATATTCAAATTTAAATGATATTCACAATTTGTTTAATGAATTTTTTTGGACCAGTACGCAGAGTTTTTCAGGGGAGCAGAAGAAAGTTTGTCATTCAAATGTTTATTCTTCGAAATTTTGGAAGCTGTTTAATCTGATGGCCCCCATTTACGCCCTTGCAAAGATAAAAGTGAACAGTTTAAACCTGGGTTCAAAAGATGGATGAGTTAAACTCCATAAACCCTCCTTCCTGAAAGAGTAAATATAACTTTACTCCTTTGACTACATTTGACAAAATTTAATGTATTCAAAGGAATTACAAATGTAGCCATTTGTATTTACATTTTATTAGAATATCTAAAATGCAAGCATACAAGCCAAATTTTTCCTAATATACGTATTTAAATCTTTTAAACCCACCCGACTTGCAGAAAGAATTGTTCATAAGTGTTGATTTTTTATTTATAAACCCTCAACATTTTTTCGTGCAAGACTTTTGAATAAATTTTGCAACCCTTACAAAACTTACGGAAATAAATTTGTATTCACACCACCCAGTATTATCAGCTTAACTCGAGAATCCTCGAAATAAAATTTATGGGTGATTTCGGATTCATAACACTCAATCTGAAATTTCTGGAATATCAAAATTCTACACCAAGTCATTTCGAAAATAAATCGCTGCCATAAAGAAGCTAAGGAGTATCAGAATACTTAAGGACAGGAAACATGTTATATCTTTCATATTTCGTACCTTCAAGCATCCTGGGCAAATCCCTTAAAATAAATATTTCTACTTCTGAAAAGGAAGCCAGCTCGTCACATAAATAGACACAGTATCACATAAATTGACCCCAACACATGTTTTCTGACACCGTCGATCTTTCAACCGTATCTGGCTTCTTTAAGAATAGGCAAGGGGAAGAAAGGGGAGAGAAAGGAACTTTATATATATATAGTAAAAACTTTATCTGGTCTTCAAAAGCATGAACTTATTTAAACTTACGTTTATTTACATTGCTTTTGAATTCTGGAAGATATTAGCTTATGTTAATTCATGTATGATCTCAAGCTGTTCGTTTAAGAAATAATACGATTCTTGTAAAAGTATCCATATTATTCCAGGGACTCGAAAAAATCATAATGTTTCTTCACAAGCTTGCAACAGAGGCAAATCCGGAATGATGGATATAGGGATATTCCTCCCCGAAACGTTCGCATTTGTTAGCATGAGCTTTCATAGTTTGACACGCACACAAATACTGTTTTGTTTTGTTTTGTTTTTAGCCTTTGGCATGGATTCTTTTCAAACTTGTGCAAGAACCATGCGACAGCATATTTTACTTGATATAGCTTAATGGCTTTCAAGAGAACAGCTTTAGACATGAATCTGGCGAAGTAGGTAGCGATTCGTAGTAGAAAAAAGCACTATGTAGTTTCAATTCATCATTTTGAAAATTCCTTCTTGTACAGCAACAGTTTGCTTCTTTTTAAGAATCCAATTGTAAGGTTAGTAATATCAAAGCCAATAATCTACAATTAAGTTTCAATTTCGAGAGGGTTAAAGCAAAATACAAATATTTAACTGAACATAATTTAAAAGCCGAACATTTTTCATTAAAATCTGACTTTACAAAATTTAATTTAATTTTTCATTTTATTTATTTATTTTTTGCTTTTATTTATTTACTAATTTTCATTTTGCTTCTCGATATTAAGATATTCAAGATATTTACCAAGGTTACAAGGTTTAATAAACGATTGTCTTTAAAATTTTTTGCATATTAAATAACAGCAGAAATTTATCGAAATTGAAAGTCTACTCACACTTAGAAACATCAGTCTAAGAAATTAATCACAAGGTAAAAAAGTACAATAAGTTCAAGTATATAAAAAAAAAATAGTTTTCATTTGCAATGTTTTAAAGTAAGCGGGTTCAACTGTACATCATGAATATAATCATCATCTTTTATTGACCATTATAACAAAATGCATTTTCTGACTAAAACTTGTTTACACGTACGCAATCTTCAGCTATGCTATTTGACTTTTAGGTTTGTACTACCGCAGTATCATTACATTCGAGTTTTTATGCTAAAGGGTATTAGATATCTAATAATATGCCAGCAGGTGTAAATAATTAGTATTAATGTAAACAGCCCTGATTTTTCATATACAGAAAGACTGAATATATAGTAATAAAAAACAATAATTAATTACTTTTTATGCAATTGCGATGATCCTTAGTTGAAAATGAATTTACGTTTTATTTCTTCTTTTTCTTAAAATATCATTAACAGATTTTCATAAGATCCACTACGAGAAAACAAATTGATCTACATTTACCCCCTCAAGTACACCGATTATTAATAGATTTATTCAAAGTATATTATTATATTTTAACAAAAATTTATGGTTGAATTTTTTCAACTATATATTTTAGATTTGACAGAAAATTAAATCGTAGGTTTCATAAACTTTTGTTGAAAGCAGGAATTGTGCACTATCTGAAACCAACAAAAAACTTTCTAAGGGGTTCTTTTAATCTCTAATGTTCTCCCCTCTCAGACTTCAATTTTTTCCTCTACATATCTTAAAACCAACGCTTTCAACTATATACTGTAAATGTTCCAAAACTTTCACTGTTTGCACCTTAGATTTACGAGCATTACAAGGAAGGTATGCACGCTCACAATAGACAAAAAGTGTAAAATTCGCTTCTTCTCTCCACCACAGACTCTGAGCTCATTCAGCTTGAGTATGACAACGAAGTTTAAAACAGGATATGCTAATATGAATCAAAATACTGGCATTTTAATACCTGAAATAGCTCAAGTATGTAAACTGGCTCGTTTAATGACGTCATTAATTTTAATTTTCAGCCTATACGTTTGTCTCTAAGCAACTCAGCATCACTTTCATAAGAAAGCATGGATAACTACTGCATAATCCTCCATCTTGTCCTGACCTAGACCGAGCCTTCTTTAAAATAATTTTCAATAACGTCAGAAAGTAATGTAAAAGACTTTAGTGTAGCTGATCCCGTAATTTATTCAAATTCTATTTCCTCAAATACTTTTCTTCATAAGTCAACTTATAAAACATTCTTAAATGAAGGTAAAGAAATACTTGCAATCCAACGTACGTTGAAAATTCATTCATCTTTATATTCTGAACTCATTGTAAAATGCTTTTGTGTATGTATCCTTGAAGTTTGTAAAAGGCTTTGTAAAAGAAAACATTACAAAACAATTCGCTCAGTGATGTCTTGCAACCTTGAAGAAAAATTATTTTTTCCTTGATACATTTAAGTGTAACTATCTTCAAAGGATCACATGCGCACGGGTAATTAATTATAAAACAGGCAAGTGAATTTTTTTTGTGTGTGTGCTTTAAAAATAAACTGTTATCCGTTAAGTATTAAAAAAGTAAAATAAAGAAATTATAAGGTTGTGTAAAAGAGGGTTATCAATGTCCAGTTTTGATAACAGAGCATGCTGCTAAAACCACATTTTGTAAAATTATTTTTCCGGTAAATCCCTATGGGCAAAGAACAGATAGCAGTTAATGGGATGATTTGACCAAGAGGGTAAAGGAACGCAAAATAATCGTAGCAAAAATATTTTTAGTTCACAAATTTTGGATACTACATATTCGGGATCGAAAACTTTGAAAAAAATTGTTGAAGAAGTGATTAAAAAATTATTTTTGGCAAATGGTGATGTTTATTCAATAAATGAAAGGTAAAAGCAGCAATATTAAACACCGTCACTTCATTGAAGGATTTTTACCTCGCACATTTGCAAAAAAAAAAAAAAAAAAACATTTAAGGTTAGCAAATTACGCGATGTTTTTGCTAACTTTACTCACCAAAAACCTTACTCAAAAAACAAAAATTTACAAAAACTTTTCGCTAATTATTTTTAACAAACTTGTTTAAAAAAACTCAATAAATGCTGAATATAATTTTACTTCAAACATTTAAAAATAAATGCAAGGACTAGGGGGTAAAAAATGATTTTTTATGACATTTGTAGAATTTTGAACATGGGGTACTAGTAGCACAATAATCGTTCTTGAAAAAACTGAGATGTGCTGAGATGTCTCCACTAATCTATCATTAGATTTTAAATTTGCGTGTATCGACACATAGGCTATGTGTTTTCATGTTCCATAAGTCACAAGAATGATAATTGTTATCAAAAGGGGTTTTTTTTTTCACAATATATCGGGTCTTCACAAGGCGCGTTTGAGCTAGCCAAAGATTTATGCACGGCAAATAAACCTTCTAAATTGATACACCTTACGGGGAAGATATTAACTGGTTGTGACTGGCAGAAAGGGATAATTTGGGCAGGCGCGTAGCTAGGAAAATTTTTCGGGGGGAGATATGAACTTATATGTGTATAAATCGACGGAATTTCATGACTAATCCAAAAATTTCGGGGGGGATATATCCCGATATCCCCCCCTTTTCGACTACGCCCCTGAATTTGGGCATCATCGTACATCTTTTTTATAACCTTTGGAAATGGATTCACACTTTGGCCAGTAAAATTCTCTACTCCTTTTTCAACACCGGGGGTCTACTGTAGCAGTAACTCGCACAAACCCCACTTTCAAGTCAAGAGTTCATACTATTTGTTAGTAATAATTTGGTGTTCTAACTTCTAATAAGTAAAATAATGCTGAAAAAAAAGTTATGACCTCCTCCTATTGCGTCATAAATTTCAGATAAAACCTCAGATGAATACCACGTTGCCTCTTACTTTAAATACCATACCAACATTATTTTCCGACAGGAATGTCTCCACCGTTCGAGGCATTCCTGTCAGAATCGGCTTTTATTGTGAGACACACAAAAGGCAAGGTCGCTACAGATCAGCGACGAGTAGTTTTTCCTATGAGAATTTTAAAAAAGAGAGAGGATAATGTGAGATCGAAATTAACTTTTAAATAAGACCAAATTTAAAAGATTAAGGCTTCACAAATAAATACATTTCATTGAACTTTTTAAAAATAGATCTTTCCGTATGGGCTCAATTCTTCAGGGTAAGAGAACGGCATTTTTGTTTCCCCCATGTATTTCGCAACACTTAAAAATTCGATAATTTGTTTTAAATTTACTACGAATTCAATACCCATGACAGTAAAATGTAACTTGTTTTCAGTTACTTAACTGCACGAATCAGCTTCTAGAGTCAGCCCTGATACACAGTTGTTCCTGTTTGCATAACATGCACATGGCGTAGGCATTAACAGAGTGCAGAAAGAAAATTTGACTACAAACGAAAAATAGACGTATTCATTATTTAAAAAAAGATTTTAAAACAGTATCAATTTAATGTTTAAAATATAAACTAGTGCTTTCAGTTTATCGTTTTAAACTAATCAAAAAGTAATGAGAAATTATGAATATTTTTTCAAGCACTTTTATAAAAAAATAATAATAAAGTAAATTAGATGAAAGATTTATTTATCATTTTCAACGAAGCTTTTCCAATTTAAGTTTTTCATACTTCATCATCGTTTACTACTTGTTATTAATCTTTCAACCTTTTTAAGTTTTGAAGCTACCTATTAATCAGTTAAATATCGAAAAGTAAAAAAGAAGCTATTTGATAAGCTTTATCTTTTATAAACTTTAAAACGTTAATTAAATGTTAATATATCGGGTTTTATTTGCATGTTATCTAATTAAAACGTTTTCATTCACGAAGTTTCTATTCAACCTCAATTTAAAAATAAAGAACATCATGCATTCAATTATCATTGTTTTCCCTATTCAATTAATCTTATGTTTAAACACCTATGTAATAGTTTTTTCTAAGGAAACATTTTAAACTTTCCCGTATAAGTTAATTTTTTTGTAATTTCTTTGAAGCTTTAATTTTGAATTTAAACCAAAATTTTAAAATTGCCTGAAGGAAGTTCCGATATAATTTCTGTTTTCAAAAAAATAATTTTTCTTAAAGTAGTAAAGTTTTTATTCGGTAGGATTTAATATAATTTCTTTCCAAATATTATAAAAGTGACTTTTGTTCACTTTGTTTAATTTTATGTTAGATTGATTAGCACAGTACCGTTATGTCTTTCCAATATTGCTTGATATTCTGCGTTTAAGATTTTTTCAAGGTTTTGAATGGACTACACACACACACACCTTCTACACACGCGTCTTTAACGAAAAATCCTTAACATGAGCAATACTTAAAAATTAAACTTTATGCATATTATATTATATATAAAGTTTAATCATTTTATAAAATTCTATACACGATCCTCAAACTTTAGTGCGTACTTTTCGGGTTTTTCTTTTAACTAAACAATAACAGTTCTCTTCACGAAAAAGATCCTGTTATTGTTGTGGTTAAAGCAAAGCTACTCAAGGGATATTTGTCAAAAGGGGAATACATTGGGTGGTTAACTTTTCAAGGTGTTCTAACACATCTAGAACACATCTAACTCAAAAATCTAGAGGAAACGCCAAAAATTCCAGACCGTTAGATCGGCAGCCTCGCGGTAGGTCTGAACCATGGACCATGTTCACACTTCAGCCATCTACCAATGTCCGTTGTTTTATCCACTCACATGTTTCATTTTAATATGATAGTTTCTTTTACTAGCACAGATCTCAAAGAATTATAAAAATTTTAACGTTTGTCGAAAATGATTCTGAAAAACTCTGAAAACCCCTCTTCTGTTAAATTCATACCATTTTACAAATAATTTGTCTTTATTCAGTTACTAACGATCATCGCTTTGTAAATTATGTTATACAATGTCACTTAAATATTTTAAACAACGTTGTTGACAATTATACGCATGTTTCATTTTACTATGATAGTTTCATTAATTAAAATAAAATATTATAAAATATTTAACGTATCTCTACCTTTATAATCGCATTGCTTTTCAAATGTGTATATTATATATCTTTAAAGAATTATAAACGGATTCTTATATCAACTTAAATTAACTTAATTCTTATAATCTGAAACCTTGTAGCTTTTCCGAACAACTAGTTTTCTCGTCTAATCTAAAAGGAAAGAAAAACGAAAGAGATGAAAGAAAAAAAAAATCTAATGTTCACTTATGATTTTTCTTGTTCTGAATTTTTCACCAGAATGGAATTATTAATGAACTACTTTTGAAAAAGAAGTAATGTTTTTTTTATCCTCGTATATTAAGAAATAATTATTAAAAAGCGAATTTCTGTTTAACACCTTCCTTCTCGCTCTCGTCAAAATCACGGACTAAGTTTTCTTTCCTGTATTTCTCGTGCCCTTCTTATTTCCGGGCAATAGTGTTCAAAAGTCGCGCGTCAGAAAGATAAGAGCATTTCAATTGTTATATTCTTTTTTTTTTCATATTTCATTTTACACAACAGATGACAGTACCAGACTACTTTAAACTTCATTTGGAGAAAGTTTATTTTTCAAGATGTCAGCAGTACTTAAATACTTGTATTTGCGAAATGCATTTTGCAATCTTAGCTCACTTTTTTTTACTTGTGTTCAAAGAAATCTTTTACAGATATTTATTTATTTTATGGGGTAAGTTTAATAAAATTCTCCTTTAGTGTTTAAAACATATATTTTTAATGATTCCCCGCTTACTGGAAAAGACATAATCAGTCACAATAACCTGAAATGTTGGCTTTTCCTAGAAATTTAACGTTGTTTTAGCGTAAATGGAAAAAAAAAAAGTCCAAAACCTTAAAATGAATACATATGTTGGACATGCACTTATTTTTATACAATTTTCTTGAATGAAAAAAATATGCACTTTAATGACCGTTTTCTTGAAAATGATACGACCTTTAGGGGGTTAAATTAAGAAAGAATTAAATTTTTACACATAAGGTTTAATTTTTTTAACGAAACGTTGAGTGACTTTCCCCATTTCCTTACTCTTATAGAGGTTTAAAATACTGGCATTTAATGAGAATCAAAGCTGTTTTTAAGAAAAATAAATAAACTCTTCTGTTTTGAAATTAATAACTTTTTGCAAAAAGATATTAATTTCTAAACTATAATATGAATTAACGCAGGGTTTCTTAAATGCACTTTTAAAGCGTTATTTAACATTATCTTCATAGTTTTAACTGTTTTCTTAGTTATTTCTAAATCCACCTGTATTGTATAGTGAGGGAAATGTATATTTTTAAAGTCTTCTAATTTTTCAACTTCCAAAGCTTTTCAGATAAATCCGATACTCTTAACATTAATTTAAAATTTGCTTCTTTCATTACATGCATGACGCTACGATAACACTTCGATACCCTTTCATAGACACATGCATCGTTGTAAAAATGCTTTAAAATTTAAAAATTATTTATAAAACAAAAGCGCAAACACATACAAGTACATTAAAATTTTTATTTACTTGAGAGATCGTGAAAGACGCCATTTTATTTTATACCTGTAATTACTGCATAGCTTTAATCATTTTAATTCATATTAGTATTTTATCTCATTAAAGATAAACTTATTTCTCTATCATATGCCTTAATGTGCTCATGACGTCAATCCATCGCAAACATTTCTTGGTACTCTAATTACTTGACCCTTTAGTATCTTTCTTAATTGCTTCAATAACTTGAAGCCAGCAATGACTGAATCAAAAGCATATCTTAGAATTCACTGCAGTAACCAAACTGAAAAAGTTTCGCCATTGTGTTAAGACCTTAGCAGCGTGAATTAAGCAGAAGTTAATTGATTGCAAAGTGCATTTAAAATTTATGTGAAAGTAGTTAAATAAAAATTAATGTATTCACCTAAATAAAGGAGGTTTTATTTCCTTGTTAAAAATATTTTGTAATAAAAAATACATTCCGTTTAATGGTGTTTTTTTTTCTTTGTGGTAATAAATTTTTATATTTTAACTTACATTTAAAAATTATCACTGTACCTCTTTCGTACATATTTATGCATAGCTGTTAATGCTAAATTACAGCACAGACTTATCTAAGGACTTACACAATGTAATTTCATACTGAAAAAAGTAGTATTGAATTGGTCCCATTCAAAAATTTTCAAAATAGGTTCAATATTTTTTACAATTTCTAAAAATCCTTGAATACAGTTCTGATCGTTGTGATCAGTCATCATTATATAATATTTTATATTTACATAAAACATAAGTATGTTACAGCTCGCCTTAGGAACATTCATTTTAAAATAATCAGAGGGTATGATAGCTAATTCATTACAATTAAAAGTAAATATTCATTTGAGTTCATATTCGCAAATCTGTCTAAGTACTATGGATTTCAGTGTCACATATTTAAAGTATAGAAATATTGTAGATATTAATAACTATGTCCAAAATAATTATATCTGCATGCTCCGAACTTCTGATTAACAAATTCATCTTTTTCTTTACTTTTATGGTCCACTGGAGGTAAGAAGAAAAGCAACCATGTGTTTTTCCTTATTTTCCAACCCCAAAAAACAATCGTTAAATTTTCAATTTCTTTACAACAATATAAATAATTAAAATGTAAATTACAAAAGAAACTGCTACTTTTGAATTTTAGCTTTCTGACATTTGTGTATTTTCTCGTTTTTCTATATTGTCGTTTTATATTTTTTAGTAATTATTGCTTCAATAAACAGTTAATAAATTTTTTAGAAAACTCAACTAGAAATAATTTGGTTTTTTGCTGAATTATTCACGTTTGAATTTATTGGGATAGTGTTTACTTAATAATTCTGTTTTGTTGAACAGAACTTTAGGTCAGACGAACAAAGAATTAGCAATGAAATCCAAATCAATCATAAACCAATCTCAGTAAAAAAGGATAAATGCAATTTTTTAGTTAACGTAGTGAGAGAATCGTAGCAAATTAGTAATTACTTTATAAATTCAACATTTTCCAAATTTGTAAAATATTCAACAAACGGAAATAATTTGA
Source organism: Cheiracanthium punctorium (assembly GCA_038373885.1). NCBI lineage: Eukaryota > Metazoa > Arthropoda > Arachnida > Araneae > Cheiracanthiidae > Cheiracanthium > Cheiracanthium punctorium. The sequence continues at coordinate 85,859 of JAWZYV010011998.1, forward strand.
ATTAATTAATATTTTCTGCCTTATCAAATATGCAAATTTCGTAATCAAATAATTCAAAACTTTTCTTTTTAAATTTCTAATTTGGAAATGGATACTGAAACTTTAATCGGATATTCTACAAAAGATTTCTAAATTTTAGTTGAAGTATTTCCTTGCCACGACTTGTAAAGTTACGTGTAATCTTAGAAACTTTAACTTAAAGAAAAACTTACGAAGAAAAACATTTTTCAAATTTCATTAGTGTACTCTAATAATTTTTTAATGATTTGTATGAAATATTTTCATTTCAAATGAACGTTAAGCGAATTATAATTGAAAATAATTTTATGCTTTCACAATACTAAACCTTGTCTGGCGCAGTATGTCCTCTCTGGACCTTGTGCCATTAAAAACCAACCAACCAACCTTCACAATTCTAAAATCCGCATTTTTCAATCGCAAAATTTTAAAAAATAACTCTCTCATAAGTCAATGTTTGTTATTTTTATTTTATTTATTTTCTTTTGTGTGTGGGGGTGGGGACTTTCCGCCTCAATTTATGATTGCCCAGTAATAGCAATCCTTTGTTTATTGAAGATTTGTCAGTTCACTTTCACTCTAAAAATAAATAAATAAATAAATAAAACAATCGGTCGATCACTATGGCATCTCTAGGAACCAAAACTTCCGTGAATTTTTCTAACTCATTCCTAAACTCAGAATTTTTTTCAAGTCTATGAATGCATGTTTTGTACGTTGTGTTTCTAAACATATCTTTTTAAGCAAGTAACGATTTGTAACGGCAGAATGAATTCCGTAAAACCATTATAAAAAATAAGGGTTTTCTTTTTAATAATAAAACTAAACCAAAGTTTATTAAATTAAAGAAAAAGTGAGAAAAGTGTTTCTTTCGTACACTAGTACAGTAATGTCCAACATACCAGTTCTTAATTTACATATAGTTTTCAGTTAAAACATTTTCTTCGATAAAGAGAATTTAGCTAGTTCCGACTGTATTTAAAATATTTCTAAGGGGAAAAAAAAACAGGTTGCGATCTAAAAATTCTGTATCTCAAACCACAAAAATGTTGTTTCATTCCATGAACGAAATACTACTGGAATTCAGAGCATTGGCAATGCACTCCTACACTTTTCCCCTCCCGTATGTAACACACCGGATATCCGCTGAACTAAATATATCTCATAATGTTTATTTTAAAGAGGGGAATTACTTTTGTTAGCTCCCTTTCCATTTATGCTTACTTGAGGCTTTTGTAAAATCTTGAAACTTTCGACTTTCCTTTTCCTGAAATTAAGTTTTTAAAGAGAGTAAAAGAAAAAATTCAGAATTATATGCACTACTATGCGCATTAAACTTGAAGGAAAAAATTGGTCCCAAACTATGTAGTATTTTGCAATACTTTTTCAAATGGATGCTGCACTAGCTAATTTTTCAATGCGATATCTGTTCTTAAGAAGTACTTTTCTGAAAGCCACGTCGTCTGTGCCGTAAACTAAGGGAGTGTCGATATTCAACACCTTGCCCTTCGAAAGTTTTGAACGCATATAAGTATTACTTACAAAAGAATACTCTCAAAACATTGCGTTTGCTAGTTTTGTTTAAAGAAATGTAACCCTTCTCAAACCTGGGGTATCCTTTTGTAAGTAATATATGTCTTTGAAAAAAATCAGGAGGGGTGGGAATTTGCTGCACTACAAAAGTTTCCTTTTCTGGGGGGTGGTCATAAACTTGTATAGTTTTATAAACTTGAAAATGTCATTTTTCAATTACTCTTTCGTGCAAAAATGTTGCAGATTCTTTAGTTTTATAAAGGTAGCCCTTCAAAGTTGCGTTATTTTTTCATCTACACTCCTTATTCCAGAACCAATTTTTGAAGAGGTTGTTACAGATTTATACCGAAAGGACATTCATAGAGTCCATACATATGAGCAGGGAAGGGCCATGCCTTTCCTCGAGTTCCCTTATTATCGTTATGATTTGCTTACTGGTATAACGTAGAAGTGATTTAACACTAACATATAGTATCTTTCTAGGGTAGGACCCTTGACTTGCCCCCTCCCCTCTACAAAAAAATCATATGGGCTCCCATGGTGGAGCCTCATATGAACAAAGCCTCTACACGTGCGTCAGTCACCTGCCGCTTATTTAGCAAAGAAAGAAACAGAAATAGGAATAAAGCGTGTCCCCCGTCAATAAAATACCTGCGAAATCATATGACGTTTCTCCAATGGACTTTAGCACTGTCGTATTACTAAAACGAACTTTATGGAAACGGCATCCACGAACACAGGAAAACTAAGTTCGACATGTTACTCGAGGATTGGGATAAAATTGCTATGCGTGCTATCAGATAGAAGCAAATCGTCGCAAAAAAATATAGCACTTACGCATAAAAAAGAATACCTATCAAACCATATTCATAAAGTCCGAACGGCCGTCTGCATTGTTTATAAGTCTGTTTCCTGGATTTAATATTTTGATTTTCTTTTTTGTCACTGACATCACATTTTTGCTTTTAAAACGCTTCAAGATCTGTTTGTGTGTGTTTTCAAGAACAAATTTAAAGCTGTAGATACTTTTTAGTTGCATACATCTATCTCACGTTCATAATCTCTGTGAAAATATTTAGCGCTAAGAATTTCTCCTAAAATAAGTTTGACGCTTAACACAATAATTTTACATTGAAAGTAAAAATTACATTCGTCACATGGTTCTTGGACAGTAATGAAACAATGACATTATATCAGACTCGAAAATGCTTCTACAAGAAGTGTACTAGGTACTCTTGTACATAACAAACCTATGTATCACTTGCAATTTTCAGGTGAAAATCTGAAGCACAAAAATCACATAACAAAACTGTCTATGGCACCTTCCATTTATGTATCGAGTATTGCAAATAATAATATGAATGAAGTATTGCTATAATAAAGTATTGCAAAATACTGTTTTAAGTTTTAGATGAATGTTTCATAATTTTTATAGGTTAACGGTTTGCAAGAACATTGTACATTGTACAGTTTGTAAAGATATATTCTTCATTTTAGATATATTCCTTATTTTATTACATATATTCCTAATTTTATTCAAGGTACATTCCTTATTTCATTTTTTTTAATTATCTAAATACTGAATTACTTCCTATAAGACCAGCTTAATATGACATCAATATAAGACATCTTTAAAATAACAATAAACAACGTTTATAAATATTATGACTGTAAGAATTAATATGTATATTGAATAACATAACACATTTTAAAAACTTCTGCATATACAGCATTTTACATACAGTAAAAGTTTATAAGCTTTTAATTGTTCGACAACAGAAACAATTTAAAGAACATATTTATATTACAAACCTGACTATGTCGTCTTCAGCTGAATCCAAATTCAAGTTAGATGTTTCCCCCGTATCAGAAGATGGAGAATCCGCCGCTGCATTTGTGATTTCCCAGTGTATTTCCAGTCCATTTATGCTTGAAAATGTATGACCTGTGTAAGATATAAATACAACTTCGGTCCTTAACATGCGCATTACTAATCCAAACCAAAGCATTTCAGCAAAGTCTCACAACAGCTGTAAGTGACAAAGATAAAAATATTTGACTAAAGAGATAATCTTCGACTGCTAATTTTCGCTGCTTAGAACTGCGTCACATTTCTTACATTTACTTTATTTATTTTTGTCATAATGCTGGCGATTCCATTGAATCTTCTAGGAGAGAAAATTGACCATTCAAGACGATTCCATACTTAATTCTGTGGAAATGTTGATCCTAATACCAGGACCAGACGTACTAATAAGAGAATTAATTTCTGCAGTAAGTACTGATGAAGATTTAATGTCAATAACATATGATCTAAATGTTTGTACGATCTAAATGTAGCGACACATCTTGAGTTCCAGTTTTCTCAGAAAAGAATTCTTTAAGCCTATGTTTGTGGCCTAATGTTTTCTATCTTTCCAAATAGTGAAACCTCCCTTAACGGCCACATCCGAGCAACGGAAACCTCCGAAGACCGGCTGAGGTCGAGTGAAACTAAAATAACATTTGTTTCCCAGATTCCTAAATTTGTTTATTTTATTTTATTTTTTAAATATCAAACCTCTAAACAACAGAAATATCCGAAAGAAGGTCACTTTTGGATAGTCCCACGGATTAACGTTGTTCAAAGATTTCACTGAAATTTTTATAGTATGAGGGTCCATCTATATTTAACTTTGTAACTTCTAACAATTTTTTTCTTTAAAAAAATAAATAAAATAATATTTCCTTAAATTTCTCGGACTCATTTACCTTAAATACGAAAAATTCACTGTTCTACGACTAAAATGGATAGAACTAGAGATCGGATATTGTGTTGGTATGTTGATACAGTATTAGAAAGTTCATGTAGAAAATAGTAGAATCACTGATTTCGTTTTGCAGTATAAAATAATGAAATACATCCATAATTTTAGAAAGTTTGTCCTGAAATATAAAAATTATTTTCAAAATAAGGTAACACATTGCAGCGTTTTGTAACTCATTGACTCTCCATAAAAGCTCAATGAAAATCTGCATTACTTCTACCGATTTTTTTCAACTTGCTGAGAATTAAAAAACAGCCGTGGAATAGCACTGCCATTTAAGTCCGAAAATCTTGATCATGTTTCAATACGCAAGTGGGGACAATTCCCCCCCCCCTCCTTGTCCCTAGAAACTTGCACCTATGATGATGGTTATATATCTGGCATCCATCAGATCTTGCTCTTTTCTCCCTTAGTTTTAAGCTCAACACAACGTAAGACCTCATGAATGAATTTTTTGACTAACTCATCATTTAGAAATGTTTATCTCAGGCAGTCAATGTAATTTTCTTACTCATTCTTTTCTTTATGCACACTTTTCTTACGCTTTGCTAATGGCTTCGTATGCATGACACGTTGTTTGGATTGTATAATATGTGTATGACGTAAAAAATTTATCCCGAAATACTTGAAAAATTACGAGCACACTGACATTATTTTCATTGCATTGTTTCAATCGATTGAGTACATTATTAATTGCCGGTTTAATCGTACTTTTTTTAATGGTCAGTTCTGGAAACTATTTTAATGCTGGTAATTGATGTCACTCCATCGGCAAGCAATTGACTTTATTTGAAATATTAAACACATTTTTTTAAATATCAGTGAACCTATTTTTAATGTAACTATAATCTTACATATATTTATATTAATGAATGTAATGATTTTTATAAGTTTAAATAACTAAAACTACTACGTAGTAATCAATCATGGCACAAAATATTGATAAAAATAATTCAGTCGAATTTATCATCTGGAACTTCACGAATTTCGGGGCAATTTGAATTTAAAACTTTATCTGGCATATTTCTATTTAACCAAGTTGGATTACGTTTTTTACTTTAATATTTTTTAATTATAATTTCTTGACGACTGAAAAAATATATTATTAAATATGCAACTGGGAACAAAACACATAAAAGCTTTGTTATTCAGCATTCTGATCATAAAATTTGGTATTGTAATATTATCTTTTACTACTCTATTTATTTTTATTATAAGCATTTTATGCTAACATATAGCAAGGTCGAATTCGATTTGCGGCACATTTTTTTTTTTTTTTTAACTTTCAAATTTACATGTTCAGTTTGATGTGGATACGATTTTTTTTCCAGTTTTTTTTCCCAAATGCCAGATTATGCTCGTTTCATACAGCTGTTTCAAGCATTCAAATTGTATTTCCACTGAAAATTACAAAATTATCCTCGACATAAAAAAAAACCAATACTCCAATCAAGCACTGTCATAGCACTTTTATGCAAATTCACTTCTTATCTCAGCTATCCTCCGTCAGAAATGTATTCATATACTATCATTATCATTAACCTTGTCACTTTGCCAGACGCTCCTTCGGCTTCATCCTTTTTTAGTGCGTCATTACCTAAAGCTAAGAAGGTGAGAGAAATGTCACATGTAGGCAAATCGCGGGTGTAAAGTTTGAAGGATTACCAGGCTTCCGAACAATAACGCGTGCAGCACGAAACGAAATGTTTCTTCTGTAGATGGAACAGCAGCAAAGTTTGATTGAATGAGGGATTAGATATTTCTTTCACATTTCTCGAGGATTAGTTATCGATTTTGTTTCCATTAGAGTAATCTGATTTCCACAGCAATATTCTTTTTTCGTATTTATTAGCTTTTTAGAACCAAATGTAATGTTAGTAGCTCGCTGCGTAACTGCACCATCTGTGTGGTGAAAATTGTAACTGCGATATAATACTACACGGAACTTAGAAATTAAGTACAACAGTAATCAAGCTACTCAAGTACTAGATATTTCGTAAACGTCCAATTTCAGAACATTTGAAATCGAACGTTTAAAAAATTTTAAGTTAAGTAAGTTAATTCAACTGTAATCTGAACTAAGCTAATTGAAAACTGCTGTCAAGATAGAAAACAATGATAATGTTTAAAAAGTGCGGTTTGCTATAATCATAGTAAAGATATGAATTGATATAAAAACAATCGGATTTTTTTTTTCAGATTTAGGTAACTAATATTAAAAAGTAATGCAATTACTTTCAGAACATTATATCGGTAATTTATACTTAAGAAAACCTGAAAAGATAACTCAGCAATAAAGATTGAAAGCCAAGAAAAAGAGCAGATCACATTTCCAAGTATGACATTTAGATCTTCTTGCATGTTTCCCATGGACCATTCAAAGTTTAGATTCTTATCAAAAGGTGAAAGACAGCACCTATATATAACAGCATATCTTAAAAACTAGCGAAGACTGCTGAGAGAAATGAGAGCTCTACAGATTTGAATAATTTGGTGTTTCATCTCGATAATTTGCGTTTAAAATTTTTGAACTTAAAAGCCAATATTTAGAATTTTATAATTGCATAATAAAAAAGATCTAACAAGACTAATTAATTAATAAATCTCTGAAGTTGGGAAGGAACGGACAAAAGAAATTCGATGAAAGACAATAACTAAATCTTATTCAAAGCAATTGGAACTGTTATCAACAACATCCTTAAAAAAAAAAAAAAATACTACAAATTATATCAACTGTTGCACATTTAGCCCTCGAAATAACGATTCGGCAGAAGAAAGAACTTCCATAACAAAACTTTAAAACACTTACCATAAAAAATAAACAGTCTATCTTTAAAAAATCTCGTATACCAACATTCAAAATTTTGTAGTACGTTAAATAATATAAATCTCAATATAAAAATTATTATACAACTTGCATATGATATTGTGCTCAAGGATTGTTCCAAAAGTCTTACCACTGGCGAAATGCAGCACCTGCAACTAAATTATACCTCTATAAAAATCTTTCTGGCCCTTTCTGGGTACCTCAGTTGACCTGTTTCGGTCCATGCTCATGCTTGCTAGACAAGATTTTTGGGAGAGGCCCCTAGTAGGATTGTAATCCCCTGATCTCTGGTTGGATGAAACAAAAGTGGCCCATCACGGTATTCAAAAACGAGTACAGCATAAGAAAAACTTATAAGTGGAAAAGACGAGCGAAATTCTTTAGAAATTGTAGATAAGCTGCTCTCAAAAATCTCAGGTTAATAAACCTGAACATACAATCACAACTAACAGTAGAAGCATATAATCCTAATGTTTACTAGATTAACACTGAAGCTTTTTATAATCATACTATTTGAACCAGTGAGAAGTAAAATGGAATAACTCCACTTTTTGCCGATTTTAAACTGAGATAACCAGATTTAGGATGAACGCAAGACTCACAGTTGAGCGGAAAAATGAAAATATTCCTCAGTTTCCGATGGTAAATATGAAACATAAACATTAATAAGATTCACGATAGCTCAAATATAATTCAACGCATCCCTCATGAGTATAGATCATTTTTGCATAATATCCTTCAATAGTATTAAAGATATAACGTGCATGTTCATCGCTGTACACGGTGTTTTTGATCAGCCGCGATTCGAACCCGAGTCCTTCAACTGAGAGTTCGACACCCTGCCAATCGGTGTACCACGACCCTTGTTCATTTTTTATAAAGGGCAACAGGACCCGAGTTCCGTTTTATGGGGTATTTACCATAAATTATTACATAGTACTTATATATCATATAATGTCTATGGGCCATGCCCTAGAAACCTTTTCACTTAGAATATTCACCCTATAGGCACTATTCACCGTATATAATTATATTTATGGTAAATTCTCTTGTTCGTCATCAGTATATGACCAAATTATCAGGGCAGTAGTAATATTTTTGTATTTTCTAAAGTTCGCTTTTTGAGTAAAAACCTGGTTTAAAGTTTTACGGGCATTTTCATTTATGGGACTATTCATTTATATATCATAAAAATAACATATTACGCATACGTATTTTATTTTTTTGTGTAAAAGAAACATTTCTATTCAATAAAAAATCTTATGAAAGTAATATGCACAAGACGACTGAGTGTTGACACTTTTCAAAAACAGCAATGATACCAGCAGAAAAAAGTAAGGATAAAACTTTACAAGAACAAACTTATATGCTCGAAAAAAAATTTTAAGCCAGATAAAACAAGAATTTGAGTAATGTACTTAATAATTTGGCATCCTTTTGTATATTATACAAACTGACCAACTCAAATCACTAATGCATACTGTAACAGTACCAAACGAATTAAAAGTTGGGTTTGTGGATTATTAATCAATTAGCCTCTCATAATTTTCTTTTAATAATTATAGATAAGTTATTATGGTTGTGAAAGGTTTTATATACACATATTTAATAATGTTTTATTTTTATTAATTATTCATTATTTCTGCTTATTGTGATTTGAAAAAAAAACACTGTAGGTCTTAAAAGGGAGTACAACGAATTTTCTGTTTTAATTGTACAAATATTCAAATTCGCATGCATAAATTTCCAAATAAAAACAGTAGTTTATTTTAAATGCATAATTAGTAAGAATGTACTTTAATTTCTTTTCTTTTAGTTCAAAAAGTGTTGTTACACCGTTTACGATAATGACGAAAAGTTGCAATTATGTCTGTTGCAATTTAATGTATTATTAAAAACTACAGCAATAACATTTCAAGTTCCGCAGTGGTCTAGTCCCTAAGCTCCTTTACCATAAGAACACGGAAACTGAAGCGGCGCCGACCATGGTCAACACTTGAGAGGGCGACAACCTGTCTTTTGGCTAAACTGCTGCAGAACCGTGTACGCTAATGGGAGCTGGTGCACGTAAAACCTGACCGTAGTTCCAATGCCCTCCGTGTTCAAACCATACTTCTTGGGGTGCCGATCCAGGTGCTAGGTCTCTCATCTGAAATTGGTTCAAAATTAGACAGCCCAAGCTAAGTCGGTCCTTCTCCCAATGGGGCTCAATAACATAGCAACCGCTCCATTCGCCCACTGCCGTCTTAGATAAAGTATCTGGCCCAGGTCCGCGATTCCCAAAGGGTATTAACAACAACAGCATTTCAAAACTAGATTTTATAAGCGAAATATTTAAAAGTTCTTCATTCTGGAAAAATAAGTAAAAACTGATATTTAATTATATCAAGTTATGTCAAGATAGCTGTTTAATTCCATTTAAGACATAAGCTACGTTTATTTATGTGCTGGAGTTTAAAATGTTCTGGGGTATTAATCGAGTTATCTTTTGCACACAGATCCAAAACATTCAGCAGTCAACTAGTATATTTCAAATAGTGCGAAAGAATCCTATTTACATACTGCATTTCAGTATATGATTATCAAATGCATTCAAAGTATATGTTTCTGTAAACAAAAAACTCGGAGATATGTAAGGTGTTTTGAGAAAATTATTTAAAATTCAAACCTTCCGTATTAATGAGGGAGACGGGAGGGGGGGGGAGAGATCCGACTGATATTCCAAAAGTATTGATTTCATAAATAAAAAGTTCCTTCCTCGTTTTTCCACTCTCCGATAAGATCTTACAAGCTTTTTTTCTCCCCTTTACTTACAAAAAAGGAGTAAAAAAAAAATACATATATAATTCCAGATTTGGATTTATCCTGAATTTCATTTTACGGACCGGGAGATACAAACGTGATCGCCAAACATTACGTGTCATAGGTGCTATTGGCGAGGTTGCTTAGCAACCAGGATATTCCGAGCTACTCGGGTAGCTCACGAGTTGCACAAAAGAAACTATCTTTCGCAGTTGCTGCGACGTGGTGATGGCCGCATGTAGGACTGCAATTTTTCCAGAGCGGGTTCTAACGTTTCGTGTGATTTTGTCTGATCCTAAAATTGCCTGTTTGAGATAAGAGTGAACCAGATATCCCATCTCAAAGCATCAGTTCTTTTTTTTTTCCCCTCAGAAGTTTTTCCCAGATTGTAGTTCATCACTTCTTTTGGACAATATTATGTCATTAAAAGAGACAAAATATCCTCTGCCTCACGTTTTGCTTTGTATTATTTAGCCAGTTGTTCACGTTACTTATTACATAATAATGCATTGCAAATGTGATATAGTTACTTGGAAATAACTATGTCACGCGTATTTCTAGAGTACATATTTCAAGGAGTAATACAATCTAAAAATTTATGTACTAAGCTATTCAATTTTTTTAAATAAAATATTGATTTATAATATGCTAGTAAATTTCTCCTGATGATCACGGGCTTCGTTTTTAATCTAAAACCCAATTCAATTTTCTTTTGCCCAAGAAAACAGCTGATAGTGTAAGATTTTTTGATCTGAAAAGTGAATATGATTAAGCAAAAAAAAGGGGGGGGAGCGTAATCAAAATTTAAAGATTAAAATTTAGAATTTCAACGCGTTCAAAAAAATATCTGCATTAATTATTTTTATTATAAAATATTAGTCATCATTTAAAAAGATATGCATTAATAATACACTCATATAATATACCATCTGTATACAGAGTATAAAAGCGCAGTTTTCTCATTGATATGACTAAATGACTACTATTATCAATCTAGTAATCATTTTAATTTGAATTTCTTGTGAAACAATCCGTATCAAAATTATTAAAAAAATGACAATTTTAGACGAAGTCCCTTTTACTTATTTAAACCTATTTCTATATAACGCGTACACAGCATGGCCACGTCAATGGACTCTAAAAGTGTACTTTGCTTTTTTCACAAATCAAAGCAATCATGTGCCAGTTTCTTATGCTATTCAATTACAGATTACCTGACGAAGGACTCGAAATTATTAGGGGACTGACTTTCTTTAGTGGTTTCTGCGTGGTCGAAGCCAAAAGAAAGGCCAGACTTGATAACGCCAAATCCGCCAAAGAGCAAAATGTTGTGTGTGCAAGAATTAGTTCTAGCACCTCTTACAATGAAAATGGATACAGAACCGCCCCCCTCAAAAAATGGTATTGATTCTCTATAACTGAAATTTCTTTGAACTTAATGCCTAAAAATGGCATTTTAAATGGATTAAAAAACAAAAACTAAAATTAATTATTTTTAACAAACAGTAAACACTGAAATAAAATATTTATTAAATTTTCATTATTTTTTATATTTTTAAAAGATTTCTCCTACTACTAACTCTTTTAAATGAGTTTTTTAAACTTCAAGAATCGTGTTGTACCGTCCTTGTATGAATAACAAACTCCTAACAACACAGTGGAACCAGTCGAATGTGACTAGCCTTGGGACTAACAAAATTGGATATCTCATAAATGTGGTCACCATATAATAGAAACTAAGTGCGATGACTGTAAAGTCAAAATTTACAGAAGTGGTCACTATAGATAGGTGGTCTTTTTACCAAGAGACTCACTTTACCAGGTTCCACAAAGTTATTAACGCATTCAAAGTAATATGAAATTTTTCAATTTTTAACCTTTTTTTTTCTTACATTTCGGTGCCCCTCTCAAAATGGTATTTGTGCTTTCGCACACGCCTTAGACCGGCTTTGAGCAGCCTTTGAAAGCGACATTGACTTAATAAGCTTTCTTGCCCCACAACTTTCACTATCTGCGACGACCCCCTCCCACACGCACACACAAAGTGTTCTGTAAGGTCTATCCGGAAAATATACAGGGTTAATGGTAACTCGACATATTCCTTTTAAGACGTGATAGGGGAGCCAAAATACTACAATTTTCGACCCCATAAATGCGGTCGAAAATCAATAGTTTTCGAAAAATTTGAATTTTAATTTTTGTTCTGGAATGACCCAAAATTTGACATGCAAGTACAATTTTTTAAAAATCTACTTATTAAATGAATTTCATTTTAATTTAGTTTCATAGCTGAAACTCAATTAAGCTGACATAATCATAAAAGGTGCAAAACTACTTTAAAATTTCAATTCACGAACCATAAAATGTAGTTTTCAAATCATTAATTCAAATGTTTCCTTTCAAAAGATCATTTTTTTAAATATGCGTAAGGCGTACAAATTACAAATAAAATTTCTCCCATTAATCAGCTATCCAAAAATGTATATTTCCATCCAGACATGTAATTCGTAAAGAAGGGTGAATAACGCAGATAAAAATGCCAAAGAATGCACCCCCCGTTCATTCTTTAGGATGGTTGGTTAACCAATCAAGTTATATATGTTTTAACGTGCTTAAAGTCTTCGCCAGATCAGATTGTGAATATCTAATGGCTATGTGCTGTGTCGTCGTGTTAATTAGTTTCGACTCTGCGTTACGTATGCTTGTTTAGTTGATTAGCCAGATAACAACAAAATGTGCTTAAGCGACGCAGAATCGAAACTAACATAACGGCACAGCACATAGCCATTTGAGATTCACAATCTGGTGTGGCTAAGATTTGATGCCCATAAAAACAGTGATAACTTGATCGGTTGACCAACCATCCTAAATAATAAACTTTGGTACCTCCTTTGTCATTTATACCTGCACTAAGTAAAACTTATCTTTCTTTATGAACTACACGTCTTAAAATGGACATTAATACGTTTTTGCATAGCTGATTAATGGGACAAATTGTATTGCTAATTTGTATGCTTACTGTAATAGTATTTTTTGAGATAAACAACATTTTTAAAGGAAAATGTCATTAAATTAATAGAAAAAAATGCATGTAAATCGAGTGAATCAAAATTTTGAGGGTATTTTTTTAAACATTTCTATGATTATGTTAGCTTAGTTATTAAAAATAAATCTAAAAAATAATAAATAAACGGTTGACCAACGATCCTAAAGAATGAAGGTGAGGGCATCCTTTGGCGCTTTTATCTGCGCTAAATGAAACTCACCCTTCTGCACGAAATGCGTGTATTTGGATGGACATTAATATATTTTTGGATAGCTCACTAATTGGAGAAATTTTATTTGTAATTTACATCTCACTGCTATGCTGTTTATTTAAAAAAATACGATCTTTGAAAGTAAACATGTTACTTAAAAATTTTAAAAATACATGTAATGGCTTGTGAATTGAAATTTTAAAGTAGTTTTGTACTTTTTATGATTATGTTAACTTAATTAGAATTTCCGCTATGAAAATAAATTGAAATGAAATCCATTTAATAAGTAGATTTTTTAAAGTTTGCACTTGAATGTCAAATTTTGGGTTTTTCAAGATAAAGTTTAAAGTACTTCTCGAAAACTTGATTTTCGGCCTTACGTATGGGGGTGAAAATTGTAAGCATTTTGGCCTCCCTTATCACGTCTGAAAAGGAATACGTCGAGTAACCAGTAACCCTGTACATCCTGACCTATCCTAATCCCATAGCTCTGAAATTTATCCTAGCTTGTGCTCTTTTGCGATTTCATTAACTTCAGCCATTTGCTTGAATTATTTTTCGTAGACTCAAACATAAAGACTGTGTCAATTTGTTGTAGAAGGTTCTTCGCGATTGGCTTATCAAAGTCATTACGTTATTTCGTGAGTGGATTTACAACACACAGTGCTGTATTCCAAAGCTGCATCACTTGTGCTGCATTATTTTACAGCAATATGTGTGGTAAAATTACAGGTATTTCTTACAGTGTAAGATGTTGAGGTTTATTTTGAAAAAGTGCAATAAATATTTACAAAATTAAAAACTATCACGTGTAAAAGAAAATCTGTAAAATAATCTTTATTATTAATCATACAGGTCTTACATGAGAAATGTAGTTCCAAAACCTAAAATTTTTTCAGGAAACACAAAAAGTTTCCCCGTGAAAACAGTTTTAATTTGAAACCACCATTTTGGAAGTGTTTTTCTACAGGATTGAATTGGATTTGATCCAGTAGGCTCTGCAGGGTGATGAAGTAGATCGTGAGCTTGAGAAAAATGGGGGAGAAAAAAATGTACTTCGGAAAAGCATGGACTGAGCCGTTTTTGAAACTACACGGCTCACATATATTGTAAAAATAAAGGGGGGAGCTAGAAGAACATATTAGGGGGGGTAAATAATAGTGTCGTTTTTCCGTATGTCAGTATTTCGCTAATACTAACCGAAACTACTGAAGCTTATAATACGAAAATTGACATGTATGTGACGTATGTAACGTAGATTTTCGATAAAAGAGGATTTTCAAAAATTTCGTAACCTATGGGGAAACGGGGGGGAGGCAAAATGTTCATATCACATATCCCTGTCTTGCCTCAAAAAAAATAGAGTTATCCGTAAAATTCTTGCTGTAAAATGTAACACGCAGGAATACCTAATAATCAAATTCTGGACATCTTGAAATTCGCAGAGGGTAAACGGCCATCCTCCGTATTTTCTTCACCCTTCTTAACCGCAAAAAATACATTTATCTATAAAGTTTCTGCTTTAAAATTATACAAATGTGAGGCAAAACTCCTTTGTCATTAAAATTTGTAAAACATTTGTTTAAATTTAATGTGAAAACAAAGAAACGAAATTACTTTCTTGTACACCTACTATGCATAATCTCCATTTTTTTTTTTTTTTTTTTTTTAGAAATTCGTTTTCACACAGTTCCAATTTAATTCCTTCCTTTATTTTCAACATAACAATGCAATTGCGTACATTTTATAAACTTACTTCTTGATGGATTGGTGCGAAAATAAAATTTAACGGAAAATGCTTTTCGATGGAACTCGTTCGTCAGCGAAAAACTTGAAATATGTCAGAATTCCTTTCTTAGCTTCAGCCAAAAGCTAAATAAGAAATAGATGGTCCTAGATATTCCTTGCTTTTTCCAACAAATAGAATTTATCTAGACTTGTTTATAAAAGACAGAATTTAAAATATATTAAATATTTTGAAAACTAAAACGCACTTGATATATTTCTGTAAAACATATATAAATATCCTGTAAATACGTAAATATTGTTGAAGTATTTTTAGGAGATGGAGTCATAAGCGTTGTTTTCATTGCAGCATTAAAAATGAAATACAGGGCGAGTACAAATTATGTACCCGGTTTTAAAAAATCACATTTTTGAAACTACTGAACATATTGCAATTAGTGATACATTGATGTAAAGAGAAATACGCCAATTCTTTTTCCACCTGTGATCAACAGACGGCAGCCCATTTAAGATCACTGTAATTGAACTCCAAACATGGCGAAAATGACTGAGAAGTATTTGCGTATTAGAGTATCCAATAGTATATGCAGAGTATGCGTATGTAATAGAGTATGCGTATGTAATATTTGCGTATTTCAGTTATTTCGGTGCAACGCGTATTTAGAAAAAGCTACAGAAAAGAAGCACCAACCAACAAGAGCATTCCGCGATAGTATCTTCAAATTAAGGAAACAGATTTACAGTTAATCGGATGGCTACCAAGATACCCAGACCTAACACCATGCGATTTGTTTTTGTAGGGTTACGTCAAAGACATTGTTTATGTACGACTTATGCCAAAAACACTGACAGAAGTTAATAAAAGCATTTGTGTAGCATTGCGAGATATTGATAGAGTGATGCTGCAAAATCTATAGAAAGAACTAGATTACAGATTGGACGTATGCCGTGTAACAAGAGAGTCACACGTCGAACATTTGTAACTGAAAAAAAAAAAAAAAAAAAAAAAAAAACTTGGTATTATAATATGCGCAGTAGTTTCGAAAATATGATTTTTTTAAATTGGGTCCATCATTTGTACTCATCCTGCATTATTTATAACGGAAATAAAATACGGAAAAAGTACTGGCAGCTGAGACGCCAGTACTATTTCCGTATATTTACGGAATTTTATTCCTGGAAACTCCAGTCGAAATTCTGTTCCAGAGAGGGGGATGACCCTTGATGTACGGAAATTGTCCTGTATTCAGATGTAAACGGAGAATTTCCGTAAAAGTTTACGGAAAGTTTCCAGTACTTGTTCCGTTATTTTTTAGAGTGCACGTATTAAAGAGTGACAGTAAATCCATTATTGGTATAAGCTTTTTTAGAATCTCTCCACCACTAGAAATAGTTAAATAATTAATTTTGAAATTAACTTTTCATTTCCATCTACATTCATCCATTTTTCTTCCTCCAAGAAATATGTTTTCTCTTTCCGCAGAAAATAAGGGGAAAAAAATAAATCAAAAAGTTTAGGTGTTGTAGTGTTTCTTAACATGAATACAAGAACAAGGACTAGAATTTTTCTATTCACTACGTCAAATCTTAATTAGGAACTAACGCGGAGAATAAATAAAATATGAAAATAGGGCGAAATTATAACAGGGTTAATAACGCAATCTCGAGGAAACGGGTAATAATGAAATTAATTTCATATCTCACAAAACTGTGTGATTAGTTTCGAGAAGTACTGTAAATAGAAGTTAATGAGACTTAATACAGTTGGAAGTAAATATCGTTGAATGACTTACATGTAATGTGCTTTTATCTTAAAATTTAGCATCTGTATTACTTTAAACGGATCCACTAACACCGAAAATGATAGTGTTTGGTTCCCCTTATATTTATTCTTGATTCAATTACACATAAAATAATAATTTTCTGTTGCGTCAAATGCAATGTTGATTCAAACATAGCACAACAAATTAAGTAATAGGCTGAATTGGTAATGTTCTGGAAAAGTCAAACATACCCCCAGCCGGGGTTTTGGGGCCAGTTTTTCATGTTTCCACTTCATTCCTGATATTATATAAAATACAATATATGAATTTTCAAAGTACAAATTCATTTTTAACCGGTTAACATGGTACAAAGAAGTAAACTGTATTGTTTAAAAATATATCTTTTAATATTTTATTAAGTTACTACTTTTACCAAAATTCAAGTGTTGCCAATAATAAAAATTTAAATTTATCCTAAACTACTGAATTACCCTAAAAAAGGGTAGAAAGTATTTTTCAAGCCCAAAAACTTTTATATATCTTGTATTGTTTGTTTAATAAAAAAAAAACTAATGACTTCTTTTTTCCGTGTTAGACAAAAAACTGGGACCAAAATGCCTAGTTGACGACAGTAGAAGTTCTTTTTAAATCCCCCTTTTAATAGAAAATAAAGCGTTTAAGTTTTACGATTGTCTATTATAAACTTCTGGTATTTCAAATCTCGGATGCTTTTCTAACGCAGAATTCTACATTTCTTATACTTGATCAAAAATATCCTCTTAAATATCATTTGATTAACAATTACTACGCAATCGAGAGATATCGAGATCTTTGTCAATATAGTAAAAGAGTGAATATCAATTTTCTCTGTACATCTGTTCCTTGCCGTGGGATTCCGCACTGTCATAAAATTTTACTGAAGTAAACAGTCGGCAGCAATGTCGGAATTGTACGGCAGCAATGCTGCCGGACAATAACCGTTTTCCTTCCTTTCCGGTGTCGGAGAAAAAGGTTAATTTCCGTTCACATGTTATCTTGCGAAACGGTATTTCTCCGTTATTTTCAGTCACAGAATAAGGTTTTTCTGATTCCGAAAAACAAGATTCCGTTATTTTCAGGCAGGAAATCCTTTTTTTTTTTTCCTAAAAGAGAAAGACATTTTTCTTTTTTTCCCTATATCCCAGAGGAGGATTTTAAGCATTACTTAAAATTATGGAATGAGGTTTTGTATTACCTTTGAAAGATAACATGCCGTATTTTCTAAGAAGCGACATTATTGGGCAAAACCGGATGCCTACATACTTCCAAAAAATAATTTATTTACCCTAGAACATATATTGTTTCTATACATTAAAAAATATTCTTTTTTTGAGACCAACGTTCTAATTCATGCAAATACATTGTAATACATTCAAATAGAAATGGAAGCACTTTTTTCATGTAGTTATTTTACACGTGAGAAAAATCTGTCCTAGTCCAACTTTTCCATATTCTTAGTTCTTAAAATATAAAATTAGTTTTTTGTAACTGCACCACCAGCTTCAATAATATTTTTTTAGGGGGTTGGAGTGGAGAGGTGGAGATGGTCTATCTAGATGCTAAAACACCAGAGTTGTTTCAAAAAACTATACATACATGTACATATAATGTGATAAATAGTGCACAATTAAAAATATCTTTTAATTATTTGTTTTCTTTATTTTTTTTTATCAAAGCTATATTCTATGATCATTAGTACGAGAAAATAAATTTTAGATCAAGGCAAATAATTTGCATAGATCTTAATACACTATACGAAAAATATTTTTTTTAATAAATAGAATATAATTTCACTGTAGTCTCTAGTTATAAAACGAATTCACAGTACAGTCAGAATACAGAACTGCAATCATGGTTAAACCAGCTGTGAGATATCCTTAAAGCAGCAAACAAATTTATTTACATGAAAAAGGTGAAACAGTACTTACAGTTCACTTCTTCGAAGTATTCAAAACTTGTTTTGTTTTACAACAGCTACGAGATTTTTATAATCCAATCGTAAGAAACTATGCTCATTAAAGTAAAATCTTTACCGTAAGCATCCCCTCCATACTTATGTTGAATTTATTTCACAACATTGAATATGGAAAAGATGCATTTGGTATTCGGATATAAAATAAAATTATCACAAGCGAATACATCGAGAAGTAAGCTTCGTCGTGCCCCCTGCATCAACGTAGCTTTAAAGTAGATTAGCAAACTTTGCACCCATAGCAAAGGGACTTAGCATTAAGTAAAATACTACTCCAATTATCTGCAGTCGTCTGTTACATACATAATGCGATGATATTTTTGTACGTTTAAGGGCTCTTAACTCCAACTTGAACTGCAGGCAGAATGAGCACAAATAACATATTGCATTCAAAGCTGCTAAAATCAGCTTTGTGGATATTATTTAGATTTACGAGCGGAAGTGACTCTGATACATTTCATTCGTCCAAGCTCGCAGGTGCCAGGAGTTTACAACGAGACTTCGGATTCACGGATAATTTTCGTTTTTCAACAGAACGTCCGTTAAAAAACAGCAAAAATGCTCTATTCACCAATAAGGGAGATTCTGACGTGGAAACCAGGTAGACATTGTCTGTGAAATTGATATTTTTACAACAGTGCGGGCTTGTACCAAATACCATAGAGAGTCATTTAGATCATAGAGTCATTTTATATCCCTACTCTATGGAAAATACCCATTTCTGCTTACGGTCCCTTGAGTTCGGTATCGAGCTACGTTAAAGAAGATATCTTCGATTTCAGGGTTTAAAAAATAAGCCTGAATTCTCATTTTCTTTGTAGAGTTACCCACGAATATTTTATTATTTCCGTACAACATTGAAAATTGATTGGGTTTACTGAGTGTCCGTCTAAAGTGGATGAGTCCCCTGTTGTTCAAAAGAATACTGTTTAGCTTGAATAAAGCACATATCCAAAGTGAAGTAAGGAAAAATATGATTTTGCCAAATTCATCTTATATAGAGTGGACAAAGATTTTGTGAAGTACCTGTGTTGAAAGTTTCATTCAGTGAGAATGCGGTGAAACAAGGACATTCTTAAAACATCCAATGTCAGTCATCTTTAGAAAATCCCGAGTTTACCCAAATGTCGCTCATATGAATAAATGTTAAACCTCTTTTTCAAATATTTTTGGGGACATTTACACGATATACTAATTTTTTCAGTAATTCAGCAAGATAGTTATCAATTATTTTGGCTTACCTTTCTTGTTTTTTGCGATGACAGATAGTTTTTGCGGTGGACCACCGATATAAAGTTCATCACTCAACCAAACGAAGTCAAGGCTGTCAATTTGGTCTGTAATGACGTCACAATACAAAGTTTTTCCGCCTCCTGAAATGGAAAATGTTGCTTATTTATTGTTATTCTTACTATTGTTATTGTTGTTATTATTACTGTCAGGTTACTAGAAAGATTTGCTGCTGTTTTGCACGATGAGACGGGGGTATTTTTTGCGTCGCGTCCATCCTTAAACAATTTGGAAGAAGGAGAAGAATAACGATACTAGCAACTTCTAAAATCATGAATTTTTACATAATTCTGTTTAGAAAAGATGCAGTGAAAAAAATATGTTTTGTTCTATGAAGAAAATCTGAGTACATATTTTGTTCGTTTAATGAAACATTTTGTATATCTAATAAGGTTATTCTGTTAAAATAGCGTCAGCCAAATCTCTGTTGAATCAAGAAAACATTTTTCAGTGTGTACTGAAGATGAAAGTAACTTAAGAGTTTAAAAAAGAGCAAAAAGGTTGCCTAATCTCAGCGATAAAAATGCATATGACAATTTATACTAACAATTTCTTACGAGTTTGAATATAGCAAGGCCATTTCAGCACAATCTCAAAAATCAAGCAGTGAAAACCCATAAAGTATCCGTCCTTAGCGTTCATTAGAACTTCACATCAAAATATATTTCTCTGTCTGCGTCATGGAACGCCTAAAATATTGATTTTCAATACATTTTCAATTTACACCTTTCCTCAGTAAAATATTCTTTCGCTCAAAAGTTTTCCTAATGAATAGTTTTCAATAAATATTTTATTTACCTCAAAGCAAATTGCATATTTAAATTTTATTTCAATTAGATAAGTTCTGAAGTTTGGTTTTAGTTATGCGAAAAATTAGAAACAGAAAATTCGTTTGAATTAGCGAGTGCTTCCCTTTCAAACAACTTTGGGAGTCAAATGAACGCTTTGTGGAAACTGAGCTCTCACTAAAACGACTGAAATTTATTCCGAATTCAATCAACGCTTCATTTCAATGTTAATTCTGAGATCTAATGCAAATAGCCTCCAATGCTGCAAGTGAAGTTCTGTGGCAGGATATATAACACGCTTTTCTTGGCGCTCTGAAATATTTCTTACCTTAATTTAACATTGCGGCGAAATTAAGCTTAAACGTATAACTGATTTCTGTCTACAGCTATATTTCATGTTTGTAAACGTTTAAAATAATTGGAAGCGAGACAAACGTCAAAAATCTTTCAAATTTATGTATGCACTAGAGAGCCTTTTTAATATTATTTAGACAGTTCGCCGTTTTCTACAATTTTGGCACAATACGATCCACACCTTTTCCACTTACCGGTCAATCTAACAAGGGAGGGTTGGGACTGTTCAACCTGGATTTGAACTTGAATCTTTCACACACTAAAAAGTGTTTTGTTGAATTTTACAAAATTTGTTTACTTAAACAGTTTGGTAGTTTTGCTTCATTTTTGTTGAAAATATTGGCTGTATCTCGCATTGTTGCCTTGATATTATAATAATGATATTTTAAAATATTTACTTAATGTTGGAGTCATACTTTGGAAATTTCAACTGTAAAGCTAATCTTTGTTTAATACTGTGGATATTATATTATAGCTCACATTGTCAGTCTTTCCTATATAAAGTCAATAAAACAAATATTGTCGGAATACGGCACCACAATGAAATTGCTTGGTGTTTATAACTCAGTAAATAACACTATCTAGATTTTTAAATCCCAAAAACATTATAAATACACACACACTTAGAAAATGTTTGAACACGAACTATATTTTTAATAGTCGCAAAAAATAAAGTGTCAGGTTAATACTTATGGATTAATGTCTTCATTTTTGTATGTAAATTCTATAAAAGTGATAATTTTGAGTTTAGATACAAGTTTCATGTAGTAACTTTAACATACTATCTTCGATACTAATGCCCTCCTGTCAGAAATGACACCTGCTTAAGTAGTATTTTCAGCAGCGTTTTGGCAATTCTAGAATTTTCAATAGTCTTTTCTTTCTTGAATAGAAATAGAAAAAAAAAAATCTAGAGAGTTTCAATCTCGCAATCTGGACTCTTGACCGGGAAGGTGCATAGCAGTCGTGTATTCAAAAAAAAAAAGGGGGAGAGTTGAAGCCAGGTTTAATCGGGTCGCTCCAGTCTCTACAAGAACACCGTGGGGAAGCAACTTTTGCCACAAAAAGGGCACATCTGATTTCAGCGACGCAATGCCGGAATCAAACAGATTAAACCTGTGTTGAATATATTTTAAATTTCTGAAGGTACTTTAACATATCCCCCCCCCCCACTGAGACAAAACGTTCTTTTGAGTCTTACCCAAATGCCGTGGAACCTCTCCTTATGTGCGCCACTAGCGAGTTTTTCTGCCAGACAAACTGCAAACGAAGTCAACGACCGCAACCGTTTTTTCTGGGGCCTCTTGGGTCACAGAAAACCTGCTGAAACCCCCTAAAAAAAGTGGCCTACATTAACTTCGGGCCCCCTATAATCCTTGGGGGCAAATAACCGTTTTCCGGCCCCATCTCAGTGCCTCTGGAAGCTCGAAAGAAAGCTTGCCTAAGTGAACCAAAAGGTATAATTCTTATCATAACATTTCCCCTGCTGGCTCATACGTTCGGGTCAGTGAGTTTGTGAGCATCTTTCGTACATTGTAGGGGAGATCTCCGAGTACGTAGTAAACGTGCAAAGTAGCACAGTGCATCTTTCGAATAATTGCAAGGTTCCCGGCAGCTCGAGTTTTTATGAAATCTTCTAAGAATCAATGCGATGAGTTAACGAGACAGAGAATTAAAAAAAGTTCTCAGTTATTAAAATTTGTCCCATACACTAATGAGGGGATGTACAAAATTTGAGTATTATATTCTAAAATGTGTCAGATATATGAAGATCATTATATGCGGATTAAAATCACTTTTCAAAGGCTATCAAAGGGGAAAAATCACGTCGAATGATTGCATTTCGGGGGTCGTACAGAAATTACGAGAGAAAATTATTTTCCCACTCTAGCAATAAACGTGTACAGCCCTCGATCATCTTTGTTTAAAGATATCACTGAGATGTTCTACTGTGAAAGGCTGCAATTTTGTACATCACCTCATTAGAGTATGGCACACATTTCACTAACTGGGAATTTTTTTTTTCTATGAGGGTCGTGTAGAAATTTTAAAAAAGTAATTTTTTGAAAATGAACGAGAGGAATTTTCTTATCGTAGTCTTTTTTCTTACCTGCTTTTGAACATTTTTTTTCAATTTACACTGCCGACTAATCTTTAATGTATAAAGAATTCAAGCGTGTTACCACATTTTTGGAACACCCTGTATATAGTATACGGATTTTGCGAGAAGAGAAAGTTTTGCAGTTGTTCTGCAAGACGAGACGGCGCCATTTCTCGTCTCTCAACCATCCCTAAAAGCTTTCTATCTATATACTTTGAGGCCCAATCCAAGCAGGAGTATCGTTCAGGTGTATTGTCTTATCAATGTAAGTGCTTCGGATATGGTTTTTAATCTTTAATTTTTTTTACTTTTTATTTTTTTATTTATTTATTTTTTTCCCCGATTGTGTAATCGAAAAATCATTCGATAAAAGAATTGTTTGGATATTATTAGTAAGTAATAATAATACGTTAATTATCAATGTAACCTCAAACTGATAAAATTTACCTGTAAAATTTCCCTTTTTTTTTTTTTTTTTTTTTTCATGACCTGAAAATGCACGGTGAGACATTTGATATAAATGATTTAAATATACTCCTATTGAAATTTTTTGACACCTTATTTCATTAACAAATAGCATAGTTTAACAAATTTCAAAGTAAATAAATTTTTGAGATCATAATGAATTATAAGCATTTTTATACTAATTGTTGTTTGGAAATGATTATTAAATGAAAACCACTATATTAATAATCAATTGGATTGTATCAAAAAACACTGACCAAGGCTTTTAATTTATTGCAGATGCTTATAAGAAATAAAGAGCTACCTTAAAAAAAGTACAGAATTTTATGGTAACGATTAATGTTTTCGAGAGATTAAATCTAAATGAATACAAAATTTAAATTTTTATATGGTCCCCTCACAAAAATATTAAAATTGGTGAAATATTCCCCATATATTAATGAGATGATATACAAAGTTTTAGCCTTTTACTATAAAAAGGCTCAGAGATGTTTAAACAAAGTTGGTGAGAAGCTGTACAGTACCAATGATCGTAAAAGTATTTGCATTTAAGCAATTATTTTATTTATTTATTTATTTTATTTTATTTTGCATTTTGCGTGCAACCCCTTAAACGTGATCATCCGATGCGAATTTTCTCTTTCGATGGCCATTGAAAAATGGTTTAAATCAGTATGTATTTATTTTCCCACCTCCAGTACTTTTTGGGATAAAATGCTCAAACTTTGTTCATCACCTCATTGAAGAATGGGGACACAATTTACTAATTGGGATTTTTTTATTTGTACGAGGGCCGTATGAAAATTTAATAAATTTCAAAGTTGTATTTATTTAGATTTAATCTTCCGAAAATTTTAATTGATTTTATAAAATTCTGTACCTTTTTCTACGTAACTTTGTGATTTATTGTACATGTCTATGAACAATATTTAAGGAATAAAAGTCTGTCAATGTTTTTGGAACACCTTGTATAAATACAAAAATTATTTATTAAAAATTAGTGGGAAAGCTCAAAAACTTAAAAAGTCTCTTCACAAGCTATACCAAACAAGAAATCAGTTATATAAAAATTACGATATTTTCAGCAAAATATTTCAACACATTATATTTTGATACACACATCTATATAAATAAAACAGAGTGTAAACTGTCCGTTTGTCTGTCTGTCTGTCTGTCTGTGTCTCGCGTAGCTCCGAAACGGGTGATCGTAGACCTACCAAATTTTGTACGGAAATTCTCCAAGACGGGTCTCGACACACCTCGAAGCGATTTTTTCGAAATTCGAATTAGAAAATGTTTTATTTTATGTTTTGTCCGATTTTTAGCGATTTTTCTTGCGTAATACATAATAACGCTGGTAATTGCACTCGCAAGAAAACGGTAGTTACATCATCGTATAGAGGAGAAAATTTTCTTTTAAAAACTGTTTGTTCGGACTGTGTAACATAATTTGCAGATTTTTGGGAATTTTTCAAATAAAATTAAATTTGACGCTGACTTTCGTAAAATATTTTTAAAACTGCTGCATCTTGAATTCTATCTGTCATAACTTTTTTATATTTCGGCAAAAGACGGAGCACACAATTAGCCCACTTTTAAAAGAAGAACGGAGGAAAAATATAAATTAGGAGAATTTTTACGAATTTTTAAGTAAAGAAGGATTTTCATTTCCGTAGCACCTGCTTATCAATTTCGGTTTGATATCTTGCGGTTTGGTTGTCATGGATACAGTAACAATGATTAAAATTGCCAGTTGAAAAAAATAAATAAAAACGGGTCCCGCGAGCAGACGATTTCTTTGCTTGGCTCAATTTCCTTTTATAAATACTGGATTTATTTGTGAGAAGAAAAATTAAACTGCATATCTAGAAAAACAATTTTAAAGCCTTTATAAATAGCGCAGTCTTATCTCTTTTCTTTTTGTAAAGGGTTGCAAGAGAGGGTGACGTATTTTTAAAATTAAAAAAAATGTCCATTTCATGTTGTGTCTGAGGTATTTAACGCTAAAACGTGAACCTAAAAGACAGCATGTCTGAGGAAATAAGACATTTTGAAAGTGAGAAGTTCACTGCAAACGGTCCATTTTCACTTTTTTGATACCGAATGACGCTGACATAGTTTTTTTTTTTTTTTTTTTTTGGCGTGTGTGTGTCATTATATTGCAATGATCTCAGGTTATTACATATATGACGCAAATTTTAAGTCAAGAGTGAAATAATTTTGCTTTTTCTAGATTCCACATCACTGGAATTAATTCGAATTACACATGTGAGGAAATTTTTCGTTTCCTACCGTGCGAAGAACGGGCACGCAGCTAGTATCTTCATAAAATTTTGCAATGCAATTTTCAATTTAATACATTTTTTCTTAACATTTAACAAGCTTTAAAAGGTTTGTAAGTGTGCATAATACAGCTTGTGAAGAAACATCATTTCCTATTTTCACTTTTGGCATAATTCGTTTAATTTTCAAACTGTTAAAAAGCTAAACGTTATTCTTTTTCAAAGAGCAGTCTTAACATGCATTATCCATTAAAATTTTGTGCTGTTCATTATCAACGAATACCGATGTTCTAATCAATAAACTTAACAAATATCCACAATCATTACCTTTAACGGAAATTCCAGTAGCTCGTCTATGTTTTAGATCAGCAATAGATGACAAGATGGCCCTCTTAGAGCAATTTGAATTCTCCCCATGCGAGAATAAAGGACTCACCTGGACGATTTCTGGATTTTCCGATATCCTAGAAAGAAAGCAATCTTTAAATTAATTTGGAAATCGATTTAAGAATTCATTTAAGTATTACATTTTATCAATATAACTCAACCCTTTAACGACCCAAATTAATTTACCTTATGAAAAAAAAAAGTTTATAATTTTTTATGTGGTATTATAAATGTCTGATATTAAGCAATGTTTTTATGTATTACATCTCATATTAAACTAGAGAAAATTAAAGACTTCGTTGAGCACTGATCGCGGAACTTTAAAGTCCCATGGGATTCATAAAGGGTTAAAAGAAAAACGTGAAAAATTCTGATATGCCCGAACATGGGTGAAGCTATACCTTTCAAATGGGAGGGGTCCAGCTATATGGTGTGTCCAGGTATGAGGAGGGGGGGGGTCCAAATTTGATTGACAAGTAAATATTTAGAAAATAATTCAATTATATAACAAGTTTTTAAGCTTCTTTATAATTACTTTTCTTTATTACTCATTAAATTATAAAGTTTACAAAATTAATATGAATTTTCTAGTATAAAATTTTCCAAATGTATATGAAATTTTAAAATATTTTAACCGTATACTATTTTGAGGCGCAGGTACAAAAAGGTGGATATGCGACCAAAATTAACGTTTTTGAGTAGACTAAGGGGAGTGTCCAGATCTCCTAAACACCCTCCTTATATACGCCCGTACCCCCAAAGAAAAACATCAAACACATGACTTTGAAAAAATCCTGAGTTAAACCTATTCGCTCTCTGCTATGTAGTATTCGTTAGCAGATAGTATTCAATTGTGTTTCAATTAAAAATGTTTTAAAATACAAAATGACCAAGCACATTTTAAATTCAGCTAAAGTAAATGTTAGTGTGAATGTTAAAAAGTTACAAACACTTTAAAAGCGTTTGTTAGTTCAAGCTCCTTTTTTTTTCCTTAATATGTCATAATTGTTAAAAGTTTATCATTTGTAAGCGTCAATAATACAATTTATGATGAGACATTATGCATTTTTGGAGGGTATCTGGTGTAATATGATGCTTTTTAAAAGCTGTTCAAAAATGCATCCTTTCTTAAAAAACACCATTAATAATTATTGCATTTTCTTCATGTGTACAATTTAGTTTTGCTCTACAATGATAATCACCTCACATGCAAATTTCATTTCTTGCAATTTCTTGCAATTTTTTGGAATCAATTAAAACGCAATGAACATTTAGTTTCAATGTTTGAAATACTTTTAAAAAGTTCATTCACACATATGGCACAGCTTTCTCAAATCTTAAACATAAATCAAGTAAGCAAAAGCAATCCTATAACTATTATCAAATAAAAGATCTAATTTACAGTCAATTTAAATACATATAAATTACCTAAGTTGTGGTTAAATATAATAATAAAATTTAGGTTAAATATTTCCAATCGAACTAATATAATAAATAGCGCGTCTATTTATTTGACTTAATAAATTAAACTAATTTATAAAATTCTTGGACTCAATATATCTATAAGTATGAAAAAGAAACACACATATGTAAATGAATAACAAATACCAGGATGAATCAACAGGGTCGTATACCAATGGCGTAGGTAACAGAACTGGCGCCAGGGTTACGATACCTTTTTGGCCAAAAAAAAAAAAAAAAAAAAAAAATGCTGAAAAGGTAAACTGCCCCCTAAACAGCTTTTAGCGATCATACATGCATAAAAAAAAAAAATAGCGGTTCAGTAAGAGATTTACTGGACGTCATATATTTGATTCCGTTACAATTAGTTTGAATAACATACTTAATTGTTTATATTTACTGGTGAAATAAGAATTTCATTAAGTATTAAAATATATTTAAAGCCATAGAAATCGGCACAAATGATGTTGTGATTTAACATAGCAGTGGGGATGACCAGTAGCGTAGCAAGTAATATTTTTCGGGGGTGGCTGGATCTCAAAAATCAGAATGCAATATGACATAAAAATCGATATAACATATCTTCTTTTTTTTTGGAAGGGGGGGGGGGGACTGGAGAGGGGAATATTCCCCTTAATTTTCGCCTAAAAATGTTCCCATATGAAAATGAATTAAAGAAAAGAAAGAAAGAAATTTTTTTAAAAATCAAAGTTTAAAATCTTCGCAGTTGGATAAACCTGCATTAGAGAAAAAAATAAATAAATAAATTTCGCTTAGGTCCGTAGCTGAACCTCAAATTCCTGAAATCAAAAGAATTTTCAAATATACCTAGGGGATAACTAGGGAAATTTCCAAAATTATCCACGAATACGTAATTTTCTCCATATCCTTAGTTTACTCATTTCGGGGATGGCTGCAACCCCATCAGCCACCCCCGCCCCCTGGGAATGACCCTTTTCTTTTGAGAGGAGTGAGTCCAGACTGTCTGGGCCACTCCCTTTTGTGCGCCACTGTGAGAAAGGGACAAAATCAGGATAACACAAATGCATAAATATAAGAAGGTAAATCTCTCAATAAAATGCTAATTAAAAACATAATGCTACAGTAAGAGTACTTAAAATTCAACTTATTCGTGAAGAAAAGCATGTAATAAACTTACTTAGAAACAAAAACATTCTGTGGAAATCTTTTCTTTTTTTTTATGTACTGATATAGACAAAATAGATAGTACTGATATAGACAAAATAGCAACTAAATACGTACGTACTGGCGTAATTAGGTGACGGTTAGAAGAGGGGGGGGGGCATGGACGGTGCAACCTATGGGAACGCGGGGACGTGTCGCCCCGAAAGATAGGGAAAAAGAGTACATATTTTTTTTCGCCCCCCCCCCCCTCAATAACCAGCTGAAAGTGATGCTGGGGGGAAATGGGGGGGGAGGGCTACACCCACGCTAGACCAATTTTAACCGACTCCAGAAAAATTAAATTTTCTATTGCCAGAACAGGAGATGAAGTTCACTTCACTAGAAATATCTGAAAACCCTCCCAGTTAAGACAATATGTGTACGTACTCTATTAATTATTATCAGTATTAAGTATATGTAATAGTATTAAAAGCACTTACCATTCAAAACAGTCGCTCGCTTTCGAACCAGTTACCTGCAGCGTAAAATTACTCGGAAGACCCTTGTTATACGGCAACAGCAAGCTAGGAGAACTTAGCTTAAAACAAAACGCATTTTTACATAATAAAATCAAATATGTAAAGGCGATAAGGGAAATATGCAAGGATCGCATACCGGCAGGTAAAATTTACTTCGGAGTTTTGATGACGTAAGCCTGACAGTATGAGCAACTTTCCGAACACTCCAACAAATGGCCCACGTCCGGAACTCCGTTTCAAAAAACTCTGCGCAGGCGTTTTCAGTCTGGAAACCTGTTTCAAGCTCCGTTACCTGAATATTCTCAGAGGTCAAGGACTTGCAAATAGCACTTGTCTGACCGCGCCGATGCTTCTTATGTTTTTCCCAGGGAGCCTCCACGTTTGTAAGTACGGCTGCATCTGCACAACGGTCACAAACAGAAGCCGAGATGACGATGACGATTTCCCCGTTTTCACTTCCTCGGCGGTCACTGACATTTTAAATCCCTCTGAAATTTATAATATCAGCTGAGGTGTCCTTGAAAAAATAAACTTCACTCATCGCAGCGCTCTGGGACAGTTTTAAGAGCAAGCTTAATATGTCAGAAAGCATACTTCTTTACAATCTGTACTGTGAGCTCTTATGCACAAACATCGGTCTGGAATTTTGGGCAGTTTTCACCAGATGGAATGATGATACGCGTTAGAATCCCTTAAAACGTTCTCTTCCCAAAGCATTCCCCCGTAGGCAGATAGTCTTCTGTAGTTTTGCCTTAACCGAAAATAAAAAAACTTACGTAGAGGCGGATACAAAAATATTTTCGGAGGTGATGTTTTTTAACCCTTTAACGCGCAGTGTTCCAGGAACACCAAACTCAGACGTTTTGAATGTTGCCAGTCACGAAGAATAGATTTGATTTCTATAAAAAAAGTTGCGGGTGACATAGCTCCACGAGAATCCTTTACTTTTTAGCACGTCATTTCCCGTCAAAAAATGGTCACGATTATTTTTAACAGCACTGACATCTGCTGAAAAATGGAAGATTGCGAGAACAGCTGGATAGATTGCTCAATGCTGAAAAAAGGGCAACCGTTTCCATCGCTCGACTTAGCTACCAGCAAGATGGCGGACGATCGAAAAGTTCATCGCGTGCCACAGATCTTGAGACCCTTTGACGCAGCTGGCTGTGCCAAGATCTGCCCTTTTTTCAGCATTGGGAAAGGGTTGCGCCTCAAAGGGTTAAAAAGCGTATTTGACCAAAGGTCGAAAAATGAAGCAAAATATTACACTAAAGCAATGTAAATATTTTTGAGAGGAACTAATTTATAAAAAAAAAAGCTCATTTTATTGAAACAAAATGTACAGTGAAGCAATTTGTTGTTCATAAGTAGTCTTATTTTTCGGGGGGAGCAGAAGCCCCCTAACCCCTCCACTGGATCCGCCACTGAACTGTTATGCACAAAAAGTTAGTATATCTCGTGTAACTTTCTAGGGGGGTTTCTTGCACCACAAAATGAGCTGAAGGTGTCATAAATTTAGATAATTACTACAAAATGCTGCATGTTTAAGAATTTTTATAACTTACAGATTTATCGTTTGTAAGAGAGTAAAATACAGTTTCCTGATTCTTTTTAATACTTTTCGACATCCTGACTTTTTTAGTAATTTTAACGTTATTTTTATTAAAAGTGTTCAAAAGTTCTACGATTTTTTAAAGAACAATCTTAACTATGAGAGACGTAATCAAGAAATATTTTCAGGAAGGTACATGAAATAAAACCGTATATAAATAAAAGAAGTTTCTTGACGATGAAAAAAACTGTAAGCTCACACACACATACTAAGTAGCTCAAAAGTTTTGGGGAGAATATATCCCGATATCCTCCCCTTGGCTACGCCCTGTAAACTAGCCCCTCAATATTCCGATTTTTCACCCCAGAAGCGAAAAACATGCGATTTTGTTTTCAAGCTTCTCCAAACCTCGTATTTCTAAGAGAATATTTAGTGGCATGCGAAATGAATAAGTGAACAATTTTACGGATATCAAAACTCGACTATCGACAAGAGGGAATATTTAAAAAATATAGTAATAATGGCCCGTTTTAAATTTACCCTTCTTCTAATACTGCAGCGTGAGCTGATTCGGGGTGTTAATATAATGCATCTTTGTGTTATGTCTTCGGAGTAACGCAATTTTAAAAAGTATCGCTTTTTATGTGACCATAGACCAGTATAATCTAACTACGCCAGTCTTGAAAATTTTTAGAATGTATTTTCAAAAGCAGTGCTATTCACTGTAATAAATGATAAATCTTGTCCAGGTAAGAAACTTTCAAGGTTAATACTTAAGTATTTATAGAAAAATTCTTAATATTTTGTAGACCTAAAAACAATTTTTATGAATTAGCAGTTTAGTGGATGCCTAGCAGCTCCATATTATTAGGAATAATTTATTTTATTGATGTGTTGTGTAAAGAGACGAATGGGACACTAACTTAGGGAAGGAAAAGGATGATAAAAAATAAAATTTTATCTTCACATCAGCAGGCCCCGATTACCGTACTGGCCCATCAAAACTGCAATACTTGTTCTTTTAAAAATATATGCATTCTAATGTAAAAATTCATGTTTGGGGGGGGGAGAAACTTCAATGGCCTTTTAGATATTGTATTTTCTATCAGTGGCGTATGCAAGGGGGGGGCGGTTGAACCCCCAACCCCCGCTCCTTGTCAATTTTTTTTTTTAATGTCCATAAATTTTCACTTATGTCTATAACCCACCCCTTGAAGGAAGTCTGCACCGCATACGCCACTGTTTTCTATTATACATTTAAGGAAGCCTACAAATACAGCGCATATTCTATTAAAAATGACTTCAGTAATATGTCAGAATTTGAGTTTATATTTAAGAACAGTCTTAAGTAAAATGTATAATTCAGGTCTTGTTTCCCTTGCTTAGTTAAATAACATGTGTTTGAAGCGTCGATATTAATTTAACCCTTTAACGCGCAGTGTTCCCGCTCTGGGAACACCAAACTCTGACGTTTTGACTGTTGCCAGTCACGAAGAATAGATTTGATTGCTATAAAAATAGCTGCGGGTGACATAGCTCCACGAGAATCCTTTACTTTTTAGCACTTCATTTCCCGTAAAAAAATTGTGACGATTATTTCTAACAGCACTGACATCTGCAAATAATGGAAAAATGCGAGACCAGCTGGCTGTGCGTGGGCACAGCCAGCTGTCGTCAAAAAAGGGTCTCTAGATGTGTGGCACGCGATGAACGTTTCGATCGTCCGCCATCTTGCTGGTAGTTAAGTCGAGCGATGGCAACGGCTGCCCTTTCTTCAGCATTGGGAAAGGGTTGCGCCTTAAAGGGTTAAGTGGAGCAAACTTCTTTATTTTTTAAAACGTCTTGTTGAATGGAATTCGAAAAGATGGGTGGATTGGGGCCTCAAAAGGATAGCGAACCTATAGTATCGAGTGTTAATCGTACCCTTCCCATAAGAAAATGACTGTTCCATCATTGATAAAGAAGATATTACAGCAAAACTGCGTCCACCAAAGACTGCTACGGAACTAGTCGTGCACAGGCACGACTGGTTCCGCAGCAGTCAGCAGGGCGGGCAGTATGCAGGGCGGGATTTAGGGGAGGGCAACCTGGACTGCAGCCCCGGGGTGCCCACAAGAGAGCCCCCCCCCCACAATAGACATTTTAACGAAAACTTTCCTAACGAATACTGCAAGATAATTTTTAAAATTAATGTGCAAAATAATTTTTTAAAAAATTAAAAATTCTGACAATTTAAGACCACTTCTCACATTTTCCACTCCTTTTTCGTTGAGCATTCCAAAGCGTGTTTCGAATTCTTGTCAAAATGGTTAATATTAATCTTGGATCCGATAAATTATGTGTGTATTTCAGAGAAACAATCACAAAGTAAATCATCACACTATTATATACTT
The DNA here is from genome assembly GCA_038373885.1 of Cheiracanthium punctorium. Lineage (NCBI taxonomy): Eukaryota > Metazoa > Arthropoda > Arachnida > Araneae > Cheiracanthiidae > Cheiracanthium > Cheiracanthium punctorium. Next base: position 119,360 of record JAWZYV010011998.1, read on the forward strand.
AAGAAAAGAATTCATCCACATCAGAAAATATATATAAAATGCATCATGTTGCGGAGTACCTGTAAAAAATTACGTGTAATTGTTATAGTATTCGTATAATATTATAGAACGTATACTACATGTATAATAAAATAGTGTACGTTCTATATATTATACGTTGAAAGAAAAAGTTTCTTGAAAAATAACGTCACGACCTGTATCCCCAAAGAAGTTAGATAGCCATAGCCACGTTACGTTAAGAGTGCAACACCACACAAGTAGACAGCATTTCTTGTGTAAATAAAATCTACCTCCACGGCAATCGAACCCTGGGTCTCAAGGCTATGCGTTAATAATAGTGAACCCACTTCGTCACACTGGTCGTCGAAAAAATTGTTAACTTGTTTGAGAAATAATCCGGGGCCACCACTCCTTTGTTGCCCCAGGGCCTCCACACCTCTAAATCCGACACTGGCAGTATGTTAGATATATAACATGTTATAATATGCAATAAAACTTGGAAAACATAAGTTATACACTCATTTTTTTAAAATATGCATATATTTCAATTTCAAAAAACGTGTCTCATCCCTCTCACACGTATGAGAAGGATGGGACATTTCTCTTACTATTTTAATTTGCCTATATATAATTAAGACTTAGTAATGCTTGTAACTTCTTGTAAATGCTTTTTTCTTTCGAATTCGATTTTATAAACATAATACATTACTTTTTATATTTCTACTCGTCAGCGCCTTTTAAAAGTGATATTTTGATTCCGTGTCAAAGAGAAATTGAAAGTACAATCTAAGCTCCGACTATAGACAAAAAGGTACACTACTGAAATCCCTATACACACGAATTAGAATAGGTCAACTTAAAGCTCACTTCCAGTCTAGTAATTCCATGTAACAATCTGTTATAAGAAAACTATACAGCACAAACATTTTAACATTGATGCAGGTAATATTGCTGTATTGATATTTTCCTCTCGCATTTCCCAACAACTCTCATTTTCAGATTTGCAAAGCTTATGAGAAATACTCTGCCATAACTGAAGACAGGCTAGTTATATGTTTGATATATCTTCACATTTCATTACAATCCAATGTCAACGCATTACATTAAAATACTCCTATCCTATCGCACTGCACTAGCTAGCGCCTAATCAGTAGGACTTATTTCTTCCCCCCCCCCACTTTCAAAATTTCCTTTCACTAAACTGAAAAAAAAAGGGGGGGGGGGGGACAAGAAACTTCAAAAGTAATATAGTCTACTACACCACATGGGTAGCCAATACCCCGAGCAATCAATTTCTGTTAAGCATACTGAAGAAGCAACTAGAGAAAATGGGAAAGCCATGCGTTCATTTTAGAAAAGTCCTAAAATCAAGCTGTTAAATTTATGTAATAAAGCTATTAATGTACATGAGGGCTTGTTAGACAAGTATTGATACCCCCATTCCCCCCCAATCATGGGGGGTAGTACAAAAGCACTTGTATACTTTAAATAAAAATCATGTTAGCGCTATGAATGAAGGAAAAGGCGGTATTTTAACTCACTTTTAATATACAGAAAGTTAAAAAAATTCACAGAAAAGGATTATTTTCCAAAATATTTAGATAAAGATAAAATGTCCAGGATTATTAAATTCAGGTTCACACAGAATGTAGCTGATGTTACTTGTTTTCACACAGCGGTGTAGGCAGGAGATGGCTGATGGGGCTGCCGCCACACCCGAAATAAGTAAACATGAAATATAAAAAATATGTACATATCCCTGCATAAATTTTAAAGTTCCCCTTGAAATATTTGAGGTTCAGTTACAGAGCTTATTCAAATTTAATATTTTTTCTAATGTATGATCTTCCAACTGTAAAGATCTGCAATTCGATTTATGGCGTTCTATTCCCCCCCCCCCCAAGAAAAGCTTTTTTTTTTTAAGTTGTATTGCATTCCAGTTTTCAGAGTTCTCCGTCACCCCCGAAAATAATTCTTCGCTACACTACTAGCAACAAAATTTCTGCAATACACAGTAAATTAAAATATGAGTTTCATTGATTATAACTATTGTTTCAAGAATATTTAGTAAAGGAGAAACAAATGTTAGTAGCATATAGAACTTTGCTATAAGTCTATCCTTATCCATTTTACCCCATCCGAGAAACAAAAAAAATTTTGAATTTATAAATTTTTACGTACACCAGTTCTTTTGAAGACTACTAGTACGCATCAAAATGTAAATGCTTTATCCAATACTTAATCTAGACAAATTTTCCCAATATAGCTTGTCAACAGGCAGCATTTTAGAGCATAAACAAGAAGTTTTGCACCCTTAATATTATTGAAATCTCCCAAAACTTCAGTAAAGATATATTTTAAAAGTATCCCCCATGGAATATATGAACCATCCAAATTTTTATAGCAAAAAAGTCATTTTTCAATATACAGTACCATTTCCTTCCCCCCCCCCAACCTGGCACTTGCATCGTAGCAGTTCGCAAAGCCTTTGAAACCCTTTCAGACCCATGTCCACAAAATGGACAAAATTGCCTATACCATCTCGTGTTAAAAGGGCCTTATCCCTACTCGAAGAAAACCAAGTTCTCCCTCCAACAATTATCAGCGTTTTTATTCAATTTAAAATTTAATTCTAGTATAAAAGACTGAATTTAGGGTAGATTAAAGAGTTACAGCAATTCAGTTTCCCAATTAATAATTTTGACAAAGAATTCTTTTGTACCTCCCGGCTTAATAGCATAATGAACAGTTTCCATTCAAGTCCGATTACTGAATATGTTAACTCATTGTGGTAACGGTAATTCTTTGATCAAGTTCCGAGGGTACAAATTTTACAGAACCTCGCAAAATTTGCCTTATGGAATAAAAATTTTAATTCCGCAAGTTTGGTTTTAATGTCCGTCTTTGTCAAATTTTTTTATTTCGACAAATTTAGTCGGATTTAAATTTAAAAGAATCAAATCAAAGGATCAAATTTAAAAGAATTCTCGCTAACCTCTGTTAATACGCGCGCGAGGTCACATCCTCCAAATAAAGTTTAAGAAATGTGGATACTTTGACCAAAATCCAGAGATGAAAACTTCCTAAATTTCATAAACCATTCCGACACCGTTATCCAAGCATTCAACTTCCTCCGAACTCGTACGTTCCCTATACACGCGTTCGACACTTTAGCCAAAGATTTCTTATTAACATACCAATCGCAAACTATTTGCTATATTTGAGAATTGCCAGACACAAACTCCCTTTAAGATTCTTAGAAATACATTTTTATGTTTCGCAATCTTATTCTGTAGAGTTGTCAACATTGACTACTTTAATACAAAGTAACTCTTATTCCATCAAGTTTGTCTTTAGATACACTAATTCCCATATTTACAGGTCACTTAGTTGTACGGAATATCCGTTAGAGTCTACTATGGCGGATTATTGATTAGGTCAATTATTTTCACACAATTTTGGTGATAACGACTTTAGACTCGCTTCGCAGGGGAGTAAAAAGATGAGTATCTTAATCTAAAACTCATTAAAAGTTTTAAAAAGATTCTGCGAAACTGAAGGGCAACTACCCATTTATACTAATCATTAATCGGAATCACCTGGACTTCAGGCAGATTTAGTAGGAATTTATTAAAAATTCACAAATTCTCTCCTCCCGCAAAATATTCAGATGCGTATATACTTACTGCACTACAGCTTCTCTTCCTAGCTTAAGATTGTGGACAGACTAGTACAAAGTTCTTGACACATTTATGCCTACTGTCCCTTTTTGGGACGGCATTTTTACTATTAGTCGAAAATGTTATTTTCCTAGCCTTTATTCACGAGTATTAAGCCCAACTCCGCAAAGTATTTTGACATGACCAAGCAGGATATTCACATTCAATTTTTATACATAAAGTTTAAAAGAAATCGCTTGTTCAAGAAATTACAGAAATTTATCAATTATTGCTGGCATTAGCAAAAATCTAATAAAAGTCTCAAAAATAACTGGGCACAATAGGTTTATACTTTCGTAAGCATAGACGGCTCGTCCAGCGGAGGACTTTCTCCGCTAACTTCGCATAAAAATTTTATTTCCCTTTAAAAATCTTTCATTGGGTTAAGTCCCCCCATGCAAGTTACTAGTCAAGTTAATTCATAAACCATTAATTACAATTTTTCACAAGGAAAGTTTAAAATTTAGTTACCAAGTTAGCTTATCTAGAAAAAACAAAAATCTGTAGTCAGTCATGAGATTACGAATTCCTGGTGCAATTAAAACAAAATTCTCTTGAAACAATACTTTATTTAGGCGTTAAAATACATTAAACCATAAAATATCTAAAATCTAAAAATTGATATGAAAAGCATCTAGCACCAGCCAGCTGAAGTAGATACAATTCTGCCGCAGGAAGTGTGCATTCTCTACATGGTCTAATGTCAAACTCTAGAAGCTATGATATAATGAATTTACACAGGTTTCCTGTGCATGTACGCTTTCACTAGACCTTAAGTTGATACTCCCTGCGGCTTAATGTTTATCACACGGAAAAACTTAAAAGATAAAAATATACTTAATCCAGGTCAAGAGTTCAGATCTTCCACCAGGTACACATTCATTCGGTACAAAATACAGATGACTGCAGAGCAAATATTTTACTCTTGGGAATTTCAAATATTTCTTTAGTAAATAAACGCTTCAACTGATAACTTGATTTCTTCATTCCAAACTGCAGGAACACTTTCGCCGCCTCGCAATTAGAGCTTACCAATTTCGCAACAATACCTTCTCGTCGTTCGTTTTCTGTTAAACTATTCAACAAACTATAAATTAATGAATAAGCAGATTCATAATCGTCAGCATAGACAGGGGCTATCAACCAATGTCCCTGCAGGCTTTTCTTCATACAAGCATAGCCAGAAGTCTTGCAGTCATCAGCTGGTCGCTTGACGGCCATAACTGTTAAAGTTCCAATTTCCGACAGAGTTGCTTTAACTATAGCAGAACGGTCATAACTGTGAATTGACTGATCATATTCCATCACGCATTGGACTAACGGGCTTATTGCATCAACAACAATTGTATACGGTACAGGAGCAGCTAGGTTTAAAGGATCAGGAAGGCGCACATTTGTTGCGGAATACAAGTCTACAGTCCAGTCAGCAGTTAACGAAAACCCGCATTTTTCTCTATAATAACTCAGCATTTTGTCAGCTGAACTCAAGCTGATATTCCTGTCTCCTAACCGTGATATTGCAGCATTCCATAGAATTCTTCCAAGTCCAATTCCACGGTGTTTCCGTCCCACGACATACATCCCAATGTAACCATGTTCGGAAGACAAAGCAATACCGCAACAACAACCAGCTATTTGTCCATCTTCGGCGTTTTCGGCAATAAATATTCCTCGAGGATCAACTTCAAACCACGATTTAATTTCAGCTTCAAGTCCCATCTCACGACCTTCAAGTTGTGGAAGAGATGTTAAACCAGGAATGTCTTCATATTGCAAATTCCTAATTATAAATTGAGCCATTGATTAATGTAATGAATCCCTTCAATGAAAGATACTCGACAGAAAGCTGGCCTGGTTGAGCAGAATATTCCGTATACTGAACAGTATTACGTCGCTGCGAAAGCAACGATTTCTAGAGCGAACACTCAATACGATAGGATTACTTTAAAAGTAACACCTGTTGGCACAACTAAAATCCGATCAACGGTCAAACAACTAAGTCTCTTACCCCGAGCCTCAATATTTTATACTTTACATTGCTTTTCATTTCACTTCAGTGGAAAATGTTTAGCATATATTTACATTAAATTGTGATGTGGTTGTTGTTGTTATTGTAATTGAAACTTGTATTTTCGGACTTGTGTGCTTAGTTTAAAGAATCCGCTTATAAATCCTCGTCAAGTGAAGCGCACAGCACAACTAGGACTATACAGCTTCGCAAAAGAAGTATTCGGGTTAAACTTCCTACGTTGGTTTCGTACATAAAATAAACCATTTATCATAGAATACGAATTACAACTTTTCATATTTCTGTCGAGTTGCGCGTTCTTCAAAAACTCATCAATTATTCGCATATCTAAAATAGGAAATTTCTTATACTCGAATACTTTTTTGAGAGAGTGTACATTAGCGTGGATCGAAAAAAACTTTTTTTTTAATCTTTGTCTCCTGAGGTTTCAAAAGTTGTAAATTGATATAAGTAAGACGTATGTAAAATTTGAATGGTCTACGACAACGTCTTGGGGTTGCGCATTGAGCTTGAAATCTCGAAATTTCAGAAAAATATGCCTTTTTTAAAAAATCAAACAAAAAAAAATTTTCTCAATTGTAAGGCTCACGAGGTCTTAAAATTTATAAATTGTTATAAATTACATGTATTCAAAATTTGAAGTTGCTACAATAATGTCTAGGGGTTTCACATCGAGCTTGAAATCGATAACTATTTGAGAAATATGCCTTTTTGAAGCATGGTGTAAACAAAGTTAATATTTTAAAAAGAACTTCGTCCTTTTAAAATATGTTAAAAGAGATTCACAAAAGCTCAGCAAATCCCATAAAAAGTTTTACGAATAATCTGATAAAATACTTACGTTATGGTTATTCTGAGGTTTTGCCATGTGCTCAGCTAGCAAAGAGTGCAATAGACAGCTGCCGACGGTTTGCCTTCCGAGCGATGGTGACGAAAATGTGTTTTGTTACACCAGGCACGAGGTATTTCGTCGAAACATTCGTTTAGTTCGGCAGTTCAGCGATATAAGTGGTGTTTTCAGTTTACTTCAAAAGAGCTAAAGGGTGGCTGCCTTGCACTGTTGCGATTCTGAATAGTGTGAAAATATCTGCTGAAAGACATCGAGCAAAATCGGCATTCTTAGAAGACCTGGGAATATTTAAAGAATTAGCTTGTACACCCTCCAAAAAAAGTATTCGAGCAAGAGAGAAATTTCCTATTTTAGATTTGCTAATAATAATTGAGTTTTTGAAAAACGCACAACCTGACAGAAATATGAAAATTCATATTTATACATAGCCTAATTCATATTCTACGATATATAATTTTTAATATACGAAACCAACGTAGGAAATTTCTCTCTTGCTCGAATACTTTTTTAGGGGGGGTGTACCATGTTACCAACTCGAAGAGACGTACTTCTTTATTACTATTTTGTACGTAAGGAGAAAAAATTCTAAATACAGGACGAAATTCACTGGAAGGAGAAATTAGCTTAGCTATGCCGATCAAAATACTGGAAATTTGGTTCAAGGCCTGTATCCCTATTGTGTCAATCCGAAGAACTCAAGCGACAGAAAAAGCCATCAACAAGTTCAGCAGGTCAATAAATCGTACAGTTGAGACTGACATGAGCAATTGTTCATGAAGAAAGTGGAACAACTCTCTCTTATTGAGCTATTGGATACCAACTTGCAAGACTTTTCTCGCAGCAGGTGTGGCTCCGTCCGTGCCTTACATGGAATGGGAGTCATTGGCAGACCAGCCGGAACCTAGATGTGCTACAGTCAGTGGAAATGAAAAGAAGATAATTTAGTGCAGAATGAGAGAAAATTTGAAAGGTTTAAAATAGAAATTTCGCGATTAGCGAAGAATAAAAGCAGTAAAAGTGTCAATATCAACTACTCGTTTGTGTCACCAACTATACTCATTGAATTAGGAAGAAAATGAAGAAAGAGGAATTGGAAAGATTGAAGAAAATGCTGAATGCGTTCTTGAGACCGCTTTGGGAAAGGCATTCACAAGTGATCAAGACAGAATAAAATTCTTTATGTTTTCACAAGCCTGCGACACATATGGTATTTCGAATTGGGCACGAACTACTCTGGTATCATCTTCATTTCAAGACCTGGAAAGTGGAAAGAATAGGAAAAACCTTCTCAACTGATTCTCTACCAGAATTTAGAAGAGGGCGTGAGATGACTCGCAATGAATTACAGAAAGAGACGGAAGAATGTTTCAAGATTTCTTTGGATTATGCTATGATTTAGGATCAATCGCAAAACTAGATACATGGAAAAACAGGGTTGACTGCAAATTACACTCAAGGGTTAGCCATGAAGAAAATATCTCGCTGATAATAGAACCTAATTAAACATACTTTGGCCATGTCTCACGATCAGATTGTAAGACCGAGACAGTTTCATTGGAAATTTGGGAGAGTTTGACACGGAAATCCACTGATCTTAGAATCCTCACATGTCTTGGCTGTGGTGAATCATCGAATACTAGGAAGAATAAAGGCGTTTTCCGAAATCTAGAAACTCTAATATAACTAAATTTCTTTAATGGTTCATTAACCAGCTTCACACCACCGAACTGCTACTCTGGAATTTGCTGACTATCTGTCTATCAGAATATGGTTTCATACGATATAGATTATTAGACTGACAAAAAATGCCACAGTTTGAATTATAGTCTGTTTTGCATGGCTCATTAAAACATATATTTCTATAATTGGGTGGTTGTGCACTTGGATCGTAGCCACCTCAATGTGGTGCGTCCTCAGTAGTTACATTGTGGTTATACCAGCAAATAGCTGTGAACCTTGCTGATTTTTTCTTAACAGGACAAATTCATTGAAAGAATAAAGTTTGCTTTCTATATCATTTCGTCACAAAAGTCGTCATTTTCAAATATTTATAGACTTCAAGATCCATGTACACCCTCCAAAAAAAGTATTCGAGCAAGAGAGAAATTTCCTATTTTAGATTTGCTAATAATAATTGAGTTTTTGAAAAACGCACAACCTGACAGAAATATGAAAATTCATATTTATACATAGCATAATTCATATTCTACGATATATAATTTTTAATATACGAAAAAAACGTAGGAAATTTCTCTCTTGCTCGAATACTTTTTTGGAGGGTACACAACCCCTAGACACTGTCGTAACTCCTCCAAATTTTTCATACATTCCTTTCATAACAATATACAACTCTAAAATCTTGGGAGCCTATTTATTCAGAAGAGAACTTTTTTGGTCAATTTTTTGAAAAGGCATTTTTTCTCAAAACTTTCTAGATTTCAAGCCCGATGCGTAACCCCAAGACGTTATCGTAGCCCATTCAAATTTCACACACATCTTTTTTATATCAATACACAACTTTTGAAACCTCAGGAGACAAAGATTTCGGATTTTTTTTTTCTATTCCACCCTAGTATACATACACATCTATCAGATATTTGTTTAAGGACATTTGTTCCGGATATAATCCGGAAAATCTAAAAAATGTCCAGGAATGGACCAAAATTAGATATAGAATATCCAGAATATGTCTTTTTATAGACTTATTCCAGGTGTTCCATATTATGCATGTCTTGGCCTTTTTATGGATGTCTGTTAATATTGATGTCCACAAAAGATCCGTATCTAGATATTGGCCTCCAGTACTCGACCATAAAAGGTCCGTAAACTGACTAGCACATCTATACTTAGGTGTATTCCTGTATGGATGACTATAAGGCGCCATATGGGTGTCGTATAGTGCCAAAATGACATAAAATGGACTAGAATTGGACAAATCGTGGTTGTTTTGTGAAATGTCAACTTGTCTATACCACGTTATCTGGGATTGGCAAGTTTGTATTATCCGGAATATAGGTGTCGTATAATGCCAAAGTGACATAAAATGGACGAGAATAGGACAAATCATGGTTGTTTTATAGAATGCCGCCTTGTCTACGGTACGTCTTCTGGAGGTGTTATGGACAGGTTTGTGCTATATGGATGGGGCTCTATAAAATTCAAAAAATGTTCATGAATGGACCAAAACTAGATTAAAATGTAGATTTATTCCAGAAGATCCATACCATGGCTTATTTCTGTCTTCTTTCAATACCTGTGTAGACGTTGATAGCCTTTTCACAGTGTATAGATGTACACCCCCCAAAAAAAGTATTCGAGCAAGAGAGAAATTTCCTACGTTGGTTTCGTATATTAAAAATTATATATCGTAGAATATGAATTAGGCTATGTATAAATATGAATTTTCATATTTCTGTCAGGTTGTGCGTTTTTCAAAAACTCAATTATTATTAGCAAATCTAAAATAGGAAATTTCTCTCTTGCTCGAATACTTTTTTTGGAGGGTGTAGACTCTAAGGCTGGGATGCAGACCCACCAGTCGGTCTATAAAACTGGTTTATAATCACCAATCGGTCTATACCAATTGGTCGATCCCCGTTAATTCGTCTATAAAACTGGTTTATGATGACGGTCAATAGACGGTCAATAGTGCCATAAATCGACTAGCAAGTACATAATTGCAGCTAGATAGATATCCATAATATAGTATGTCCCTGAAGTTCCCATACTCGAACTTAACGATATCATTTTCCGTGACATTTTTTTAGTATTAAATTTTATCGTCTACTTATCATTGCATCATTTCTTTAGTTTTAAATGTTTGGCTCTTTTGATTTATCCTAAGGTCTTAACAATATATAAGGCCGGATCTAAGGAACCGAATCATCCAAAGGGAAGAGAGGAGCGATACCCTGTCCTGAATACATTTAAACCTAAAAAACGTTCAGGTAGTATCTTATCTTGAAACTACCGGTGGATATATAGCGTAGGCTTACTTATCCTTTAGTTGGCTCTAAGGCACCTGTTGAAAAAAGATAAATGTAACAAACACTTTTCTTTTGACGACATATTTATTAACACGGTTATTATGCTTTAATCTAGATCATCATAACAAATCTACTAATACACCCTCTCGAAAAAGTATTCGATAAAAGTTAAACATCCTACGTTGGTTTTGTATAGTAAAAATAATTTATCATAAAATATGAATACGATTATGCATTATTGCGATTTTTCATATTTCTGTCGTGTTGTGTATTTTTCAAAAAATAATTAACCCATTTATGCCTAGTGTCCCTTTTTTGGGACGGCATTTTCGCTATTAGTCGAAAACGTTATTTATTTTTCCTAGCTTTTATTCATGAGTATTGAGCCTCAACTCTACAAAATATTTTAACATGACCAAGTAGGATGTTGATATTTTGATTTTTATGCATAAAGATTTTAAAAGAAACTATCCCTTATTCAAGAAGTTGACATCAGAAATTTATCTATTATTTCTGTTATCAGTAAAAATCGAAGAAAGTCGCAAAAATATCCAGGCACAAATGGGTTAAATATCCTCAAGCCCAAAATAGGAAATTTCGCTTATACTCGAATGCTTTTTTGAGAGAGTGTTCTCGGGGCCATCGTGATTCTACCGGGCCTGCTTGTGCACTCCGATGAGTCATCCAAAGAGGTCTACGAATGCTCACTTATTGGATCAAGCACTTATTTACGTTGTCTAACGGCCGAATCTAACCAATGAGGATCCGTAGGCTTCTTTCGGAGTGCACAAGCAGGCCCAGTAGAATCACGATGTCCTCGGTGTTCACCCTATTACAAAGGGCAGCGATAGGGTACATGGCGCCCCCTACAAACGTAAAAAAGGAGCCCCCTTTTATGCTCCAGATCAATTTTATCTCAGTTCTTGAGTTTGACATGGCGCCATTTTAAAGATGGCGCCCCGATGCAATTGAGATTCTTACTTGGCTTACCGCATCGGGCCGCCCCTCCCATTAATTATCTGTCTGTGTTTCTCCCTCTTAAATGCTCACTTTAAATTTTTAAATCCTCCGTCATTCAGTATCTCTTGAAACATATCAAACTATGTAATCTCAAGGAGCTATCTAGAAGTGCTTAAATTGCTAATATGAAGTAAAGTTTCTGCAGTGTTTATGAATTTCACGCAATTTTTAATTTATACCATCATGTTTTTGACTACCGTGAAAAATAAAGAAAAAAATCCTGGTTAGTTGAGTCAGTTTATACCGTTATTTCACACAGTTAGTTTTCAAACGGAGTACTATTGAAACTTACAATGTTGAAAAAAAAAGTTTTATTTACGTAGGACCGTTATGGAGGAACGTCACCCTAAGTTAAAACATATTCAGTTGTTAGGAATTTCAAACCTCTACTCAACCCATGTTGTTCGCTCTAATCTTTGATAAGAGGCAACGGAGAAGATCTACCTTCTATCGGTTCTAGATCTATCGGTTTGCTTGTAAGCAAACCGATGTTGCTTACAAGCTTATGTGTTAGAAGGTAACCCTAGTGATTGTGCAGTTGAAAACAAAAAGGGGAAAAAAATTGACTTATCAATGGTAATTTATACACTACTCATGACGCTACGCGACTGATTTTTATCTAAAATCAGCTAAATTTCTTTCGTTTCGTACACCCTAAGCTCAATAAATACTAACTGATCCATTATATTTTTAATAATTAATTTAAAATACTCATTTAACTCTGGAAATATTCCCTCAATTAAATTTTTAAAACATTTGTAAAAGTTTCTTACTTTATTCCATAAATACTAATAATTAAACAGCATAAAGAGATTTTTCATTGTTTAATCTCTATAGTTATAAAGGACCTGCTTATGGGAGAAAAGTAAAATATCCATAGAGTGTTTCGACGAGACAAAGAGCTGTAGATGTGACATTCCAATATTTTCATCTGCGTGACAGCCGACTGCGCATCCTTTCTGCTCAGATTCTATTGTATTCCAAGTGTATTACCTTAAAAACGCGCAATATCTCGGGAAATTATTGTAAGAAATATCGTATAGGGTAATTTGAAGGTTCTTAATTATTATTTAATAAAATCAAAATAGAGTGATGCTGTCGGGATAAACAAATTTGACGCAGAATTATATATGGAGAGGGCCCCTTATGAAAATTGTATGAATAGCGAATTAAAGCATATGTTATTTCGTAAACGAATGGTACAAGTTACTTTGACGTACGACGAACGACGACGGTCGAATAAAGGGCAAGTGGGTTTATTTTTTTTCCGCAGCTGTACACGTGATGCAGTATGAATCGGCAGACAGTCGTAATTTATTTTTACCTTCAAAAAGACTGGCTAAATTACATTTGTTCATCTAGATAAATAACAACAGTTTTTGAAGTCAGGAAGATTTTGCAACTTACTGAGCTTAGTTGAAAAACCGAGTCTAATTTTAATTTCGCAATTTTACCATTCATAGAATAAATCAACTATTTTGGTCAAAACTTCAGAACATCCGTGAATAATATGCCGCCCCAAACTGACTACCTTGAAATTGCAGTACGTTAATGAATTCACATGAAAGCAATGTAGGGCAATCCCGGGAGAGTCGCCGTATCTGGGACAGATGCTGCGCCGCCTGTATTTTTTTGTAATTGTCGATAGATAGCAGTCAAACGCACAACATAAGTGTGGAATGAGATTTTCTTAATAACTATTATTAATCAGGCTACCCTTAACCTGGTTTCCCTTAATATTAACCAGGATATAGCTTGAATCCTTTTTAATGTTTTACATGTTGTGAGGATATAGCTTGAATACTTTTTAATGTTTTACATGTAATTATGCAATCCTTATTTTGAAATAACTGCATGATTTCACTGTAAAAACTTTTAAACACGATGCACTTAAGTACTTTTTTACACTAATTACTTGAATCTATACATTATTTCGAAGTCAAAACTAAGTGTAGAACCTGTATAGATAGGGCCTAATTATGACTAACTGGGACCTGAGGCAGAAGTCTGAATGGGGGCCCCCTACATGTTGTTACTGTGTCTGACAACTACTTTATGTATTTTTTCTGTGTTCGCATATAAATCTTTGTCATGATTAAATGTATCCAAAATGAAATATGCTAACATTAGATAAATGAGGATGTTTATGAACATTATAAACATATGAAACATCAACATTATGAAATAACCTTTATTAAAAATGAAGACTTAAAAAATTCAACTAAAAGCCTGACTTTTTCATGACATTAACAATCATAATCGGCAAATTCCTATTTATTGGTGTCCCATTCTCGCTGATAGCCACTTAAAAAACTTCAGTGGGTCCGGCAACTTACCGCGTAATCACTTAAAATCTAGCAGCCATCCTAGTTACCACTTCTTTTTGCAGAAATAGTTAATCGTTAATCTTTTCTATGGAGAGGTATCTCTCTATTCTAAAAAAAAGTAAAGGCCGCTGGCGCTGTCAAAGCTTGTTTCCCTATCTCCTCCTAAACCGTGGGGATTTGAGTTTCGGCTAAGGTGCCCACAGATTCGAAAAATTCCGAGGAACCTGCTAAGCTGACTTAAATTTCGAAAATCGAATTATTTTAGAAGATATTAATAAAAAACTGAAAAAATAAACATAATGGTTGCCAGATTTGGCATAAAATCATTCATTCCTTTGCAACAAAGCGTTTCCAAGTATCTAGAATCGCGTGAAATTTACAAACATGAGTTAGAATTACGCCCATTTTACGCCAAAATAAAAACTATATGAAATAAGTAACTCAAAATATGTTACACAAAGTTGACAATTTTCAAATAGTAAGTTCGCTTAGACAACAGGAGTTTAGAATTAGCGATTATTCGTTTTTCCAAAAGAGAATAACTAATATCTTGAAAATGAAAAATAATTAAAATGCAGATTATTTTAAAGCCGGTTCGGTCCTGCAGGATTATTTGCTACCAGTAGAAATATTTGGCGGCGTTAACTATGCCATTATAGCAGTTATAGTAGACTTTGGATATTTGCTAGCCCGACGAGATGGTATAATTCGTGGTGCTAAGTACGCCAATCTGCAAACGATTATGTAAATGAAAATATGGATAACGGTTTTCCGGTAACCTTAAATGAAGAGTAATTATAGGTTGTGAGCATGTGTAAATCGACAAATAATGAAAAGTCGCCATTGGTGGCAAGCTATCCTATCTGTTCCGTAGCTTTTATTAACTTTACATGTACGCAAGTCGCCAAATAATGAAAAATCGCCATGGGTGGCAAATTCGCAAGGTGTCCAATAGGTTTTACATTATTAAAAATACAGCTGAAACAGATTTTCTGATTTTATTACGCTTTAGCTCCTAATTAATATAACTTTTGAATGGCAACATTAAATATCATTGTGTTTCTGAGGAGTGCAAATAATTTTTCCAGCGATTATAAGCAGAGTCCGCACTCCAGGTGGAGTATAGCTCAGGACCCGTACAACACGGATTCCCATAACAAAATATCTTCCGTGTTATGAGGGGGAGGGGGTCTACTGTAGTGTGAAGTTTAAATTTTTATGTTCCAATGAACATGCAAGAACCAAGCAATGTGTAGCTCAGTAACATTCTATCTGATCCAATCTTCGGGTTTTGTCTGTTAAAATTATGTTTTTTTTACGAATAAGCCTTATTAGGGGCCGAATGCCTCATACGAAAAGCGAGCGTAGCGAGTCTGGGGGCCTTGGCCCCTAGTTATTTAAAAAAAAAAGATTTTGACTATTCGTAACTTGTAAATTCATAACTGGAAAAAATTAGGCAATCACTACATTGAAAAAAAAAAAAAAAAAACACTTAAACTTAATTCACGTACTGGAAAATATTAGGCATTTACTACATTGAAAAAAAACCCTGAAACTTAATTCACGTACTGCAATAATTTAGGGACCCCCTTAAAATCGTGCGCCTGGGGCATATGCCCCTCTTGCCCCTGCGATAATCAGGTACTGTGTATATGGTTATAGTAGGGGAGCCCATGGTGTTTTTGGGGATTTACTCGAGCGCGGCAGATGAACATAGGGGGTACCTTGCATCATGTTGAGTACCTCCTGTATGTAGGGACGTGAGTCTAGGGCAGCTCATCAGATTAATAAAAAAAAAATTGATCGTCAGAAATACTGAAGCGCGTCAGATTAAGATAAGGTGGGTTAATTACTAGCTAAAAAGTGTACATTCAGAAAATCTGACGATTTGGATGAAACGTAAGGGAGTGGGAGGGTTACAAAGTTGCAATAAAAAAAAAAAAAAAAAAAAAAAAAAAAAAAAGTTGTCGTGATGACATTCTCGAGCGCGGTTGAATTTTTGTTATTTTGAAGGAAATGATGCAAGAATCACGAAAAAAATATAATCTGCCGATTTCCACGAGCCGTAGTAATAAAAATACGAGCCAAAGCAATAAAAATACGAACCAAAGCAATAAAGATCGTCAATGAAGATTAGAGT
This sequence comes from Cheiracanthium punctorium, assembly GCA_038373885.1. Classification (NCBI taxonomy): domain Eukaryota; kingdom Metazoa; phylum Arthropoda; class Arachnida; order Araneae; family Cheiracanthiidae; genus Cheiracanthium; species Cheiracanthium punctorium. Next base: position 135,431 of record JAWZYV010011998.1, read on the forward strand.
GTACAAAGATAGCTCGATCAAAGATAACGAGCACGCTCTTCGAGTTAGTGTAGATGACAAGGAGTTCTACATCTCTGGTCCTCAATAAACAAGAACAGCAAATTTTCAGAAAGAATTTAGAAATATCAAATTCAAAGAAGTTTTTGTCAAGTTTTTAATTCATCATTGAGCTGATCAGGATATGGCTACTATTATTAGTAACGAAACAATTCATCTTAATCATGATATATGTTATGTATATTCAGTTACCGATAATAAAGTTACCTGAACAATCGACCATGAACTCTCGTGTCCTGATTATGAAGAAGCAGATACAAAAATTGTATTTTTGGCAAGTCAATAAAAGAAGATTCCACAGTTACAATCAAAACTTCAGACACAGATATTATTTTCATCATGTTGGTAAATATGGGACATCTCCAAGCATCGGTTAAAATATGGATGGATCTTGGAGTTCACAATGCACGCCGTTATATTGACGTATCTGCTCTTTATGCTAAGCTCGGCCCAATAATTTCGTTAGCGCTACCAGCTCTTCACGCGCTAACAGGATGCGATTACAATCCGGCACTTTACAGACGAGGCAAAAAAAAAAAAACCTCTGCAAATTTTATGGGTTCAAATGCTTTTCAGAAGACATTTGCAGATGTAGGGTCAGAGGATCATAATATAGAAGATTCTTTTGACATTTTACAATCTTTTATCTGCCACTTGTATGGTTTGAAAAAAATTAGCTGATGTCAACCTTGCAAGAATAGAAATCTTTAATAAGACCTACAAAGTGTCAGATACGTCGCAGCCTTTCTCACTGAACGTCCGTAAATACGATGCTTGTTGCTTGCCTCCTTGCGAATCTGAGCTACAGCAGTACTTATTGCGAACGAAGTATATTGCGTGCTTGTGGAGAAATGCACACAATAAAACTATGATTGACATGTCACGAACAGATTACGGGTGAACAAATGTCGATGGAAAATTTCAAGTGACTTGGTTTGTTGGCAATCAGTTACCTGATGCATACGAACCCTAATAGCACAGATGGTCACAGAGGGTCACAACTGTCACAGGACTATCACAAACTAGTTACATTGTGACTTGTGAGTGATGCGACTCCCCTGTGTGGTCACTGCGACCCGTTCTTTGTGACCAGTCACCAGGTGACGTCACTGTGAAGTCACCCTGTGACTACTGTGTGATCGGTCACTAAGTGATCGCTTTGTGAAGTCACTGCGGGTCTGATTTGTGACTACCGGTTGTTGTGACGTTATAGTGACTGTTCTTTGCGACTTAGCAAACAAACTTATTTGTAATCACATTTTTTGAGTGACCTTATTTCAAATATTTAATGACCGGGCCAGCACTATTTGGCAGTAATGGTCCTGTATATATTTCGTAGTGTTGGCATAAAATTTCGTTATTTTAATTAAATAATATTGTTTCGCATTCATACGGTGTAGAAGTGTTAGGGGATATAAGTTCCGGCACCCAAAGGCAGGGTCACTGCAAAGATTTTTTTTTGAGGGGGGGGGGGGGAGAAGTTCATATTATGCCTTCAAATATTTTAGTACTAAAACTAAAATAATACAAACGAGTTCAGTATGTATAAAAATGTTTACTACACAGACAGTGGAACCTCCACTCTGTATATGACAGTAATATAACCCTACTTTGTACAGAATTATGAATTTTAATCTTAACATTTTTATAATTTATATTAATTTTTTACAATTTTGCTAAACTTTTCCTGAAAAACATATTTGGAGACTTTTTTCTACGTTAAGCCCCTTTTAAAATCTACCGAATTAGGGTGCAGAAATATGTTAGAGAGTATTACACGAAGACCAGTCAGAGTTTTGCATGAGAGCTCAGCTCCTGTAGTCTTTTTTTCTTCAGAGAATTTTAGATTTTAACAGTCTACATAATTGCTTCTATTGACATTTTTTATTAAATTAAATATAGCAGGGGTAAAACAAAAGATTACTTAATTTTTAAATATAAATTAGGTAATTAATGCTCAAATTTACAATAAAACAAATTAGAGCTCCTGCAGCTATTTTGTTAGAAATTCAGCAATGAACCAGGATTTACATATTATTTCTTTCAATCTCTTTCGATTACTCTCGAATCAAATGTTCTATTTCACACCCTTTTACGTGCCTCCTTACGGGAAGCAAGAGGTCAAACCCAGGGTCAACTAATATCTCACGGTTGCACGATAAGGCACCAAGAATTCGAACTGTTATCGCGGATTTGGCTATATTAATTAAGATTATTTATACGAAGTACACCCTCCAAAAAAAGTATTCGAGCAAGAGAGAAATTTCCTACGTTGGTTTCGTATATTAAAAATTATTTGTCATAGAATATGAATTAGGCTATGTATAAATATAAATTTCCATATTTCTGTCAGGTTGTGCGTTTTACAAAAACTCAATTATTATTCGCAAATCTAAAATAGGAATTTTCTCTCTTGCTCGAATTCTTTTTTTGGAGGGTGTACAAATGAATTTTTTATGCATTTGAAGATTGGCGAGTCAGAGAGATTGTCGATTGAGTATAGTAACCCATTTTTTTTTCTTTTGATGTTTCATTTCGTTTTGCTAATCTTGAAACGTTGAGCGGGAAGCCAGTTAAGAAATATGCTTTTTAGGATACAGTAATTCCGTTTTTTTTTTTTTGTTAGGATACAGTGCTGTTGCAGACTTTCGAGAAGGTTATTGCTATAGACTAGTAAAATATCTCTGTTAGGAGCAATAATAATCATAATAAGATTTGCTTCTGCAATGATATCTTGCTGGTTATGGATAGTGAAAGTGGATTTCAAAGTTTTACAATTGGATTTTACATTTTTTAAACAGTCGGGAAAATATTACAGGTAAATTTTTACTTTTACTGTTTTTATGTTGCTAGCTGCATCAATCTATGGCTGCATTCATATCTTGTTACAGTTATTCGACTTCTTTGTGACTTAAAATGTAAGTATACATACAGTAAAACCTGTCTAAGACGGACCCTGTATGAAACGGAAACCTGTCTTAACTGGAAAAAACAGTTAGTCCCAGCGGCAGTAAATGTTTTTCAATGTATGTTAACCTGTAAGAAACGGAAACTGCTTAACGCGGAAACGAACTCCATGTTTGTCTATTTTTAGGACAAAAAAAACCTGTCAAGACGGAATGTACTATCTTTAGCGCAAAAAATTGGAAAGCTGATGGCAATCCAAGATGAATCCCCTAATAGGGAGGAGAAGAAATACAGGATAGGTTTTTGGATGAAAACAGAAATGCACCAATTCTAAAGAGCAGTTGTGTTCTCATGTTCATAGCTATTTCTCAAAAAAAAAAAAAAAAAAAAACCGTAGTGAAATGGCTGACTTGAAATGAAGAAGTCAATGAAATGGTTTGTTGATGCCAGATCCCGAAATTTACCCATATCTGGACCTATGGCACAAGCTAAAGAAATTTCTAAAAGACTTTGGTAAAGAAGAGTTTTATTTCAAATGGTTGGCTAGAGAAAGATTTTTATTTCAAATGGTTGGCTAGAGAGTTTTAGGAAAATACATGCGATAAAATTAAAAGAAATTTGTGGTGAGGCTGCTGATGTTGATCCAGAAACTGTGAATGTCTGGGAAGAAAAATTGCTAAAATTAATAGAAGAATACGATTTGAAAGACATTGCAAATGGCGATGAAACGGGCTTATTCTTCCGATTTTTACCAGGTAAAACTTTGCTTAAAAAACGAAAGCTGTGTAGGTTGAAAGAAATCTAAAGAACGCCTGACGGTATTTGTTTATGCATTTATGCCCGGAGAAAAAGAAAAACCGTTGGTCATCGAAAAAGCAGCCAAACCTCCCTGTTTTAAAAATCTTGCACTGAAAAATCTCCCAATTGAGTGGAGGTCGAACAGAAAAGCTTGGATGACCACAAAAATTATGGAAGAGTGGTTAGTAGGTTTCAATTCTAGAATGAAAAATCAGAAATGGAATGTTCTATTATTTCTAGATAATGCAACCTATCATCCGCATATAGAACTTTCAAATGTAAAACTGGCCTGGTTTCCAGCGAACACTACTAGTGTTATCTAGCCTATAAATCAAGGCATAATTCGCAACATAAAGACAAACTACAGAAGTCAAATGATGCAATCGTTATTAGCGAACATGAAAAGTGCATTCCTTCACAGTTAATTAAATCTATAAATGTTCTCGACGCTGTATTGTGGCTAGGAAAAGCATGGCAAAAAGTCACTAGTGAAACAGCATGGTAACATGGCAAAAAGTCACTAGGCTCTGTTTTGTGAAAGCAAATTTTCCAGGGGAAAGAAGAGTCAATGAAAATTCATGCAATTCAGAAATTGAAGCTTTACCAATAATGCCAGAAGAAAGCGAAATTTAACTGAATGCCTTAGATTTTGTGACAATAGATGACAAATTAGCCACAGGAACACCATTTGGTGAAGTTGAAAAACTTATTTTAAACGAGATACAATTAATAATAATAACAGCAGTGAAGAAGAAGAGCAAGTTACCGAATCTTGCAATACACTCGTATCCCGAAGCAATGCGTCGCATAAGGAACTTGCATGAATTTTTTGCCTTCAAAGGCTAAGCGGAACTGCCAAATATCGTACATAATGCAAGAATCACTGTAGAAAATCGCATTGCGAGTGCACCGTTAGTGCAAAAAACGATTTTTGATTATTTCAAAAAATAATTAAAATTAGTTTTTTTCCTTTTTCTGAAATTATGCTTATAATAATTTTTCATTCAGTTAATTAAAAGCTATCCTCTTTACGAGGATTTTCCTCTTTTAAAAGGTAAGAGAAATTTGATCTATCTCTCGGACTCTATTTTTTTTTAATTTAAAAGTGGGTCCCTCTACAAAACGGAAACCTGTCTAGGACGGAAAATTTTGTCGGTCCCTTCGCATTCCGTTTTATACAGGTTTCACTGTATAAGTATTATGAAATGTTTGTTTTTACTTTTTTAATTCATCATTATCTGGAATTTTCTAGTTATGTTTATCTTGTCAACATGGGCCTATTGACTCCTTAGGCAGATAGCCCTCGTGTAACCAATCTAAAAAGCATGTTTGACGCATAACTAAACTAGAATGTCCCACATTTTAATAACGTACAACACTTAAAATACCGTTATAACGAAATTTTAGGGACCTCAAACGCTTTCTCTTAATTTGCTTTGAAAACTAATAATTGCTTGTCTTTCAAAATAGTCCCATACGAGTAATGTCGTGACGAGGGTTGCGGTTGCGACACTTTTGTGATATCGGAGTCGCCATTGTGACCACTATGTACCGGCACATTTCAGTTGCAGTGTGATCGCGACCGCTCTGTGTCGTCACTAAAGGATCACAGCGGCAACCGTCGTCGCAGTTGTGACTACTCTGCGGGGTCGCATTGTAACGTCACCGTGGGCAGACATAGGGACTGTGGCGTGACTAAACGCCGGCGTCACAGCGACTCTTTGTGACTCTAATGTCACTGTTGCGCGTGGTCACTTTTTAGTCACGGGTGACAGTTGTGCTATTAGGGAAGATGTTGTCATAACACCAGTTATTGACGAAACTTCAGATTTAGGTACATTTCTTTTTAATACTTTGATAACATGTTATTCATGAAATCAATAAAATTGTGTTAACGGTTATAACGATTTCCTGTTACAGATACGAAAACTGCAGACAATATTGGAGGTCCAATTGAATTAATTGGAGGTCCAATTAATTCAATAATTAATTAATTCATCTAATTAATTAATTTCATTAATTCAATTCATTAATTCAATTAATTCCTCTTATTGGAGGTCCAATTATTAGTTCTCTCGAGATTTGGAGTATGACAATTCTTCGGATGACGACGAAAATTGAAAATAATTTTTTCAACAGATGTATTTTATTTTTATATTATTTTCTAAATAAATTAAAGTGTAAATATTTAAATAATTTTACGTGCTTTTATTCGTCACATTTTATGGACATTGAAAAAAAAATCATAATTTTTTCTAGCCGTCAGATTAATGATACCCCTCAAAATAATCGTCAGATTTTAGGCTACCATGACTGGAACATCAAGCTAAACCTTCTGAATCAAAATCTGACACGCTCGAGTATTTCAATATGGCGAATTTTTTTTTTTTTTTTTTTTTTTTTTCATTTTCAAAAATTCGCTGCGAGCTTGCGTCACTTCCGAAACGTCAGTCTTTTGAATGGGAGCATTTTTAGGGTTCACTTAACAGCCCCTCTGAACATCTGACGCGCTCGAAAAAATATATTTTTTTTTCTATTTTCTACCCTTCCGGGTGGCCACCCCCACCACGCAAGTCGGCAGATGAACATACCTTTGGTATCAAAGACACGCTGGGGCATCTAAACTATCAATATCTGACGCGCTCGAGTATCTCCATGTAACTGTTTTTTTTTTTTTTTTTCATCTTTGACGGTCTGTATACGCTCCCCCCCCCCCCCACTGAAAGGAAACATTATTATAACTTTTTATTCTTCTTATTATCTAAACTACAAAATCTGATAGGTCCTCACGACGCTCGAGTAACTCCCCAATTAGCAGCATGGGCTCCCCTACTATTACGCCATTTTCCGTTTCGAAGACAGGCAACTGTGATGTGTTGCGTCTGTACCGTACAAAATGGGACACATGCCGCAGTTCCTTTTGTATGGGACGTCGCAATTAGCAAAATTTTAATTCCTGCCCTTGTTTTATTTTTTTATATTACTGAATTTATGCTACTGGAGTATATTTGCTGGATTTAATTAAGTGTAATTAACTATTTTCGTTTCATTTTGTACAGGCCCACTAAGTTATTAGTCGTTAATTGTTATTGTAATAATTCTGTATTTTAACGTTCTGGCTTAAATGAAATATTGTTCTTAAAAAAAAACAGATACATTGCTAATATTTTTACAGATTTTGTTAGCAACGCCTACATTTTAACAAATAAAACGATGTAAACACTATTTTACTCTTTTTTCCCTTTCAAACACACACACTGATTTATGCTGTTGATGAAACAACAATTGCAATTAAGTTGAAAAATTTAAGAATATAATTTTGGTAGTGAACTAAGTAGCCAGACTCATTGATTTAAATTTGCTAGTATGTCTCTTTATACTAATTTAGTACCTTTTTGTTAATCAATACGTAATTATAGTCCAGATATGAATATTTTTTTAATATTTTTTTTTTATTTATTATTTCATTCTGTTCTTATGACAGGCGCGGCATAACTCCCGCACAAGAGCGGCGTCTCACCCGCATTGCAATGTTTTAGGAAAAAATTGTTTGAAAGTATTAATTATTTTTTGTCACAGTACACGTGTTCTATTTCTACTATAAATAGTACAGCATGATTTATTTTATTGTATGTGCACCCTGGGCTTTTTTACACAAACTCAAAAAAAAACGTGTGGCTGTCCCGGAATTACCCTAATAAACATAAAGGAATGAGTAAAGACTTAATCTTTTTTTAAAAAATCCAGAATATGATTTGGTTCATAAACTACTTTTCATAGCCCCGATGACAAAAATCACAAAACTTCAATATTAGCTGGAAAGTCTTTCGATGATTGCACGCGCTCGTATAGCACGAATACTTTGGTGGTATACTCGTATTTTAGTCACTAACTTCTGTACTATAAATAGTAAGAATGAGACACTAGAAGATCAAGAAAAGTGGTTTTTTTCCAGTAATGCTGCACACCTGTAATAAATAATTTAAACTGTTCGGGAAAATCAACAGATCTCTTTCCCATACCCAGTGTTGTAGTCCTAAGAAAAACAGTGTGGGGGGGGGACGCTCATTTTTGACGAAATTTAACCTAAACTTATCGGATTCATTAAATGTAATTATAAAACAACCAATAAAACTAATTTAACCATCATTTTTTTATTAATTAATTAAAATGAACTCATTGTTAAATTATTGATTACTTGTTAATAATCTAAACTAAGTCTTTTTGATCAACCGTATAAGCTACTTAATTTTTTGTTGCGAACATGTATATCGAATTTGTGTGCTTCGCCCTCTAATAAATCCTCCTCAGAAGAACAGCAAAAAGGGGGTGCCTTCCGTGGGGGTCTTTCTAAGGGTCCTAACCAGTATTCACGCTAAGTTTCGGAGAAAACCACGGAAAACTCCGAACTGTTACGGACGCGCAATGGGAGCTACTTAATTTTTTCCATTTACATTTGTCAACAATACAATGTTGTTGTTGCTATTGTTATTGTGAACACGTATACCGGATTTGTGTGCTTCGCTCGAAGCCCCCTTATAAATCCTCGCCAGAAAGACAACACAAGGGGGGGGGTTGCCCTCCGTCGGGGTCTTTCTAACGGGTCCTAACCCGTATATACGCAAAGTTTCGGAGAGAACCACGGTTAGGTCGACGGACGTACAATCATGGGACCCGACACCGGGACCTTCACACTTCGCCCGTCAACCATTTCCAGTAACATAATCACTGTGCCGTGGTGAGGCAACAATCCAACGTCAAAGTGATAGATTTTCTTTTGGATTGGTAAGTGACTATTCGCTACCCGATTTTTGGCACTTTTTCTGCCATTCGGAAACGCATTTTTTACCAAGAGTGCGTTCGGAAAGTTTATAATCTGTTCTATTCTTATGGATATGTTTTCACTACCGAAATGTTTAAGAAACCCTTACAATCCCATTTGTAAAGTCTATTCAAACAGTCAAAAGTTTCCTTTTGATTTTTATACCGATGTACTTGCTCTCGCGCAAACAAAACCAGAATTTTTGAAAAAGCCTTGTAAATGAGCGTCCCCCCTGAGAATAAAAAGTGGGGGGACGTATGGGCTGAAATGAAAAACTAGAAATGAAAAACTTCGACTACACCACGCCCATACCTACAATGATAACTTAATATTTTTTATTCTTTGAATTTCCTAATGTAGAATTAATTCCAGATGTACTAAAATTCCCTCGCCTCACCATGGCACAATGGTTATGTCAATGAAAATGGTAAACGGCCGAAGTGTGAAGGTCCCGGGTTCGGGTTCCATCGCGCGGCTGTCAATCTAACGATCTGGAGTTGGGGTAGGTTTCCTCCAGAGGTAACGTGAATACGCGTTAGAACCCCTTAGAAAGTCCTCCTTCCAAGGCACCCCCATCCTTGGCAGATCGTCTTAGCGTAGCGTTTCCATCAAACAAACAAAAAATAAATAAAAAATAAAACGGTGCACTGTTCAAAACATGAATAGTTAGAAAAACTTAGTAACAAATTGCACCGATCAGTTTCCTTTATGAAGAATTATTAATGATCTTAGATTTCTCTGTTTTCCCCTTTCAGATGCATGTGTACAAATAATTAGTCTTCTTCTCTTAATGATCCTTCTTTCGCACCCTGGGAGAAGGGCGATCTTGTCAAGTTTGTTTGACCAGCCGCTTCCAAAGGTCAGCTTGCGATACATCCCAAACATACACACAAAAAAAAAAAAAAAAAAAAAAAAAAAAAAAAAAAAACGTGTCCCTATACTATGAAGATTTTAAAAGGGAAGTGTGCATGTGATTTGAAATTTTTGTGCAGTATTTTTTACTGCTTTGACATTACATAAGCCTTAAGATGGCCCAGTGGTTATCTCACTGAAAATGGTAGACGGCCGAAGTGTAAAGATCCCGGGTTCAGGTCCCGTCGCGCGGCTGTCGATCTAACGGTCAGGAGTTTTGGTCGGTTTTCTCCAGATGTACACCCAAAAAACGTATTCGAGCAAGAGAGAAATTTTCTTCGTTGGTTTCGTATATTAAAAATTATTTATCATAGAATATGAATTAGGCTATGTATTAATATGACTTTCCACATTTCTATCAAGTTATGTGTCTTTCAAAAACACAATTATTATTCGCAAATCTAAAACAGGAAATTTCTCTCTTGCTCGAATACTTTTTTTGGAAGGTGTAACTGAATACGCGTTAGAAGCCCCTAGAAAGTCTTCCTACAAAGGCACCCTCATTCTTGGCAGATCACCCTAGTGTAGCGTTGCCATAATCACACAAACAAACAATTGACATTGCATAAATTAATCATAAATATTGATAAACAAGTTCAAAAGCGTGGGGTTAGGGCCCTGGGCGTACGCCTATTACACCTTATGGGAAATCCGCCATTGGGTTCTAAATTGACGTACATATACGTCGATGCTTTAATTTTGAATAAATAATTTTAATGCATTCGAATGTGTAAATCCTACACACTGACGCACAGATTTTACTTTTGTTTGCCGTTATTTTACAATTCTTTGCTGTTACACAAAAAAATATTTGAGCGTTATTGAAATTTCCGAATTTTATTTTTTTGAAATTCATATAACTCAAAAGAACTTGTGTCTTGTAGGCCAACATTATCCTTTAAAAGTGCCTTGAGGGATTCGAAATAGCGCATTTCCAATGCCTCAAGCGTTCAGCCACTTGGCGAAAATCGGTAAACGCCAACCGGTTTGGGCTGCAAAGTTATACGGCTCGCTTGTGTTAGCAGCCGCTGGCCCTTGGCGAGACCCAAAAAAACATGGCTGGGTCCGGCCATCACTTTAAGTGGCCCCTCGAAACTATGCAACAACTGTTCCTTTGCGAGACGCAAAAAAAACATCACTGGATCCGGCCATCGCTATAAGGGAACTTTCGAAAATGTGCTGCCGGCTGGCCCTTTGCTGAACTAAAAACATCAGACTATCATTTACGTTGGCATCTTCTGATTTTCGCCAAGTGGTAGAGTGCTTGAGGGTTTAAAAATGCGTCCTAGAAATACAAGTATTGTGTAAGGTAAACAAACGTCTACGATTTCGAGGGACAGTCCACAATTTCAGGATTTTTTTTTCTTTTTTCAAATTTTCCTCAAAATGTGCAAAACCATCAAACAGCAATTGGTTGCAACATTTTACTTATAATAATTATTTCTTCTCAATATTTTTAAAAAGTCAATCATATTTCCTTCATTTTGTGAATGTTAATAATGCTTTAATTGAATAAATATAAGCTTATCCCATTAGCGCCCGACTTTTTCAGCACATTCTCTTATTTATGTTGATGTGAGAAATAATAAATTAACTACCGATATTTGTGTGGGTTAGAAGAATGCGATCCTTTTTCTAAAAATATGAATAAGGCATGGAAAGATTCTCATTTTACATTGTCATTGCTGAGAATTTTGTAGAAATCAGGCTTATCCCAGACAGCACAGTAAACTTGCAGCAAGCTTGATTTGTCAAGTCAATAAGCTTGAAAATTCCAGTCGTGTAAGCTTGATGCAAGCTTGAATCAAGTGTTCTAGTTTACACTTGCCCAGCTTGCATACTTGCTTGATTGCTAGCATAACATGTATGGAATACAAACACTTTAGTCATTTTTCTAAATATTTCTTATAATAACAAATAATTGAAAAATTTTGCTATTTTTTAACGCTAAAAATTCTTTTTACAAATGGTTAGTTATTTTCCTACATATATTGGTATGCTATATCGATATAGAGCATTTCGAAGAATTAAAAATAAGTTTAAATTAATTTATACAAATGTAAATTTGAATTATTTTCATTGTTCATACTTTATAATTAAAAAAATTATTTAACTTCTGAATTTTTTTATCCTTTGTAATTTTATTTTAAAATTACAAAAGTGTAAGATATAAGATTTTTGGGCCCTAAAATTTGTAGGCCCAGGGCAGTTGCCCCGTTTGCCCTGCCGGTAATATGGCACTGGTAATAAAAAACCCATCCCCGTTAAAACACATCTTTTACGAACTTTCAACAAATTTGAGGACGCTATACAATTAATGTCCATTCTCTTTCACAGATGGCGCCATCACCGCACTTTGCAAATCAAAATCCAGCTTAAGCCAACCTTGCATTGCCAAGCCAAATCTCAAGCTTGATTTAAGCTTATGTGCTGTCTGGGATTATTCGAGAAATTAAAATAGGAAGATAAATTAATCCTTAAATATTTTTGTGACCTACAAAATTTAGCAAATATCTAAAAATAGATCCCTGGACGTAAATGTGTTATTTGAGAACAGTGAATTTATGAAATGTCCCCTTTTTTTCAGAATTGGGGACATCACGCAAATTTGTCCCCAAAAATGAAAGCTGTGAGTGCGGTGCGTTGTAGGCAAACGGATTGTGTTGAAAACGCAAGCGCAACGCACTTTATTTAACAACATGATGCCATTGCTAGATGTTGCTGCTACTGTACTGACATTATATTATACTAGTCCAAAGCTTGAGAGATTGGTGGCGCGGTGTTGTAAACTTTTATGTAAGAAAGTAAGTAAAAATAAAAGATTGTCGCTGTGAATAATGTAAATATTTGAGAGTCTTCGCCGTGCTAATGTACTTATCATAATTAGTTTTTCCGTTAATTCTACGGAGTAATTTTTGATATCAAAAGCTCTCGGTACGTTTTCTTTTTCTTTTCTGGTTTATCTATAATGTTATGCTCTAGAATTTCATTAACAGGTACAGTTTTCTATCTTGCGAAGTTTTTCTCTTTAAATCATCTGTATTGATTACTGAAGAGTCCAAAAGTGATGACCGGCAAAGATGACAGCTTATCGAAACGATTGTTTGTAATTTTAATTGTTTTGAAAAACTAGTTATACTGCTTGTAGTAGGGTGTTTACAAAATCGAAACAAGCCAACAGTTTGTGTATGTTAGCGTTTTTGAATTCGATGTGCTTATTCTACTCATCGTTACTTCCGAATTAAAGTACGTAATTAGTTTCGTGCTATTAGCGTTTAAAGAGGTTTCTGTTTTAAGATTTTTTTAAATGCATTTACGTGTTAACATTCTGATATTTCATGCATGTTTTTTACCAATGTATGTGTCAAATCAAAAAGTCGTTTTTACTGACATTGCCATTATCATTTGTATTCTTTAATTAAATTGCCAGTCATTCTTGCATCTGTTTGTTTTAATGTAGTTAATCAATCTGAATGATTTGCTGCAACTAAAATGAAATTTGCTAATTAAATGTGCTGGTGTGAACGGAGTAAAATTTTTAAAAAAATAATAGTAAATTGATTTTTCGATAGTTTAGTTACTGGATTTTCTTAAAAATGTATCTTGTAAACGTTGTACTTTTTCTGAAGGAGAAACATGATGCAAATTCTCTAAAGTAGTACTACTTATAAAAATGAGTGAGTTTGATTTAGTGATGATGAATTTTTTTTTTTTAAGTGTATGCAGAAGTTTTAGTATTAAAATTATTTCACCATCCCAATTATTAATTACAAGTGAATGTTATTTTTTCTACTGTGTGGCTAATCTTCAGATTTTTAAATGTCTTGTGAATAGGGTTGCCTTGTCATATATTTGTCCTGTTGTTTTTATTTATTTTCAGTTTGTATTTGTTTCTTCTTCTCCCATAAAACTATTTTGTCTAGTATTTTTTCTGAAAGTCAGCATAATTATTTTGTTTTAAAAGCAGCTTCTCCAATACTTGTGTCACAGGATCATAGGCATACTCTGGGAGGAGATATGGGGGCACAAGCCCCCCCCCCTTAAAGGTAGAAAGTTAGAAGTGAAAAACTTTATAAAATGAAAATTTTTGCTAATGAATTGATTTTTTTCTTTCTCAGTTTTTTTAATTGCCTTCAAGGTATTTTTTACCAAAAAAACATTAGTTTTTAAATAAATGCTTACGATTTGTGAAAACTGTTAAACTTGGTTACAGCATTTCAGAAAAGATCAGATAATTAGATTTATGACTCTAGATTATGTTTATGACTCTATAACAAGTTACATTGCTTGTGATCTATGGTACATAATATTTTGACATTATTATAGAGTTTAACTAATCAAGGTCACTACAATGGAGTTCAGCAGTATTTGTAGCCCAGCCCCCCTCCCCTGAACTAAAATCCTGGGTGCACCACTGCACAGGATAGTTTCAACCATATAAATGCACTGCTGAAATGAATTTGTGCCCATGGCAAAGACAATAGGCTGAGATAAACTTTCATTGTCTTGTATAACTTTCATAAAACTATTATGAAAACTATTATGTTTTAACCGAACAGACTCCATCTTTTTATTCCCTCTTTCTTTCAAAGAAAAATTAAATATATTGAGTAATCATTCCATTCTTAACAAATGCTGATATGCAACAATTTCATTTCTTATGCTTCAACTTCTATTCATTTTTCTTAGATTTCCCATGAGCAGTCAGAAACTAAAGGTCAAGATTCGCACTCGCCACGTGGCGACTCAGTTTAAGAAAGTGACAATGAAAGAAATTCATTACGTTCGCCACTTTTTATTTTATTAAATTTATGTGTTTTGGGTTACAATTGCTGTTTCTTACTCTCTCCAAAATACATGGACAGAATTTACAATTCACTCGGAAAAAAGAACGGCAAAACGTATCGCCTCCCCTCACCCCTTTTACATCATTTTATTGTGAATAATTTGACACTAATCCCACGAAATCGCAGATGCAGCGGACACGCCTGCAAACCGGAGTGACTCACTTCAGTAGGAATGCACAGAATAGAAGACGCTTATGCACTTTCTTGGAACAATCCTTTCTCCAACCACGTGCGTACATAAAAAAAAAAAAAAATCCATATTTTATAACAAAGCCACATGAGACTTCCTGATTTTTAAATGATAAAACCAAGTGACCAATATTATACCTTTATGTACATACATATATTTTAATTACACATGAATTTTTTCTACGTACGTAAGATACCGTTCAAGTGGCCACTAAATTAATCAGGTCCAGTGGCCACTGGTCACTCTCAAAATTTCTGAGTCTTGACCTTTATCAGAGACCACTACAGAACCCGGAAGAATATGCGCTTTATCACTTCCAGCAACACATCCTTACTTCTACTTCCAACCACCTCAAAAAAAAAAAAAAAAAAAAAAATCCTTGTACTGCCACTTTCAACACCTCCAAACACCCACCTTCCTTTCACAGGCTTACAGAGGCAGGGATAGGCATTGTGGGCGACCGCCCACAGCCTCGTGCTTCCAAGAGCCTCGCATCACACATAGTTTTCATGAAAGGATCTTGACATGGTCTCGAACCTAAATATTTTTACCTAAGGGGTAGAACTTAAAGTAGGAAAACTAGTCATTTGAAATACGATTTCACCATAATAATATGTGAATGTTCCTTAGCACATTTTTTTTTTTTTTTTTTTTAAATCATGTAGGTCGTACCTCCTTTCGAAAATATTTTCTGGTTACGGGTTAGTATCTCGAACATAGTTACTGTATATTTAAGGGTACAATTTGAAGGAACAAAACCTGATTCATGGCCGCTATACACAAATTAAAATAAACTTTGGACTTACAGAAAAATCAGAATGAGTCTTCATAAGCTGCATTATCTGTAATAAATGAAATACTGTGAATTTTTTTATACATTTAGAAAAAATTCTTAGTCATGGAATTGTACAGCAATATTTTTCGAAAAGTGGCACATTTTGCACAATGTTCGATTTTTAGTGCTAGTTTACTTTAGCAATCGCAATCTGACATTCAAAGAAAGTTTTGCATTTTTGCCTAAAAAATACTCACTTACATTACTGTTTTACAGCGAAACATAGTAGTAAATAGTAGTGACAGCAGAACAGAAGCTAATTGAAAATATGATGCTATAGGCAAGTTGCTATAGTATTGAAGGTTTATGGATCAGTGAACAAGGAAGACTATTTCAATACGTTAAGCGTCAGTCCTGGGTTCGATCCTTAGCTCTGGAAAATGAAAATTAATCAGCCTTAACACTCCAACTTGTTTAATATACTTGAAAAGTTCATAGAATCACTTTCTAAAATATGTATAATTACTGCGGCGTGAATGGAGTTGTCGCGAATTAAATGGTCCATCTGTGGTTTGCAGAGGAAGATGATATTGCCAACGGTTCTAATGCGAGAAATTTCATCTGGGAATCATCCCAAAGTAGCTCAGTGGTAGAACATCCACACATTAAGCAGCAGTCCTGGGATCGATCCCCAGCTCTGGAATTTTTCGCATGATTGGTAAAAAATAAATATTAATCAGCCTAAACACTCCAATTTGCCTAATATACTTGAAAGGTTGATAGAATCACTTTCTAAAATATGTATAATTACCTCGACGTAAATGAAGTTGTTGCGAATTAAATGGTTCGTCTGTGGTTTGCAGAGGAAGATGATATTGCCAACAGTTATAATGTGAGAAATTTCATCTGGGAATCATCCCAGAGTAGCTCAGTGGTAGAGCATCCACACGTTAAGCGGCAGTTATATTCCTTTGTTCGATCCCCAGCTCTGGAATTTTTCGCATGGTTGGTAAAAAATAAAAATTAATCAGCCTAAACACTCCAACTTGCCTAATATTTTTCAGACATTTTATATTAAGCAAAGTTATTCATATTAACTACTACATTATATTAATACTAATATTCAAAATAATGACAATGTAACTGATAAAATAGTCATGTAGTACAAGTACATGCATTCAAATTTAAAATTCTACATTTGTGTTAGGATTTATTATTTGGCCCCCTCGTTGGGGAAGGGGGCCCACTTTTCATGCAAGTCTTGCACCACTACTGGTAAATAGTATACAAAAGGAAGACGGACGGTTATGTTATGACATCCTTTTCTAAGTGGAACAAAATTTGAAAACTTTCAAACACCAAATTCTTTTGAAGTAAACGGACTTATAGCTCAAAAAACACTTTTTTTTTTTTTTTTTTTTTTGCGGGTTGCAGGAAGGTGAAAAGTGTTATCACATGACACAAGTCCTGTCCGGCCCGGCCCGTTGAAAAAATATTTATTAATCGCTTACCCTTAGGCAAGCACTTTACAATTCAATGTTGGCACAACTATCCGCACCTACCTTAACCCTTTAAGCGGTCAATTTTTTTTACCGAAATGCTTCCAAAAACGGCATATTTTTTTATTACATATGATTAAGTACCATGATTAATAGAATAAGAAAAATGGAGATTTTTTATTTTTTTTTTTTCACTTTTAATGCTTTTACACCCTTTTTTATTTTACACTTGTGGAATGCAAAACCCCTAAATGTTTGCTTTTTTCGAGTACATTTTGTATGTAATGAAGAATGATTTACAGGTCTTACAAAAATTTCTCTCATACTTACTGTAAATTTTGAAGTTTACACTTTTCCAAACAGTTCCATAAGAAAAGAAAGACAAGCGAATACAGTAGAACAAAATTTTCATGATGAAATATTCCCGCACTCTCACTAGGAAGAAAAACCCGGATTAAAAGCATTTCAGTTACATGGACAAGCCATGCCATCTATTGAAAAATATTAATACTAAATAGTCTCTTCATAATAATGAAATATACGGGCAAATCAGAAAAGGAAAGGAGAAAATATCGATGCCTGTATGCTATACGGGCAAACCAGTTGAGGCCAATTTTGGGTAGCACGTACACTGTATGGGCAAACCGCTTAAGGGGTTAAACAGATAGTTGAAAAAGACAGACATCTAAAAACTTTTAAACATTACTGTCTACAGACCTTTATATTGGTTTCGGTCATACCAGACCTATAATGCCTCAAAATTGCCTTAAAAACAATTGCCAAAATAGGAAAATGTGTTTAAACATGCCCATATTCCAGTGAGAAAAGCATGCCCATATTCCAGTGAGAAAAGTAAAATAAATAGACGGTAACTCTAAATTCACAATGACTCAAGCTGTGAATCAGCGAGGATAGGTTCTCTCGAGTATGAGAGAAATTGTAGCATTCTGATTTTCGCACACCTCTGGAAGACATGAAAAAGCCAAGAATATTGCAAATTACTGGCTGCCCTGGATGGTGTCTGTTCCGTTTATATTTACTTTTGTACGATGTTTTGAAAGAAATAAACTAAGATTTAAAGCAATGAATCTAATCAATATTCGGATTTAATGAAGTCATGTTAAGCACATATATCTATGTATGTTTTTTTCCTTTTGCTTTTAGTTTAAATATTCACCTCTCTACTTCAAGTGTAGTAAATAAACTACAAGATGGCATGGCAGAATGGCTTGCTCAATCTCTTCTTTACTTTTGAATATAATGAGGTTTTAAACCTTCATTTCTTAGTTCACATCCTTATATATATATATATTTTTTAAATAATGTCCAATGCAATTAATACTGTTTATAAGTGTAATAAGGTCTTCATTTCTTGTCTATGAAAATTAAAATCCTGAATATGATTCACAATGTTTGGATCCATTTCTTCTTAGTATTCATTGGATGCTTTTAAATGCTCTATTATGACTTTCTTTTAATCATGGGGTGGTGAATCTGAATGAAAGTAATGTTAAATAGTATATAATTAAATTAAACAAAGTTACTGCACTAGTACTTAATATTTAACGTTAAACTGTCCCAACAGAGGAAACTATTGTACAAAAAGGATCTCTAAGATCTATAGGTTTGTGTAGTTTTTCTCTTCAGATGAAAGTATTATATGTACCAATTTATTAATTAAAAATACTCTACAGATTATTAAAATAATGACAATAGCTCGTTAATAAGTCACCTGTATAAGACATTGCTCCACGTACTACATCATCTTTCAAAATTCCCATCCTTTTTAATACACCTTTTCACATACTGTACTCTTCTTATTGCATCGCTATCTTTTCAACCATTCCACTTAAGACGGCACTTTTAAGAGTTCCAAATACAAACTCAATCCCATTGGTAAGGTTATTTACCAAAACCACTTAATTTTTGTTGAGCAGGACTCAGCATTTTTCCTTACGAAGATTGCTGCCTTATCTACAAATTTTAGGACTTCTTGAACTCTTCTTCGTTTCGACTTCTGCATGTTGACAGATTCAATAGGACAGATTGTACAGTTAAATTATAAGTAGTACTATATACCATGTTATAATTTCCTTAAATTGTCAGCCATTTTATTAATTGAAATTCTTATTTAACTAATTTATTTAAATTATAATGTAAGTTAATTATAGGCACACTTATATTATATGAACATTCAGAATTTCACTATTTAACATAAACTCCGCTTTAGAAGGCACTCTTAGTATGTCATTTTTAAGTGGCTTTGCTTCGAGAGTGATGTACTTACGAGGTTTGACTGTATTTAACTGACCAACTTTGGCTCACTTGCTATATATTTTAATAAATATGTATAATTTTATATCATTCTTTTATTATATGAATTAAACTTTATGCAGCGAATTAAAAATTTTATGAATGTATTGTTTGCTTCATTGATTGGTGGTCAACTAAATAACAAACAAAAATGTTGTTTTGGAAACTCAGTATTATTTTGTTCCATACTCATACTTATTGAGGTATGTTATAGTCATAGGCGCATCCACGGAGGAGACTAAAGTGTCTGAAGCCTTCCCCTCCTGAAGATGAAAGTTAGAGTGAAATTTTTTTTTAAGTAGAGAAATGTTACTGAATTATTGAATTAAATTATTTTAAATATTGTCTTTAAATTATTTCTAAAAAAGCTTCAATAAAATATATTGGGTGTTAAATACTTTTTCTCAGTTAATGCCACATTCTGTTGAACTCCATTTTAACATCATTGAAGGGAACAGACCATTTAGGATGCTATAAATGAGTGTCATTGTAAGCAAGTGCGGTTCTAGAGTTGCAATCTGGCAGGGGTAATGATATTTTATAATTTTAAATAAACTCTATGCCTCAGAGAAGGAGTGACTAGTGGGAGGCGCACAGAGGAAAGGGGACCCCTTTGACTGCACAATGCACTTCATATATGTCAATAAAATGTTTCATTAATCATCAAATGTGAAATAAGTGTTTGATTAATCTTATGATTAATGAAGTATGTAAATACTGAAAATGATAAACTTGCATCATCAATCAAAATTGTTATATTTGAAGAGTTCCTTTGTTTAGCCAGTAGATAGTGTTATTTGCTTAAGTTAACTGCAGAATTATTTTTCACTTTTATTTTCAACATCTTAGGAGGTGTAATTCTCTCCCCCCCCCCCCAAAAAAAAAAAAACCCGCCAATGGTTGTAAGCGAGTGATTGGACATACAGAATATCTTAATCATAAGATGTTATCATTAGTATAACAGAGTTCAGCTGAAATTGTGCATCTCCCCTCCCCCCGCTATAATATCATAGATGCACTACTAAATATTAGGGGCCGTTCTGGTCAAATCGCTTGTACCGTTTCAGCACAGGCGATTCACATCATTATCTGCTGAAGTGGATAAAGAGCAGGGTCCAGTCCGGCCCTGCTTTTCATCCACTTCAATTTAAGCTCAGTCACTCAAAGCACCAAAAATTACATGAAAAAAACATAGGCAGAAAAAATTCAGAAATTTTTAAAGAACATTCATGACTTTTTGAACAGGCATACTATTTTTCACGAGAATTCTTGTCAACTTTCTACTAGTTTGTGAAATATTTTGTAAGAGTAGTTATAAACTGAATGTGATGCAGAGTTATTGAAAATATTTTTTCTCTATTTTAATGTACAGGGTGATTTAAATTGATTGAGATTAAAAGGAAGTGTGCTTGAGACTGCTGTAAAGGATTTTGCTGATGCATATTCTGTAGATATACACTATCCAAGTTTCCAGAAAAGTTTAATGTGGTCCCTTTCTATTTACAGAAAATGATTATATGTAATCCAATTCCTGCCACATTCATGTTAAAATAACCTTTCTTATTAAGCTCAGCACATCATTATCTCCTGCTTTTAACTAAGGATGTTTGACTACAAATATTTTGCTCTTCAGAAACCTCTGAAGGTTAAAAAAAAAAAAAAATGTACAACATCAAATCTGGTGGTGATTTGGGTGGCCAAAAATGTAATAGCAAATTGTCTTACTATGACTGATGCATCAGTGGGATAGATTTTTGTTGACATAATCACACACTGAAGCTCAGTTATGAAGCTTCGGTATATGATTTCATCAGGCTTATTGTGTATTGAAGTATGCTGTTCTCACTCCCATCGAGTAGTTCAAAGAACTCACAAAATTAATCTCATTTTATTATTGAACGCAATTTATTTGATGCACACTCTTCGGTACTCATTTCCTCTCTGGAATTACAATTATTTTTTTTCCCTTTGAATCCATAGTGTGCATGCACAAACATAAAGCCCAGCATTGCGATGTTTTAAAATTCAATCAGCTTCTAGTAAATAACAGGAATATTAAGCATATAACGATGTACAGTACAAAGCCGAAAATCCGGAATGGACGGGACTACGGCGATTCCGGATTCTCGGATTTTCCGGAATATTGGTCATTAAAAAAAAAAAAAAACAAAAAAAAGGTAGCGGCTACGTCATGGATCACGGGGTCTCGCCGTGAACTATGTATTTTTATAACGTTTTTTCGAAATCGCCGCGATCCGTAGGTTGTACTGTAGAAATTGTTCAATTGAATTCACTTAAAAAAAAAAAAAAGAAAAGAAAAGAAAAAAAAGGCGTCCTACTAATTGCAGCGTATATATTGCTTGCCGCCCAATAACGTGAACGTAGTTACAACTTAAAATAAAAAAAAATCTTCCAGTATCAAAGGATAAAAAGATATACCAGCAATTTTTATCGCCATCCCATGCACTAAAACACTGATTATGGGTGTGCAGATGTTCCCCCCCTTCACCGGAGTGACTGGAGCCGGTTTGTCTGTGACTGGAGCTTTCGCTTTCCAAACAAGTTGTTACATTCTTGTCTTCGTTGCACGTGCTTACTGATATTTTTATTTATGCGTTTTTTTAAACAAGGCTTCCAATGGTATTTATGCTAATGTATGTTTTTACTGCAGACTTGAATGATGTTATAAAGAGTTTAATTAATTTCTTTGCCTCCTTAGAAAGAATAACATTAAATTAAAAATAATATCTCTACCGATTATTAAAGCTTAAATGCTTTACGCTAACAGGAAAGTGTCTCCACCCCCCTTTTTGCGTTTCTGTTTGGAAATAACAGTTAAATCTTTGGAATGCAAAGAAGGAAAGTTAGGTCACGAGTCAGATTTTACCCTGAGGTTTTGGATATATATTGACGCTATTGTTATGATAACAAACTAGTCTAATGCTTGAGCATCCTGTAGTTTATTTATTTATCTATTTTTATTTTTTGAGGGAAGGGAAAAAACTGAAATCCAAAAAATGTCCGGTTTTTTGGTCTTTCCGGTTTTTAGGTGTCCGGATTTTCGGCGCTCTACTGTATAACAGAGAATGCACGGAACACAATTCAGTTTCAATATTCAACAAAAAGTTTGCAAAAAAATAAAATGTTTATACAAGACATACAATATCAATGAAATTAGTTGCATTACATACATTTTTTTCATTTTTTTTTTTTTTAATACTTACAGATAATATACAAACTTTAGTGATAGATCTCTTACAGGTGGCACTTTGAATCTTTACTTGTAAGTCTTAAACTCTTTTATCATCCCCATAGTACAATTGAGTAATTCTGCCCAATACCCATTTGTGCGTAGGCAAATTATCTTCAATTAATAAAACCAAATCTCGTGTTGATATTGTTCTTTTCGAATCTCCATTTGCTGCATTGTTGTAAATTGTTCAAATATGAATGGTGTCATTGTCCCTATATTAATTGAACTAGTCTTGATACTCTCTGCCACTTTGATGAAGTATTTTCTTTCAAGGTGCTCAAATCTGGCTCTAAGTTAAAAAACTGCCAGTTAGGAAATGCCCTGGGGTAAGAAATTCTAAATCATTACATCTGCTGGCAATGGGCACAGCAGCCTTGGCCCAAACACTTAAAGCATAAATTGTTTGCCTTTACGACTTCTAACCTTTCATTAACAGATAGGCTTTTAAATTTCGGACACATTTAGAATTTTTTACCTCAGATAAAAATACATTAGACACTACCTTATTATTGAAACGAAACTTTTCGATTTATGCATATTATTTACATTAGTTTTTGTTTTCACTCTTGCGGACTGAAAAATGTCGCATTCTGTGCCTTATTTATGGAGTTTGAAAAAAGATTCCCCTTGTTTGCAACTAATATGTGTCATTAATTGGTAGTCAAAAGAATTAAGCAATCTATCTGAAACAATTAATTTACAAAGCGATGTAAAATCACTAATTATTTTTTCTCCCTTTGCAACCATAGCGCACATGCGTGAAGGTCACTAGTTTGAATAAGAATGCCTTTAGTGATTATTTCATACCCAGAAGTTTTCACCGCTTTCAGGTGAGACTGTTATTCTTTAACTCTGTATTTGCATTTACTAAATAAACAGGGCCATATTTTCTGTTTGAAACAGACCCGGCACTAGTCATTGCTGCACCACTCTAATGGGTGCCCACAGGAAAGGGCTTGAAATTCCCCCCCCCCCCTTTCCCTAGATGTAGGCTCAATGAACATTTAATTTTACCTCTGCTGACATTAATTTCATAATTACCAGAACTTGTACTGAATTTTAAAATTATCATATTAAAAATGGATAGAACTTTTAAAATTTCAACTTGCAAAGACATATGGGAAATGCATAAAACTCTCATTGTTATAGTAGCACTAATAATAAAAGATTGATTTCATGGGTGGATAAATTTAGCTTAAAAAAGGAGGGGGTAGAGTAGGGGGATTATAAACTCATGGAAGAAAATAAATAAGAGCGGAAAAATATAAGATGTGTTTGTGGATATGAATCAGTAGTCATCATAATTCACACCGTAACACACTCTGATCTTTACCTCTCTTTTATGTACATTTACCAGCAGGCTGTGTGTTGGAAATGCTGAGAAATTTCAGTTCTGTTGTTGAAGGCACAAAGTCAAAGCGTTTCTTTTAATTGGAGCGTATAAACTTATTTATATTGAAAAAACAAAAAGTGCCGCCTAACAGACTTAAAAAAAAAAAAAAAAAAAAAAACGACAAAATATCAGATGAGCCACATCTTGAAAATTTTCACTTAATCTTTTACAGGCCAATGTTCCCAATTGGGAATATCAAATTAAAAATTTAATTTTAGCAATATTGGCTTGAAAATATTAGCAGATATAGTTAAAAGATGACTTGATTTTTTGAAATAAATTTTGCGTTTCTATCATTATTGGAAGCAATAAAAAATCATAAAAATAGCCGTTCTTATGAATTTTTACAGAGCTATCTTGATACACCCACTCCCCACCCCTTCAAACTTAATTCATATCTTTACTTAAATTTAAAAACAAATCTTCATTTGTTCTTAATATTTCTCTTATTTAAACTATCCATAAAAGTGTAGTCAAAGTATAGTCAGAAATGACCAATGTTCCTGTTGGAAACACAGTGAAAATTGAGGGGATATAAATTTTTTCACCATTAAAATTACTAATAGCCTTTAAATTTAGACTTTTAAGCATTAAAAGGCAAAATATGCAAAAAACTAATTAAAAATGTTCCTGGATCTGAATTCAGTCTGTAAAAGGTTAAGCAAGTGCCTAGTGTGCCTAATGGTAAATCCAGGTACCTATATAAATAAATCCGTTAATTAAATTGTACACAGTTTATCTTTTTGTCCAGTGAACACATTTCCCATTTTGTAGTCTCTCAGGGGTTACCTCTTTTATGTTCCTAAAGTAGTGCTATCTGTCTAATGTGACCGCTCTGAAAAATCATCACCATGCGAGGGCGGTAAAATGGGGTTGTTGTTGAGTGAAATTGTTCAAACGTGGTCACTTTGCAGGTTCCACTGATATGTATTTCATACTACTAATACTTTTTTATAAAAACAAGAAAAGTTGTTTATTGCTCTTATTAGGGAACCGTCAGCATTTTCTGATAGCACTTTGTTTTGCTGTAAATCTGATTAAAATACTGATTTAAATCTTTGTCTTTAGACTACCAGCTACTGATGTGCCTGCATAAAAATGTCGTCATAAATACTTAGGCAAATGAAATATCAGTTTGCAATTAGTGTGAGTAATGGCAGCTAGAAATTTAGGAAAGCCTCAACCTTCAGCTCTGACAGGATCATTTGAACAAGTTGAAAAAACTAGCAGTACTCTTAAAGTAATTTTTGATTCATGCAATTTTTTTTATCTTACAATTTATAAAAATTCATATTATCATAATAATTATTATTTTATTTAAGAGGCACCCAAAGATGGAACTAAGCAAACCAGATTTACTACAACTTTTAGGTGTTTTAGAAGGAGAACTCCAGGCTAGAGAGATTGTCATTGCAGTCTTAAAGGTATGTATATAATAATTTATGCATGAATACTTTTTCTTTTTGTGTGAAATAACTAAAATCCACATACTTCTATTTTAGGCCGAACAAGTTAAACAACTGTTGTATCCAAGAAGGAAATCCACTTCCGCAAATGATCCATGGGCAGCATTGCAGAGAGATTGCTTAGGAGCATTTGATGCAACTTTTGATGAGGCAGCTGTTAAAAATTTATATGGAATGCAACTATCGCAGTTAGAGACTTTTTTAAAACAATATAAATTAGCTCAAACAAAGTTAAAACAACAGTTACAAGATGCAGAACAAAGATGTGAAAAAGTATGTTATCTATTTCCTTAGAAAATAATTGAATTAATGTAATTTATAACCCTTTCTTTAAGGGCATCTTTTAACTGTTTGATGCACATTTTGTTTTACATGCAAAACACAAAATTATTTATATATACCGCCTTAAGGATGCCATTAAAATGGAAAACATTTTTTTTCTCAAGTAATTACTATTACAATGGTGAGGTGGTATCACTACAAAGCGATCTATCTTATGCAGTGATCGCGATAACGCCTCTAAATGCGTATTTCACACTTCAGAATACGCCTTAAAAATTTCGGAATCTGTATTTTTATGCATTGCTTTTCCATATAAAATTAGGTATATTTTGATAAATAATTATGATTTACTGATTTTAAATTTAAAAAATCCAATTATTGCACTAGTTTTTGTTGAACTGACATTTATGTACCTAGACGTATAATTAGTTATTATTTATGTGTCAAATGCAATTTAATTATGTATTTGAATATTTAGCACAATTGTTCGTTGCTTTAATTACTCCTTTGGAAAACAAAATACTCTTTCTAAAAAGGTTAAGGAGTATTTTTACTCTACTGAAAAAATCCTAGATCGATCACTGATCTTATGCAAATTGGATATTGCTCCTCACCCACATCACGAGATTTTCCGTCAACAGTAAGATGTGCCAACATTCATTACATTATGTGAAAAATGGTAATGTATTGTTATGAAATAGTTTTAAACAGTTAGGGGATTGTTTATAAGTGTCTAAAATAATTGTGTGCATATTTAAAAAAGACATACAGTCAACTCCGGTTATAGTGAACCCGGATATAGTGAACTTTCGGCTATAGTGAACGCAAATCGTTAGTCCCAATTCACTTACATTAGAAATGTGCATAGCATTTTTCGGTTTCAGTGAACATGACATGCGTTTTAGGTAAGTATGTGGTTATAGTGAACCTAAAAACTGAACTTCGAAAATTCTGGAAATGGCAGAGAGGAAGTTTTTCGATGTCTACGTTCTCAAAGGTTGTCTGTATTGCATTCGACAAATACACAAAGAGATTATCAAACATCTGTTCTGAAATACAGGGAATTGTCTAACATGGCAGGGGAAGAGGGGAACAAGAGCGCACTAAAGAAAGGCCTTAGACTCTTGACCGCTGTGAAACCAGGAATTTATCCATTGCAGTGATGCATACTAATCTTTAGCTCTTGAATTCCCTTGCAAAACAGCCCAAGTCTTGTAGTGTATGCCTCCCCGTACTCCTTTTGTCCGATACTCTCAGTGCTTAAAAGATAAGCTCATCTTTGCCACACCTCGCATGAAAGGCCATGACACCCGCATTTCCACAATAAAGAAGGTAGCAATGAAAATTTTAAAAAGAATTTGCAACTTTTTTCATTATCATTCTTGAGCAGAAAGAAAAGACCACCAGCGCTTCAATCCAATTCATCAAACTGTGCCCCTCCTAATTGCATTCATGCTTGCTATCCAGGGACTTCTGTAAAAGGGGATTAAATTTTTAATCGGTTAGAATCAATGGCATTTTTCGGCTACTAAGCACTTAACAAAAAGTAGGGTACATTTCATGCTGAACAAAAACGGACTTATCTCTCTTGTCCTTGAACGATTTCATTTTCCATTCCCGGTAAAATAACACAAGTTAAGGATTACCACTACACGCTATTGCTTGATTGACTATAGCACTTTCTGGTCAATTCAATGAATCTCACAAATTATTGTAGCACTTAGAAGTAATAAGACATTAATATGATTGTTTGATTTACATAAACATTCAGTGCGGGGATAACACACTATTTTTTCTTATATATATAATGTATTCCTTGTTCATATGCAGACACTTTGCTTATAGTGAATGAAATTTGCCAGTCCCCAGAGGTTCACTATAACCGGAGTCGACTGTATATGTTCATTGTTTTATTTAAAATCTTTTCTAAATAATAAACATAAAATTCTAAATCATAATCCTACAGAAGTTTAAAAGCTAAACCTTTAAAAATTTATCATTGAAATTGTAATACCAAATAAACAAGGGTGTAGCTAGAAATTTTTTAATGGGGGGGGGGTTTACGACTACTACAACTCATATATATGCAAACGTGTTTGTGATAGTGTAGTGAAGAATATACGTTTTGTATGGCAAAAAATTCCTCATGGTGGGGGTATGACACACTCCCCCACCCCACCCCCCCGTTGGCTACACCCCTGCAAATAAATAAAACCCAGTCGTTCTCCATCATTTATTTATTTGAAACCCTTTTTCAATATGCTTGTACATTAGCAAAACTATAAGCTACCTGAAAGGGATAAAATTGAGTAATTCTTTTCCTCAACACAGACGAAGTCGGATTTAACCAAGATGTTGCATAAGCTTGCTTCACGTATAAAAAGGTGAATTGCTAAAGAATCTTGACAAAGTTTTTTTTAATCTGAAAATCTAAATTTGATAGGCGTGGTTTTTGTAATCTCATGGGAACAAGTTCACTGTCTAATGGGATAGTGTACAGTCATTTCCAAATGCAAATTGTATTTTTGAATAGAATTTGTAAGCAGCTGTAATTTTGTGATAGATTTTGTCATTTGTCTATGCTGTTTAGCATAGGAGATAGTCAGATATATAAATTTTTATTTTAGTTATTGTCCTCTAGTTTAGGTAAGTTTACTTTTTAAGGCTATAGTTTCCAATTGTTAATAATAATGTATATTCTTTCCATGACTATTATTCAAAATTTCTATAATGATAATCTTAAATGTAAAATTAATTATGAGTATATGAAGTAAATGTGTAGAACCAATGATATGGTTTTTCTAAATTAATCTAAATCAGCTATCCATCTTTTTTTAGAAACTGCTAAGTTGGATTAATTGAAATATAATAATTTTTTGGGTCTTTCGACCTGGCTTTGAATATAAAACTTTTGAAAGCATTTTTCTGTAATGTATAAACTTGTGCGTAAATTAGCAAAACCTTTTTGCTTAAAATGTAATAGAATTGTTTTTATCTTATTAAACTTTGTCTTCAATCTTTTACCCTGTGCAACTGTATTTTATTCAGGGTTTGTGAGCTGGAAATGCATGCTCCCAGATATCTGGACTTATGCCTGGGCAGTGCTTCTTTCTGCTGTGGTTTGTAACATCCATTTACAAGTGTGGAAAACTCTTTTCTCATGTTTGCTATTGTAACCCCCTCCCCCTTTGGGTGATCAGCTGTATTTACGAGCAGGTGCTTTGCAAATACTTCAGGGGAGGAGAGGGTGGTAGATACCCTTTTCACTCCCACTGATTCTTTGAACTCCTGTTTTGGCAGAAATACATCTACACAGGTACAAAAGGAATGTGTTTCGTGGGGGTAAGCATACAAAAACATTTCTTGGGTGTTTCCAGGATTTTGAGCAAGCATTCCAAATCAAAGCAGCCTCACCATGGCACAGTAGGCATGGCACTGGAAATGGTAGAAGGGCAAAGTGTGAAGGTCCTGGGTCGACCTAACTGTTCGGAGTTTTCCGTGGTTTTCTCCGAAACTTAGCGTAAATACGGGTTAGGACCCCTAAGAAAGACCCCCACCCTTTGACCTAGAGCCCACTCGGAGCTAATCGGTCGTAATCCCACAAACAAACAAACCAAATCAAAGCTTGGGAGCAAAAGAGTTAAGTTAGTTACTAAAAGTTTTTAGGCTAAGCAAATTTTTTTATAAGGATCGTTTTAACTGCACTTCATGCAGGATCCTTTAACTTTGTTTTAATTTATATGGACCAAAAGTATATCTATACTCTTATCTCATAATTCAAAGTTTCCACTTACATGAGGATCCCTTGCATAAGCAAGACTCCACCGTATTTATGCATTTTACTCGGATTGATTATTTTTTCTTTAACTTTGCATATTTAAAGTAAGAGTTAAGTATTGGTAAAAACAGATGAATGTATCAGGTACAGATACTTTACCAATTCCTTTAAAATGTAAAAGTACCGATACCTACAAAAAAAGAGTTATCAGTGCTGATACTATCCGTCGATCCCTATTTTTATGGATTCTCAGGCTACTATTATACAATTATGAACTAGATTTGATCCTACATCCCTTGAGTTTGAGTGTAAATTACTGCAACTTTTTTCTTGTCCTGCCATGCAAGATGCCCTTTCTTCCGACATTTTTAAGACTCCTTACTACTGGGCAGTTGCTTTTATTTATTAGACTGCTAGGCACCGTATGCTCGAGAGAGTTTAGGTGAGCATAATTAATAAAAAAGAAAAAGAGAAGATAAAAGTCTCGACTTTGTTATGAGTAATTCAACATCAGCTCAAAAATAAATGCTACATGAACAAATTGGTTTTTTATGCTACAAATATAGCATTCAGCACTGTGGAACATCCAGAGCTAGTTGAAATGGTTCTGATATTTCTCAAAATATTTTCCAGTATCATGGAAACAAATTGAAAGCATTTTATTAGAGAACACCTACAAAGACAAATTTATATGATGTTACTGTTAAAACTATAGGAAAGTGCCAGTCAGAATTTCACTGTACAGTAGTAAAAGACAATACTGGAAATGTTAAAAAAAATGAGAAAAATACTTGCTGAGAGTGAGGGAAGGAATTCAGAGTTAGAAAACAAATTTTGCATGTGGTTAAGTATTTCAAGAATAACTATTTACAAATACTCCAAAGTTTATATTGCTACATGAAGTTTGCTGGAATTCCTTTGCTGATGCCTTGGAGAAGTATCTGAAATCATGACCAGTTCAAGTAAATAAATGTGAAAGCGATAAAGGCTTATAAAAATATTCAAATTTTAATATCAAACATTGCATTAACCTTTTACATGCCAATGTTCCTTTTTTGGAACATCGTGTTTAATATTTTTTTAAAAATAAACTGTTGTATCTATCAGTTTGAAAAAAATACTGCCTATTACTAAAAGTGTCATTGATTTTTTGATTTATTAAGTATTTTTCAAACGTAAAAATTTCAGCCCAGAAAATTTCTAAAAATTGCCTTTTTTTACAATTTTCACAGTACACAAGAAAAAAAATTCTATAAAATTCCCAAAAATTCAAATTCACCCGAAAATTCCGCTATTGTATTTTCAATGGATAAATTCAAAGAGATAATAAAAAAATTCAAAATATATCAAAATATCTTCTCAATCTTGCATAAAAGTGCAATGTTCCGAAAAAGGAACATTGGCATGTAACAATATACGAAATCAGGTATGTCCCATGTATGTGTTGCTTTATTGGATTTTGATACATTCAGTGCTTATATCTGCTAAACACAAGTCTGTCAAAGGCATAACAGATATTTTCTTTATTTTTGAAGGGTGAAGGACTAGAGGGGGAGGGGGGTAAGGGGGAAGTTGTCATATCTTTTATCCCTTTGCCAGAAGGAGGTGGATAGTTAGTGCTGCATTCCTCTGATTTGAGCTCAGATAGCTTCTTATTTCTTCTGTTAGGAATGAATGTGTGCTTCACAAGGGTTTGTTTGTTATTTTAAGTCCTTTTTATGTAGAGGGAACTCGTGGGAGGAAGTGACATCAAGTCACGTGCTTGATTTTCTTTCTATGCTCTGCAATTTTCGTGGCCATTTCAGTTAGAACTTGTATAGATGTTTGTAGAAACAATGTAGATGATGCAGTCGAAGAAATTTCTAACTATAGACAATGTTGCTTTTTAAAAAAATTCCATGGCGGATGATTGAAATAAGTCAATCATAGAAATTTGTCAATTGCCTGTTGATGAAAACGGGTGCATTACTGATGAAGAATTAAATTGTAATAGTTTTGAGCTGATTACACCTGGAGACATGTGGGAAATAGAATTTTAGAAGAGAAATTAATTTAAATTTGTTTCAGACGAAGCCTAATATTAACATTACCCTGTGCTCATCAATGGAAATCTGAAAAAAAATTGGATGCACATTACGTTCTTACAGGATAAGGGCATTTTTTAGTATGCCCAAACAAAATAAAAAAAAATACTGTAAACGTGTTTTGAATGCAAGAAAATTCTCCATGTACACTTCCCACAATATCATAGACATTGCAAAAAATAAAATGCTAAAAAATTATAAAAAGAAATTGGTGTTTTAGTGGGTTTTAAAATTTTTGTACTGCTGGTTGAAATTCTAAGCACCCTCTAAAGAATAAAATATTTTATTATTTCTTGATCAGGTAGCTGACATTTTTAAAACTGCATTTATTTATATTATCTGTATTATTAGTCAAGAGTATGCAAGCATAAAATTGCTTTTATCATTCTTTTATACATTTATGCATTGCATTTCTTATAAAATATTATGCTAATTTTAAAATTGCAATTTTTTTATTGAGTTTTGCTTAAATTTTAGTCACTTCGCACCTAATTACTCTAGTAAAATTTTATTATTGCATAAAATTTTAGATTTATCATACAGTGTTTTGTTCTTTACATGAAGCAAATACAGAAAAGGAAAGATAGCGTTACATGCCAATGTTCCAAAAATAGAACATCCAAGAAATCAGTGAAGTAAATTTTTTAATGGCAATTTTTTTGTTTTATAGTCATTATGGGTGTATTCTAATGTAATTTTGATGAATTAATTATATCTTTTATTCGTGGATCATAGTGCGGCATTTAAAGGGTTAAAAAGAAATGCAAAAGGTTACTTACAACAGTTAAAACCAATTAGTGTAGCTCTGGGCAGGGCGCAGAGAGGAAATTGCTCAATTGGAAAGACCTTTTTATTTTTAAAGAATTAAAAAAAACATGCATTATAAAGAATTCCAAAAAGATGTACTGAAAAGAATAGATGATATAAAATGGCAACAACACCAGCCCTTTCTCTCGTCTTTCTCTTACACTCAAAAGCTGTAAGATAATGGTGATCAGGAAAGGTCAGCGTATGAAAAAAAAATTATCACTGGAATATGTTACAAAAAAATTTCCTAAAAATAACTTGTGAACTCTGATATTGAAATTTTGTGACAAAAATTTTCCATTCCAAAGATATCTTTTTCATTAAAAACTTATTCAAAATGTAACAGTTATAGAATGGTAATGAATGCCAAAAAAAAAAAGATATAAAAAAGTTTAATGCTGATGTGTTAAAGGAAATTGAAGTAATCCTTACTGCAAAAATAACTACAGCTAATGTTGTGAGAATTTTTTCTTCATTTAGAGTTTTGTAGTCAAAATTGTGTAACAGACTGGGTGTAAAAAAAGCCGCAAAACTTGTTTTTCTGTTCAAGACGTTAAATCCTAATAATGGCATAACAGACTTGAATTTTTAAACAATCACAAAATTTTTTTATTATGTAAAATGTTACATCCTAAATTTGTTTTTATGGCAACAAAGAAATCAGAATCTAATTTCCTTTCTCTTATTTTTTAAGAGAATAATTCCCTAATCAAATTAGATTTTTGGTATAACACGACTGAGTGATGTTTTTTGTAAATGAAAAATTATACTAATATTGTAGATAGAAAACGTTCTAATGTATTTTAAAATAAATCTTAAAAGTTTAAGAATATTAAAGTTTTTATAAGTATCAGCAATATAAGTTTTCATATTAATATTATAGATACATTAATGCTTTAAAATAACACAAACTTATTAATTAAATTTAAATTATAGGCTGCATTTAAATTTGTTTCTAAAATAGAATTCTTGTGTTATAACAACTTATCACCATTATTGGTGAATTTAACAGTAATATTCCATTTATTATGTAGTGAACAATTACTGTTGCAGAGTTGCCAACTCTCCTGATTTAGGCAAGAGACTCCTTATTTTTCATTGATCTCCTGCCAACCTGATTTAGGATACATTTCTCCTGATTTTCAATTATTTGTTCATTTTCTCCTGATTTTTAATCATTCATCACATGATTAATGCGATTTTTTGAATTTGAAATCTTTTTCTAGAGTTTTGTTGTGCCAAGGACCCTTTTCAGCATTTTCCCCTTTCCTGCAATTAAACTAGTTCCAGGAACCCACGCATATATGACATGAAAAAGTTCGGGCTTCGCTGACAAATGTATAATAGTGAAAGAAATGCTGTTTCATGTTCTAAATCATTGAAATTTCCGTCTTTTTCCATCACACTTAAAAATGATTATTTTTCGTTTGACAGTGTTTTGTTTAATCCTCCAATGCCTTAAGAGTAATAATTGACCCCAATTTTTAACTTTCTAACTTAATATTTTTTATGTTACTAAATTTTCTACTAGCTACTGACTACCTAATAGAAGACATGAACCAAAATTAATTTTTTTTTTTTTTTTTGTGCTCCAAAAATATCTATCTGGCAACAAATAACACCAAAGAGAGATGCTTTTTTTTCTCTCTATCCAAAATCCAGTTTTAGCTGATACAACCTGATCTTTTAAAATTTAGTTTTTTAATCGAAAACAAGTCTCCTGATTTTTCACCTTGCCAGGTTGGCAACGTTGTATTCTATTGTGTGCACCGAATTAAAAAAGACCTCTGAATAAAATATTAAATTTAATTTTCACATAAGTAGCAACAATTGTTTATTTACGCAGTTTAAATTATTTTTTGAAAGACTTAATCGTTATTTCAACATAATTAAAAATAACTTTATGTATAAATATGTATACTTGTGATTATAAAAGGATTTAAAAATGAAAATAAATCCTGGATTATATATACAAAAAAAACTTTTTTATCATCCATTTGTCAATTTTAAAACTTTTGTATCTTTTAGTTGCTTACGGAATTAGAAGAAGAGAAAAGAAAACATGCACAAGACACAGCTCAAGGTGATGATGTAACTTACTTATTAGAAAAGGAACGAGAGCGTCTTCATCAAGAAAATCAGTTCGAACGTCAGCAAAATAGATGTATGGAGAAAGACTTAAAGTGTTTGACTGAAACATTAGAACAAGAAAGACAAAGGCAGAAACAAATTGTACTATTACTATTGGCTGAAAGGAAAAGACTTATATTTCGTTATGCTGAAGAAAAACAAAAATGTGACAGATTATCTCAGGTAAAGTATATTTTTCTTCTTTTCATTGCCTTATATTTTCACCAAAAATATTACATTAACTTAGTGTTAAAATTTAAAATTCACATTTTCACAAATATGAATATTACAAATTTCCTTATCAAGTTTTGTACATTGTTTTTCAAAATAGTAATGTTAAATCTTCAATTTCAATTGATTTTGAGTTTCGAATTATTTAGTTGCTGTTAAATTAATACTTAGTTTATTAGTTTATTTAATGGTCAGTTATGCATAAAAAATGAAGATAAATGTTAGGGTTTTTTTTGTGAAGTGGGTAGATACAATATTTTAAAACAAACAAAATTGATAGCTATGTAATAAGTAATGACCATTCAAAAAAGTAGCGCTAAACAGGGGTGTTTGTGCTTTGCAATTTTTCACATACATGTTTCTGGATTTTTTTATGAATATCAAATATTAAAATATTTATTTTTCATAATATCAAGCATAATACTACTTAAATTTTTTCAATTTGTGATTGCTACGGGACTATAAAAACCAGAAAATTTCAGCAATCTAGAAATGGGACAAAAGGCGAAACTTAGGGAAAATACAGAAATTTCATGAAAACCGGATAAATATAATTACCAGGAAATTAATTTAGATTTTTAATTTTTGTAAGAAAAGTTATTTCTCCATTTGGTATTTTAGTAAAATGTGAAGGAATTTCCTGAAAATGCAGAAATTTGCTTAGTAATGTTAACATTGCATTATACCAAAATAATTACATACAAGTATTCCAATTTCTCGATCTTTTTCTATCCTTCTTGTGACTGATGATTGTTTCTTCAGCATTCCTTAATTTAAGTCTACAGTACTAAATGATTTAAAGTAGACTATGTTATATATTTATACTTTTAATTTTTTTTTTAAATTTACAATATTAAAATTTTTGAATAGAACTGATTTTTAATGTCAGATCTACTAAAAGGTCTGGATGTGTTTGTGAAAGATTTACTGACAATAGCTAATGAAAATTATAGCTTGCTATTTTTTAAAATACAGTAACCTTGCACTTATACATGTTTCAAGGGACCGACTTAAAATCGCGTATATCTGGGAGGTCTTTTATTTCCTATCTCTTCAGGTAAATTTTGAGAGACAAAACTTTAAAAAAAAAAACCAAAACAAATGTGTAATAATATTTTTTTAGTGAAAATGAGCAATATTATTTTTTTTTAAATCTTTAAATATGTAATTAAGTTTAACTTTTTAAATTAAAAAAAAAAAAAACGAGTGACTTATCATTATTTTCCTATTCCTCTGACGGGACCTTCTAAAATTCACGCATAAATGAAACATATTTAAATGAGAGATGCATAAGTGAGGTCGCTGTATAGATAAAGTTATATTAGCAATATATAATGTAACATAATTGATTATATTAATTTTAATATTATTGATTAAATTTAGTACTCAAAATGCATATATGGCATTTAGAAACTTTTTAAATAACAGCTAAAATATACAAGTTAATAAAGTTCTCTCCCCTTCTTTTCAGAAAATACTCATTTATTTTCTAAAAATGAACTGTCCAAATAGTTCATTAAGGTAAAAGAACTAGTAATGGACCACTTACTTTTAATAATTAAAAAGCAAAATTAATTGGCCACATCTAGAGTCAAGTGATGACAAAAAGAAAATTGTTTCTAGTGGTGAATTATGAGCCTGTTTTTTAATTTTTGAAAGTAGTGGTCCATTGATGGTGCTTTTACTTTTGATTTTTTTCTTTTTTTATCAATTGGGTATTGTATATTTACAAAAGGGATTATTTTAATTTAGTTAAACTTCATAATTTGTGTGAGGCATTAGTTAATATGTGTGGCTATGTTAAATATGAGGAGGCGATGCCATTATTGCACCACATCATGTTTTCTCCTCTTTTGATCATGATAAATGCAGAAAATACTGGGAATTCAATTGTGGGATTCGAGTAGCAACCCTGAATTAATAAAGCTGCAAATTACCTGCTTGCAGATCACTTATTTGCAGAAAAAAGGTACGCACCAGTTCAGTTACCATTTTTAAAAAAGTGATGGATAAATAGTGCAGCTAAAACAGAGGTTGTTCATTTTCTCATCTTTTTGTCCTTGAATTAAAAAACAGTGTTTATGCTGTGGAAACCTAGAATTTAAATTACCATTATATTACATATATTCTTAAAATAATAGCTAACATACCAACAAACCATTTTTTATATCATAGATCTTTTCACAATTTTTTAGAAGGCACAATCACTCCTGGCTAAGGTTTGTAAATTTATCTATCTATCTTACAAATTTATTGATTTAATTAGATTTGTTTCGTGCATTTGAATTATACCTGTCATGTAGGTGTAAGAATATACTTTAAAAAAAAAATAGTTTAATCAATGTATTTCTGTAATAAAATAACATTTTTTACTATATCTGTTATTTTCATCTTTTTGTTTGCTAGTCATCCCAAAAATTTTAATCATGCATTCTGCTATTAAAATTTTTTTTAGCACTTAATTATGATAAATCCCTCTAAAGTGAACTCTATATAAAAGCCAGTAATTAAAGATGCATTTTTCTGTGATAAATAAGCATCTTCAGTAATTTTTTTTTCCTTTAGACATCTTTTAATCCTTTCGGTACTGAGGAGCTGGCCATGGGTAAACAATCATGGTACAAAGAAATTTTCCAAAAGTGGTTGCAGCGTATGGTAGCATAAGCTGAAAAATCGTGTTTTGCAGATTTCCTAGAAATCTCAAGTGTAATTAACACTAAATTTTTCATTCAGACTGCAACAGTCGTTGGTGACTGACATAGCATTTAACGTATTTATAAAATTTCTAAATTGTTTATACTGCTTAGTCATAACCTAAACCAATCCTCATTTGAAAGCTGATTTTGATGCTATCTTATTTCGCAGGTCAGACAGAAAGACAAAATAGGCTTTGCACTTAACGTTTTAAAAAACCTATCTATTTCTTAACAGTGCATTAATTTAAATGGCATTCATATAAATCAGGTATGGGTAACCTTTAGAAATTCCAGGCCAAGCTTTAGGATATTAAGGAAGTCTTAGACCAAATAAATGTGATTTTGAATGGTTTTAATGGCTTTTCTATGGGAGTTAGTAATGTGCCGTGTCCGGATCAAAAGCAGTGGTGGGCCACATCTGACCTGCGGGCCCAATTTTGTGGTATGGATAGTGCAAAGCATATAAAATTCTTTTTTTTTTTTCCCTATCAGACCATTTCATTGCAAATAGATTTTTAAAATGAGCAGAGCACTGCCTCTCCTTTTTCTCAGTTTATCAGTTATCTACAGCATACCTCTCAATCCTTTTTGCATGGTGCATCAAGCATTCGTCTTTTTTGTGGAGAAGGATAAACAATATAGGATTGGAAAACCTGTTGTCCAGATAACCAGTATGGACTTAGTAATGTTGCCTTTGTAAACTTTTCTAATCAAAGTTTCCTGGCTTTCCAATATATTGGTTTTAGTAGCTGTAGTAGTACTACCCCATAATAAATGATTATATCTTGTACATAACCTGTTTTTCAATCTCAAAGAAGGAATGACTTTATACCAAACCTACGCCTTCTTGAAGGAATACTTCTTAAACAACAGATGGCCTTTGTAGAAGAGCAGACTTTAGTCTATGCATAATTGTTTCTATGGCTGAAACAGGCAGGAAAGTGCAAATTAGCAAAAAAGACTGAACTTTGCACGCGGTACAAAACTATCAAATTAGCATATAATTAATACATTACCGGTTATTAATACCTTAATATTCATTATTTAACTAATATGAATGAATAGAGTAGAATTTATATAAAAAAATTTTTGTCTAAAGATGGAAAACTTTCATGCTTGCTGAAATGAATTATTAAATAATGTTCATAACATTTCCACTACTTCATTTATTTTGTGTAAATGACCAGTGGCTAAATGCATTTGCACTCTGAACTGGGAGACAGGAGGTGCTTGGTTCAAAACCAGGTTGCGTCCGCCAACCTAACCGTTTGGAGTTTTCCATGGTTTTCTCCGAAACTTTGCATAGATACAGCTTTGGATCCCTTAGAAGTCCCCCACGAAGGGCAATCTCCCCCCCCCCTCAGCTTAGATCCCTTGTGCAGATAACATTTCATTTATAAGTAGTGTGACTGACTACATCAGTAAAATGCAGCATTTTCAATAATGAAAAGTAGCAATCCCTTAATTTTACTGAAAATATCACTTTAGAGAAGCTCATTCTTAGATTAATATTCTTGTTAGGATACCTTTTTGTTTTATGTCAATAATAATGATCCACCAGAAAAGCAATACAATTGATTCAATCAGGGCCATAACCAGGTGGGGGGGACTATGGGGGAGGCGTACCTGGCAGGCTTTCAGCCCCCCCCCCCCTCCTCCTCCTAAGATTTTCAAAAATTTTTGTAAATTTACTAATAAATACGAAAGTTTAGAAACAAATTACTTTTAACAATCGTTAAATTTCACATCATTAAAAATATCCCTCATTTGGTGGGGGGGGGATTTCTCATCACAATGGCTAGATTTCCATAAATATAGTTAATTATTTTGCTGCTCTTAGTTGCATGTAGCACCGGATTTTGGATTTTTCCGAAAACACAAAACTGCTGCTCTTCCTTTAAGTCTGTTTCCCAGGGCAACGATTTTGAAGGGGAGTAAAAAGTTAAAACTTTCAACGTGTTCATGATGTTTGCTTTCAGACTGGTGGCAAAAATTTGTAACAATTGCTGTAAGGAATGATAATGTAAAAATTTGAATTATTTTGTTTTACCTGACACATAAAGTTGTAACAGTCCAACAGTGTTGGAAAAGGTCTCTCACACTTAAACAATGTTCAAACAATTATACTTTCATGTTAGAAAAGTTGACACATCCTTCAGATTAAAGAGTAATAAAAAAAGCCAACAGTTACTCTTTTAAACTGATCACCTTGTATAATATTTATATTTTGCTTTATTTAGTTATTTAAAATAAGAAAATAATTGTATTTTTCAGTAAATTTTCTTTCGAAAGTTTGATAGTTAAATTTATTTTACTGATATTTTTAAATTGGGTAGCATTTAATGGTCTACAAAAGGTACAATTAACTTGTCGCTATATCTTATAAATTATTGTTGCACAAAAATTACTCTAACCAATATCCAGTACTGCATTCACTCAAAATATCATATGAATATTTTTCATAGAATCTCTCTTCATGAAAAATTTTTAGCTTAATGAATGTTAAAGATTTTTAAAATACAGCATTTTGTGAAGCAAATACTCTAGAAAAAGTATACACAAACGGAAAAACAGTCTCTTCCCCTGCCCCCTCGATTACTAATATTTATATTTGGTTAGCCCCCGAACTAGATTCTAAGCCCTGCCTAACATTTCATCCTGGTTATGCCTTGCATTCAATTTATCCCTTCTTAAACTTTGAAGTGATCCCTTTCAAGTTGTCGGCCCTAAGAGTTGTTTGTTTTTTCCACAATGATTTTAATAAAATCTCCCAAATAAAGCTGTCTGAAGTAATCTAAAATTTTTGATAGATAATTTAAACTGTTTACTACCACTTCCAAACATTTTTGTATAAAATCATGAATTTTGGACTAAACTTCTTGGAAGTTCATTTGATGCCAGGAGGAGTGTCAATTTGCATTTCAGGTTTCTGTTTCTTCAGATTTAAAGGTGCTAAGTTGTTTTTCATCCTTTTGCAAAATGTTAAAACTCACTCATTATCTTCAGATTCATTTTCTGAATCAATTATTTTTTTTATACATTGTTCTCTTTTCAAACGTTTCGAAGGGAACTTGGAGATCCTGAAGGGAACCAAATTCAAATTATAAGTAAACCATTCAAAAATGTATGGTATAAACAAATATACCAATTTGTTTTCCATAGCTTATTTATATGTATATACACACACACGCACACAATTAAGGCACGCTGTTGACTGTTACTAATTATATAATGGAATAATTAGAAAAGCTGGGAATTTTAATTGCAGAATTCTGAAGTAATGCATACTATATAGAGAATAATGATACTCACATAACTTTCCATCAATGAGCTGGTATGCCATGATAAAGGACAAAAGAAATGACTTTGAATTTGTGTACACAAAGCTATTGATCAGTCTTTTCTAGTTAGAAGTACTTTGAAAAAATGAAGGGTCAGTATTTGTTATAAAGTAGAGAAAGAGCAAATAAAAATTTATTGCTATTGTATAATACTAACAATGGGGAATGATTTTAGTGTATCTAATTTTAACTCTATGAAATGTAACCAAAATAAACTGATAAAGAAATTCATTCTTGTTAATTTAGTTTAAATCCTTTTATGAGCTAAGAACAAAATACCTAATATCCTGTTTCTTCTATTTGCTTCATTTTATGCACAAAAATTTGCATTCTGTGAAATTGCTTGTATCTAGAAAATGCATAATGAAGTTCTGCTTAAATTCCAGCATAATATAAATCCTCTATTTAAAAAAAAAAATGATTGAATATAATATCCTAGAACAACATATATTTACATTAGTGATGTATAGAAATATTTTTTAATTGCCATTTTCATCAGACTGTTTGGTTGCAGAAGATTTTTTTTTTTTTTTTTTTTTACTTAAGGAATTTTTTATTTAAAATTATTACTTATCATATTAGCCTGAATATAATGCAACCTCAAAATTCTTCATCAAGATAATTAGAAAAATCCTATATTTAGGCCTCAAATTTAGCGCGAGTCATGTTTTTATCAGGAAATGATCAGTCAAAAAATGTTTCATTATATTTGTGCTAATACGGTAATTTAAAAATTATTTTTAATTACAGGTTTGTTTTAGTTTCTTGAGTCACTTTTAAAACTGACCATGACTTGCATAGTTAATTATCAGCATTTTGGGAGAAGAAAAATCACTTATATAAACTTTGAATATTTTATGAGTTATAATTTGTTTTAACTTTTTCATTTTATCAGAATTTTATGTGTATTGGAAAATAGACCTTCCAAAATTTGTTACATGCTTTAGAAATAGAGTTTCTTTATTTAAATATACAGAGTGTCTCAAAAAAGTGGTAATGGCTTTAATTCCTTATATATTAGAGATAAGTAGGCAGTGTAAATTGAAAAAAAAATGTTCAAAATAAGACTACATTAAGAAAAAATCCTCTCATTAATTTTCAAAAAAGTTATTTTTTAAATTTGTATACAATCCCTGTTCAAAACAATTCACAATTAGCAAAGTGTGCCCCATACACTAATGAGGTGACATGCACAATTTGCAAATTATACATTAAAAAGTGTCAGAGGTATGAAGATAAATGCAACGCTGACTTAAACCACTATTCAATAGCTCTCAAAGGGAAAAAATCATGTCGAATGATTGCATTTCTAGGGTCATATGGAAATTATCAAAAAGAATCTTTTTCAGCAATAAACTTTTACATTCAAAATCATGTATAGTCCCAGATTATCTTCTTTTAAAAGATACCTCTGTGATGCTGCATGATGAGACTCGTGTGGTACATCATCTCATTGGCATACTGGGCACATTTTGGTAATTAGGAATGTTTTTGTACGAGGGTCGTAAAATAATTAAAATAGGGTAACTTTTTGTACAGTAATGGGAGGAGTTATTTCTTAATGGAGTCTTATTTCCAACCTTATTTTGAACATATTTTCAATTTACACTGCCTACTTATCTCTTAATAGATAAAGAATTAAAGCCCATTTCCACATTTTTGGGATACCCTGTATATTTTGACATAATTAAATTCTAATAATTAGATATTTTTAATTTTCACTTTTGAATGTGAAATTTATTGGGATATTTATTTTAGATACTCTGTGATGAAAAAGGTCGAATAGCAGACATGGTTGATGGGCTTGAAGAAGAAAGTAAAAAATCATTACAAATGGAAGCAGAATTAGAAAGACAGCTTTGTGAGTTTGAAGTGGAACGTGAACAATATAAAGCTGAAATGACTGAATTAGAAGCCAAAAACAATGAATTATCTCTTGAAGTTCAAAGGCTTCAAGAAGAACTTGACTCTCTTCAGAAGCAGATAGCCAATTCTAGTCTTAGTTCTCAAACACAGTTAGGTGAAGGTGTTAGAAGTACTATAGTTACTATGGTTACAACTCCTCCAATACGAGCTGTTCCAACAATATCTCCCACAGTAAGTCCACCACGTGGTGTTGCTCGAGCTGTAAGTCCTAAAGTTGGTCCTGCACCTGCTACACCAGCAAAACCACCTGGTCTTATTCCTCAAGCTCCAGGGAAAATAGGTCCTTCTAGTGTTACAAAACCTGCAGCTCCTCCATTTCCATCGAATTCTGTTCCTCCTCTGTGCAGTCCTCCATTAGTAGCTCCTCAAAATATTAAAAAACCTATAAAACCAGGTTCCCCTGCACCTGTTACATCACCATCTGTTCCTGAAGATGTAGGAACTTTATTACAGTCAGCTACTGCTGTCCCTCAATATGCTGAAAATACATTATCCCCATCCGATGGTGAAAAAGCGATAACTGGTGAATTAAATGCCCAAACAAATTCTAAGATATATAGCAGTATCAAAGTGTCTACTGCAGTACCAGTGCATAAACCTGCTATTGCAACTGCTCCTAATGCTCCAAATGCAAAAAAGTTACCTGCTGGCCGAGGTGCACCTCCTCCTATACCACCAAACAAACCAGTATTGCCTCCTCAAGCTCTTCATAGAAAAGATGTTTCTTCAAAGCCACCTGTGCCACCACGATCAGATGTAGCTCCAGAAAATTCTGCTGATAAGAATCTCCAAAGGGCTGTGGTACAACCTCGTTTTGTTGCTTCTCCAAAAACAACTGAAGAATCCTCTAATAGTAATATATCTGTGGAGAAAGATGACACTCAGGTGGGTGGCTATAATGAAACTTTAAGTTCCACTTCTGTAAATACCACTACTACTTCCACCACTATTGTCACTAGTACCAATACACTTGGATCAGAAGTACTAGTTCAAGAATTAGCTGACTTTCAGCAAATTCTTGTCTCTATGGCTTCTAATAAGTTATCAAGCTCTGTAAATTCAGAATAACAAATTCACACATTTTTAAATTCCGTAAAACTTTTCATTAATTTATTCAGCAGCATTTATCAAATTTTTAAGTATGTAATTTTTTCTGGTACTTATTGAATGTAATTGCCCTATAAATAGACTAAAAAAATATAAGTGCAGCTTTTGAATAATTTTTATTTATTTATTTATTTTATCCCTAGATCTGATTTATTAAATTGATATAACAGTTCTTTAATAGAATTTACATTATCCAGTTAAGAATACAGCTAGTTGAATCAGGAAGAATTGTGTATTTAGTGTGCACGTGTTATGCTTATTTTAATGTATATAGCATTCTCTGATATATATATAGTAAGAGGAGCAAAAATAATGTTCATTATGTGTCGCTATTTCACCTAGCCAAGTGCTATTAGCCTAAATTACTGAAGCTAATACGACAATTGGCTTTTATGAGAGTCTTATTAAAAAAGTATTTTATAAGAAAAGAAAATTTCAAAACTTGTAACCCATGGGTAAATAAGAGGGCCAAAATGTTCTTTTAACACATTCCTCTCAAATATATATACATAAAATTCTTGCTTTAAAATGTAATATATGTGAATACCTAAAAAAATCAATTTCAGGACATATTGAAATTTGCTTTCTGAGGAGGATGGGTGGCCGCCTCCCCTTTTTCACATATTTCATAAAAGAAAAAGTTATCTATGAAATTCCTGCTTCAAAATGTAACAAATATGAATCCATTGTTTAGTCGCAATGGGTTTGTCATTGAAAACTTGTTAATCATGCATTTATTTATTGAGTTTAGTGTTAAATCCAAAAAAAAGGGTATTACTTTCCA
Source organism: Cheiracanthium punctorium (assembly GCA_038373885.1). Classification (NCBI taxonomy): domain Eukaryota; kingdom Metazoa; phylum Arthropoda; class Arachnida; order Araneae; family Cheiracanthiidae; genus Cheiracanthium; species Cheiracanthium punctorium. The sequence goes on from JAWZYV010011998.1 coordinate 179,829, forward strand.
GTACCCCTAATATATATATATTTCCAAATCTCAAAATGATTTAATGTTGCTGTAGCAGGGGCGTAGCCACGGGGGGGGTAGGGGGGTCATAACCCCCCTCCATGGGGAATTTTTTGCCATGCAAAATGTATATTCTTCACTACATTATCACACACACGTATACATATATGAGTTGTAGTAGTCGTAACCCCCCCCCCCCCCATGAAAAATTTCTGGCTACGCCCCTGTGCTGTAGTGTATTCTTTCTTAAGATTATTTTAACCTTTGAAGTACCTTTTTATCATTACCTATTGAAGTAATCAAACTCATTAGTTGCAAGTTGTGCAAGGTAGCCTTTCTTATGTCAGAAAAGATACCTTGAACTAATAAAGGCAATCAAACCTAAAATATTATTAGTTTGGTTTGGGCAAAGCTACACGGGCTGTCTATGTTCGGGGTTGACATGAGTGGAGGACTTTTCAAGGAAATCTAATGCACGTTACATCATGAGGAAACCATAAAAACTTGAGTAATGGCTCGACAGCTGCAGGAGAGGCCAGAACCTTGGACCTATACACTTCAGCCATCTCCCAATGTTCAGTGTCTTATCCATTGTGCCATTAGTTGGCCTACCTAATGGGTAAGAGCATTGAATATTGATCTTGACTTGATATCCTTTCTTGTAATGCTATTAAGAAAAGCTTTCCCTCTCCGTTTCATACATTCTATAAATATTCAAAGCTCTTTAAGTTTTTCAATATTAATGCTATGTTTCACAATGAGATTCTCTATGGCTTCAAATGGCCTCTTTAAAGGTATCCAACCTTTGACATAAGTATAACTGCAACGAACCTTTGTAGGAAGAGGGCCTCAAAAGTTATAAATATTAAAAATCTTTTATAATTTAAAAGTTTATCAATGCAGAAACTAGTTCTATGATTCTTTAGAATTAAAGCTTACTTATTTTTTAAAAAATCATTTTTAATTTGAACCAATTTTTTAACTCTTAAGAAAAATTTAATGGATACTAGAAAATTAGTTATTGTAAATTGAAATTTTTAAAAAATATTTTACTTTCAAAATCAAGATTTTTAATAATGGATTTTTATCTGCAATGATATAAAATATGCATTAAATTATGAATTGAAATGTTTTCAAAACAGCTCTTCATTATTAACATTATAAACGCTTTCTAAATTAAATTTGCATGTACATTTTTCATCCAGATTTCAAATTGATGCTTGAATGCTAATGTTTATTACTTTTTAATTATTATACGTTTTTTTTTTTTTTTTTTTTTTTTTTTTAATGAAAGAGGCTGTTGACCATACAGAAAAAATTAGTGTCTGTTCTCCAATTTGATGTGTGTAAAATAAAAACAAAAATTAATTTGTTAGCATACTCTATACTTCAATAGTACCTTATTGCTTTGATAAACATCATATAAAATATTGCATTAAATCATATAACTTACATTTATCAATACAATTTTGTTGATATTTGTGTCAATTGACAGCATGACTAAAATGTCATTCATTCATTTACTTAGTATTGGCATAAAAAATTTACATACTTAAGCTTATTTATGTTTTTATTCGATGCTAAGCATGTGCTTATCTGATGGCTTTTTAAATACATCAGACAAACATCTCATTCATTATTTTTGTGTAGATTATGTTTTAAAATGACTTAAAATAATTTTGCTTGAGGTGATACTTTTGTAAACTTTTTATAAGTACTTCCAAATGTTGAACGATTTTCTCATACCTCATTTTGTTGTACTCAGAAATGTTGATTTTAACACTTGTTTTTAGCTTTTGTTGTTAACACTTTTTCAACGCATGTGCCTGCTTATTATGTCAAGTAGTTGTTAAACTGCAAAGATCTGAAGTTATTGTGCATGTTTTGCTGCCATTTGTGTTTTTATTTTTTGATAAATCAGCATGATCAGTTGTATGTATACATTTGTTTTTGTGGCTAGTTTTCAAAGATTTTTCATTGACAGTACAGTGATGTCTTATTTGTACATTAGAATTTACATCATTTCACATTATCTTCATTTGTAATGAAAAGGAAAAAATAGTTTTTATGATTAGCTGATAGCAATGCCATCTTAGCACATAGGCAAACCCGCCGATCACCGGGGGATTCAGCTCAAAAAACCTTCTTCCCAAAATTATTAGTTTTTTTTTTTTTTTTTTTTTTTTTTTAACCTTAAAATCTTGCCAGAAAAGTCAGATTTTTCAGAATTTCAAAAGTCTAAGACTGATTCTAATTTTTTTTCAACGTACTTTTTTTTTTTTTTTTTTTATGGGTTCATTATAATTTAAAACAATTTGACTTTTACTTAAATAATATATGTATATATTTTTTATATACCCCTCAAAAAGCCGTTATTGGACATATAAACATACTAGCAGCATGGCCCGGCATTGTCCATGCAATGGAAAAGAAATGTGCATTGACCTTAAATATAGATTTTAAAGGGAAGGAATGTGAATCCTCCCGCTGCAATGATTTAAAAAAAAAAAAATATTGGACTTCCTGCTGCAACGAAAAAAAAAAAAAAAATTGAACACGACACCTGATAGCATACAGAGGCTACCAGGAATGGGACGTGGCTAGGATAGAATGTGAATCCTCCAGCTGCAATGATAAAAAAAGGGCACGGAACTTCCCACTGCAACAACAAAAAGAAAGGAACGCAGCACCTGATACTGTACAGAGGGTTACCAGGAATTGGGCATGGCTAGGCGTCTTCCCTTCTAAGTGTCTGTATTCAGTCATTTATCGCCAACACCTACTCAACTACTAAGAACAAATTGAGTCCAGTCGTCGATATAAGATTGTAAAGGGAAGGGATGTGAATCCTCTTGCTGCAGGGATTAAAAAAAAGGACCTGGGAATTCCCGCTGCAACGAAAAAAAGGAACAGGGGACTTGCCAGCGTACAGGGGTTACACTTTAGTGTTTATTAAATTTCTGTTGTTAATTATCTAATGAGGAGAGTAGCAAATATTGGAAACTACAATTAGCATAGACATTAACCTACAACAAATTTTATTATAACCTTCATAACATAGTCTGATTTTAATGAATTTATAGCTCACTAAAGTCAATCCTTATATTAAATTTAACTCAAAGATTTCTTTTTATTTTGTTTTTTGCAAAGAGAACTAAAGAAAATAATTACATTTTAAATACACAAATATATACCCTCGGGTTCACAATCCATTATAAAAGTTACATCCTGCCTGATATCAGAAATTCTGCCATTCTATGTATTTTTGCAGATAATGAAGGAATCTTCTCAATACATGTGCAAAAGAAGTCATGAAAATAATTTTCTCACCAGCATGAAACAGCTCATAATATTGTAACAGTGTTGCATGAAAACAAACAAAATATACACTGTTAGAAACAATCAATTATAGACTTTAAAAGTTCAAAATGACACCCCATCAAGTAGGGTAAAAAATAGAAGTGCAGAAAATGGCAACCATACTATTCTAAACAATAAAATGAAGAAAATATGAAAAATAAACACTTTATGATGTAAAACTGCAAATCTTGCTGAAAAGTTGTAAAAAACTGAACAGATACATAAATTATCTGTTGAAGAAGAATCAGTTATAATAAGAAAGATTTCCTTTCTTTACAAAGGACACAATAATTAATATATGGAGGAGAAGAAAATAAATCAAATTTTTATGTACAAAAAACATTTGCTAAAAACAAACTCAATCAACTGCCATAAATTCTGTGAAATCTTCGAAAATCTCTCTGAAAGAGTACCATATGAAAAAGAGTCTGTTAATTTAGTCTTTGAACCCAGGAAAAAAAGTCAAAAAAAAAAAAAAGATGATTACTTTACTAATTTTTCATATAAGCACAAATCAGACAGAATGTAGCAGAAATCTCTGATTTCACTAAATTAAAAAAAAAAAAAAATAGGCATGCATCAGAACAGAAAAACAAAATCACTTTCTCTCTCATCCATCTCTGACTTCATCAATCAACTAAATAATTGGTGTCAGAAATGCTTGATTGTACAAGATTTCTGAAAGCATCTATCTGCCATCATAATTAGCACTGACAGCAAGTGACATTGCTTGAACTGTCAGATCAAAGCACTCGTTAGATGATCAGAACAGTGATGAAATAGGTAAATTTGAAGATAATTGTGACATCCATGTTCAGACATTTTTTTCATTCTTTTTTACTTTTGGTAGAAACTTGTTTGAAATAGTTTTTATTTGAAACATCATACATCAGATTAGGAAAAGTATTTTTATGTATATTCTGAAATTGTATAAACTGCCTAAAATTATTCCATTGGAGCTCCAATACAAGAAAACCGAAATTGTAAATTCAACTTTTGTCTTCTAGAGCAGTGGTTCCCAACCTTTTTTTAATCGCGACCCCTTTTAGATTTTTCAAAACTTTCACGACCGACCCCCCCCCCAATCCACCATGCTTGACCAATAAAAAAAAATTAATAATGAAAATATATCTTGAGATTTAAAATTGATATCCTTTTAATACGTACTGATTATTAATAGGATGATTGAGGTTGAATTTGACTGACAAGTTTGGCTATTCTTGGCTAAATATTGGTCAAAGCCAACCGCATGCCATCTTATACATCTAATTTATTACTGGCTTTTGTCTTAATCTGCAAAAGAGTTGAAAATTCAACATAGCACACCAAAATTGAGTTAATGGTTTTTCTTGGTATAAATCACTTAAGTAGGAGTCATTTTGCAAATTCAAAAATTCACCCTGCACTTCATCAGGAAGATCGGAGACATCTAAAGATGCGTGAAATGGATTCGAGTGCAATCTCTTGTTCAACGAACTCTGGGAAATATCTTTGAATTTCAGATTAAAAGGGGCAACTAATTACCTCCTTTAAATTAATTACAATTCCTATTTCCGATTCATCTGTCTTAATGCATGGGTTCTCAAGCATTAGTTAACACTCCTAGATTCACCGACATTAGTTTTTGTAGCTTTCATACAAAAGCCCAGATGAGAAATGAGGATTTTTTCTTTCCAAAGAAAAAGGGAAAATGGTGTCTCATGGCAAAGAAACATCAATTGTTTACTATTTATTTCCTACAAAAATGGTCTGCGGTGACCCCCGAAAAAAGGCATGGCGACCCTCCAGTTGGGAACCACTGTTCTAGAGAATGCTTTCTTAGCATTACATTTCAAAGTAGCTTTTTCTCCCACCACAATCCTCTTATGAAGATGTTCTTCTAATGGGCTATGTGCATTGAACTGTTTGTCGTCTTTGGTGCGACTGCCTTTGCTTGTGTTATTGCATGTTGTGTCCGTTTTCATTCTGTGGTGTGGTGTAACTTAAAGGGCTACTTTTTGAGTGCAAATTTCATGAGATCTAAATTATAAAGAAAGGATCTGCCTAGTAGCTTTGCTTAGAGTGACTTTAATTTGTTAAATTTGTACCATAAGAACTGTTTTCTCTGAAGTTCTGTTTCTGTTTTGATATTCTGAGTCTAGTTCTAGTATTACAAATTGCAAAATATTGAAGTTTATAAATGCAAAGCATTACAGTAAACAGCTAGATGACAGGCAATGCTGGTCAAATCTTGACAAAAAATGAAAGTCATTGTATAAATAAAAATTGAATGGTCTCTAAAATGAACCAAGTCAACACTCTGTGTCAGTCATGTTCTTCCTTTTGTGTCAATCTACTTCCAGATCTTAATTCTGATGACTTGAGTAAAGTTGCTGGAATAGAAATAATGTCAAACCCCAATTGACACATAAGATGTATAATTTTTGACATTAAGGCAGTTGATTGATATGTCCACATCATGATACTTGCAGCAGACTATGCATACAGACAAGAAAAGAGGGAAGGAATCATCCTTGCGCAAACTTTACTCAGAAATTCCTATTTCATACAACTAATGCCAATGCAAATTCTAAAATTTCATGATGCAATATAAATCAACCTTTTCACACCCAGCTTTTCTGGCCCGTTGAGTTTAGTGTTTTTTGAGAACATTAAGTAAAAAGTCAGTTTTTTCCTAAATCTTGGATTTTCATCTGGCCTCCAAAAGCAGTAGATTTCTAATCATGCTAATATTTTTGACTTTTCATGTTGGTCATTATAAAGCAGATTACTTACTTTTTGAAATTATAATCACTGTACTTGTTTAATAGAAGTCTTTGAGTAATTTATAAATTGTTTTTAGGAAACACTGTTGTTTTTGTTATTTATTTTTATTTTCTGTTTATATTTTCATTGTGTGCATTTCTTTTCCGTGTCTGTTAATCATATACCTTTGCAAAAAGCAGCTGATGTTTTACCATTTGTTGAAACAAATTTTTATATATTTTAATAAACAATTATTTGTTGCATTTTAGATTTAAAAATAAATATGTTTATTGAGCATGATGTTTTTATTGGACTTCTTTCAAACTTTTTTCCTGTTTTCTTACTTTATTTTTTCATTGAAATACATGAATGATTCATTTACTGTAGTATTAACATTACAGAAGCATGTATGTTTATGAATTTTGCTACTTTATTCTTTTGGGAATGTTTGCATAGAATTTCATCTGTTTTAATTGCACATTATTTTCTTAAAGTTGGAAAAAAACTAAGTTTTTAATGTATTATTGCCTGTAGAATATTCTGTGTCAATCTGCGGTTCTAGGATCACAAACGAAAATTTATCTTCAATCTTTTGTAAATTTTGAGGATTATTATGCAAGCTACAAAATAATCTGCAGCCATTTTTGCTGTGTTACAAGGTTTCTGCTACCAGGAATATAGAATAAACAGTACAGCTGTTGACATCCAAAATGCAATTTTCCTATACCAAGATGATATTTCACTTAGGGTAGTCGGTTGTAAAGGTCTGCACAGGATAAAGATCCAAATGCGCTTTTTTAGAAATCTATATTAGCCAACACTGATTTTTTTCACAAGTTCCCTAGATGGCACTGGTTTTGCAAAAAATCACAGATGCCCAAAGTTAGTTTTCATACTATGAGATAAATTACTTTTATGCATACTTTGATGTAGTTTTTGAAAATGTTTGAACTTATTTTTACTCACAATTTTAGATTTAAGGGTTTTCTGTGTGTGTGAAACTAACCTAATAATGATCTCATTACTTTTTGTTCCAAGTGATATGACTTTTGACCAAAACTGCAGGAAAGCAATTTTCATATATTCGGGCCCATGACATTGCATTTGGGCGGGTGCAAACTCATTGCACGAGTTTTCGTAAGAAAACTGGAATGCGTGCGTTTAGTGCTATCAGTTTCTTTTGCCTTTGAGAACAACTTCAGTTTATTTAGTTTTGTTGCCTAGGAGACATGTTTGTTTACATTTCACGTCTTATTTTTGCTGAGGAGCATTTTTAAAACATACTCAATATACAATCAACAGGATTTTTAAAAGAAAGAGTGCCCATAATTGAAGAACACAGATCAAAATTTAGAAATTTCAACTAAGACTTACATTTTTTCAAAAGTATATAGCAAGAGAAGTTCAAATTTTGCTAATAACGGTTTAAATCAACATCTATTTCAACATTAAAAAGATGCATTTTGAATTTACTAAAATGAAAAATACAAGAAAATGATTACCTTTGAAAAATTCTGTATCTTCGTTGCAGTTTCTAGCAGCTTCAGCAAACGTAAAGTGCTTTTAATAAGAACATAATTTTCATAACTATGGATGCAATTTCATAACAACAACGTGCAGCAAATGTGTCCTCTAAACAACTGGACGAACCTGCTTCGCGCTCAGTTTATTTAGTTTGAATCTAAACACACTCAGTTTTGAATACAAACGCTTTAGTTTATAAACTGAATGCACTCAATTTCCTTTACGAACACTTTAGATGGAAACTCGTTGCATGAATGTAACCCGTTTGGTGTTCACAAATGGGGCAAAAATCCACATGTACGATAGGGTAAAGATCCGAATGCAGATCTTTGTCCCTAATGCTTTGTTGCCTATTAATGGTTTTGTTTGTTTGATATTCGCATGTTGTATCAAGTCCTGAACCTTCCAATAACCATCATATTGTGCAAAGTTCTGGGCCTTTTCAGCCAGGCATGTATTTTATTTATTATTAATTTTTTTTTCCCCACTGATTCGGTTTGTGATTGCAACATTTATGTTCACATCAGTTCTTTTTAGCAATATGATAAGTTTGTCTACGACCCTTAGAGATTTGACTTCCTTTTAGTTCAATAACAGCCGTCTTCTCCCTATTTTGTAAGTTTCTCTGACTAAATTTAACTGACAGTGATTTTTTTCTTTTAGTCTTTGTTTTAAGTTTACCATACATACTTTAAAGATTCTTTTCATATCAAATCAAAATTTTCCATGCAGTTCACAGAAGAAAAAAAAAAAAAAAATTTAATTATACACCACCAGTATTGAGGGTGCTGATAGCAGTCAACCTCACTATCTGACAAATAATAATTTTGCAGTGACAACTACTTTACAAGTGGATTTTATTCTGAGTTTTGTGCCATGTCCACCACCACACATCTTTACCCCATTACATGGGGCAAAGGTCTGAAAATATCAAAATCTGTAAAAGTTACTCCCAGTTATTATATTTTAGATAAAAGTGATTTTAGATTACGATGACAGGTAAAGGTCTAAGCTCTATTCTAATAAAAAGTTTAGGTTCATAACTTGTTGCAATTCAAAATTGCAGACCTTTCCCTCACCTACCCTAATTTTCACAGATAAAATGAAATCAAAAATTAATTTAAACCCATTGAAGTTGCTGTTCTTCAATAATGAATTGAGTAGGTGCACCAGTAATTGACACTTTGGCAGATAATTTATTATAATCGGCTTGTATTTAAAAACTGTTATCAAATAGTGCCATCTAGTACCAATTTAAACATTTGTCTTCAATTTTATGCTTTAAAAAAAACACCAGAGGGAGGTCTAGATATGAGCAATTGAAATTTTTAAACTCAGTGCTATAAAACAAGTCTTATTCTCAGTAGCTGTCATAATCCTGAAAGTAAGATTAATTCATTGTCTACCTGTTTCTATTTGAAGCATATTTCTTTTCAAAAATATATATAAACTGAATTGTATCGATAATAGTACAGAAAATGAGTCTGTACAGTTTATTTTTAATAAACAAATTTATTTAAAAGATGGAGTGTCAATTACTGGCTAAAAAGGGGGGATTTCACTAGTTAGTGACTCTTAAGTTATTTATTGGTGTTCCAGTCAAGTTCATGATAATTGCATGAAATTTCTCGGAAATGCAGTTAATAGCTATTTAGAAGGTTATCTTTAGATAATTTTGAATATACAGAGCGTCCCAGAAAGGTGGTAACACACTTTAAATTCTTTATCTATTAGAGTTAAGTGGCAATGTAACCTGAAAAAATATTCGGAATAAGATAGGAAAAAAGAATAGACTAGGTGCACCAGTAATTAAAACTTTGAGGTAATTTATTATAATAAACTTTTATCAAACGTTGCCCTCTCGTGCCAATTCAGACATTTGCAGTGTAATACGTTTAACACAAAATGATACAGCGGTCTAAATGAAACTATGCAATTTAATGCATTTTTTTCTTTTAACACAAAACAAAAATCATTTAACACACAAAAAAAAGTTCGTTTTTGATCTTCAGTGGCATGTTTGCAACAAGTCGTTAAAACATATTTGTGGAATTGTTTAAATTCTGGGAACTGGTTCCTCTTTCTTTGGTCATCCTAGAAGTATCAATAGTATTATCCATTAGGTTTCTCCCCCGCCTCCTAATGAATAGAACCCTTATCTGTACCAAAGATCATTCATAATCCAAAAGGTTCTATGTAGATTTGGATGACTATATCTGATAACGGAATCAATGGTACAGTTCCCATACTCTCTACTAAGTGCACAGAATGGTTAAAAGTGTGGGATGGATCAAATGGAGATGAATAAAGCAATCATCAATCTTGAAAAATTTGTGGACAATATGGTGCTGGAAAATACATTTCAAAAAAGTTATCCGATTTTTTTCTTCCCAAAATAATATTTTTTTATACTTAATTTTCATCCCAATAGATGCAACCTACTTTTATTTTATTTCAACTTCATGTTAAACTACAAGAGCATCGAAAATATTTTGATACCGCAGTTTCGTGTTAAATGTTTTTCACTGTATATTCAATTTTATGCAGCATTTTCTTATCTTCAGGGGCTCTAGGTATCAATTTTAAACTTACTACAAAAAAAAAAATTTAGATTTTCAGTAGCTGGCTTAAGGCGAAACCCTCAGATGGAGCACGAATCTGCCGTGTCCCATTTTCTCCTATGAGAAAATTGATTTCCCTCATAGCATCCACAGTTATTAATATATTTTCTAGTTTCTTCCTCCATCATCTAGCTAATGACACAATGTATAGTTTGCCGTTCCTGAAATTTTGATATTTTTTCTGCCGATATTTTAAAATATTCAATTACTTTTTGCAAAACCAGTTTTACAAATTTTAACCTAACATTTAAAATATAAACAGAAAAATATCAAAATTTTACATACGGCAAGCTATACATCCTGTCAGCTGCTAGATGGTGGAGAGAAAAGCAGGACAAAACATAGATAATTGTGGATGCTATGAATAAAATCGATTTTCTCTTAGGATAACGTGAAACTCCACAGCTTCGTGTTCCATCTGAGGATTTCACCTCAGTGCTGAAATTAAGATAAATTCATTATCGAGCTGTTTCAATTTGAGGCATATTTCTTTTCAGACATTAATTTAAATTGAATTGTACCAGGTAATTAGCTGAATTGTACCAGATAACTAGCTGAAGTAAAACTTTTTATTTTCAAAATTAATGTTTTATTTAGTGGAAAGAGCTTTTAATGTCGAGATCATTCCTCACCTCTAACTAAATTTTCTTTGTTTCATTACGGATATTTTAATATTATGCCTCCAGAAAACTAAACATATTTTAATACATCGCTGAAATCTTTTAAAATCAAATAGATAACTGATATAGTAAATTCGCACGCCTCGAAATGATTAATTTTTTTTAATCAATTTTTGCACAATTTTAAAATGTATTCAAATTTTTTTTTAAATCTGACATTTGTTGTTTCAGTCGTATTGATCATCATGCTACAAAATTTCATTCTATTCTCTCAAACCGTTCTTCAGGGATGCACGAACAAACATTTACATGACTTTCCCAAAATCTATGCAATATTCAAAACAATTTTGGTATCTATAGTTTACATCAACTTGGCACAGAACATAATTTCAAATTTCATTCTATTCCTTTACCATTTTTCAGGAATGAAACAAACATTTTCTCAATTTTCACAAAATCTAAAACTCTATAAAAATTTTTGTAGTACTTTGATGGCTTAAGTTTTATTTCATTCCCTTCAGTTGTTCATATGTCACAGACAAACAAATTTTTACATATTTTGAAAAAAACATTTCAAAATCTAATCCAAATTAAAAAAAAAAAAAAATTAACGGCTGTAGTTTTAGTGGCATGTTTACCTATTATGTTACCATATTTCCTTTCATTCGCTTTTGTTTTTCTTACCTGATATGTGAACAAAACTTTACGCATTTTAAAACAATTTTAAGAAAATATCAATCTATTTTTTTTTTTTAAAGTTTGCTGCCTATAGTGTGAGTGACCACCTATCATGCCACCTAATTTAATTCTCTTTAGTTGTTATTACGTGATGTACGAACAAATATTGCAGTTGGAAATAATTTTCGTAAAATCTCAAAATGTAATTGATTTTTTTTTTAAATTGATGCCTATAGTTGAAGTTGGGTGAACACCTATAATATCACCAAATTTCATTTCATTCACTTTACTTGTTATGACGTGATGCAAAAAGAAATATTTACGCAGTTTAAAACGATTTTCGTAAAATCTAATCAAAACTTTTTAAAAATTTGACGTTATATTTAAGTAGAGTGATCACCTATCATGTTACCAAATTTCATTTCATTTGCCGTAGTCGTTATTATGTGATCCCAGAACAAAAATTTTCGGAAAATTTCAAAATCTTTCTCAATTTTTTTTTTTTTTTTTTTCACCAGAGTGCTATTAATTTCAACCTTGCTTTTTGTGTAGACATGATTTTGGTAAAATTTTCGCGTCGAGTCAGTTTTAAAATGTGTTTGCCAGATAACGTGGAGAGGGGGATCATTAATAAACTGTTGAAAGTAGCACATGGTTTGCAATTTTTGATAATTGATCGCTAAATCTGGCGCCAAAACGCGATAATTTTTTATAAATATATTTCGAGTATAGTTAGAAAACGCCTGGCGACTATTGTAAAATAGTTTTAGTAGGCGATTTTAATATAGATTTTAATTCCGAAGACGTGTTTTATAGAATAAAGAAGACAAATACGGTACACTCATAGATTATGATACACTTTCCAAATGGTATTTATAAAGGTGAAGTATGGTTTGACTATGCCTGGCGAAAATTGTTAAACAGTTTTGGTAGGCGATTTTAACGTAGATTTCTATTCCGAAGAAGTGTTTTATGGAACACGGAAGGAAAACACGGTACACTCATGGATTATGATGCCCATTCCAAACAGTATTTAAAATGTCTACGGGATATAGTTGGAATATGCCTTCAGAAGATTGTAAAACAGTTTCAGTAGTTGATTTTAAGATAGATTTCGATTCCAAAGATGTGTTTTACGGTACAAGTAAGAGTTGGTTCCTATTTTAACGGCCCCGCTCTCGGAAACCTAAAAAATCCCGCACTTTGGCGAGCTTTGCAGTCATGGGTCTCTTAGGACATATGGACAAGTTTCAACGCTCCCAAAGAACTATATGAAAACTAAAGCGAACAAATTAGCGATAAACGCACCTGTTAAGGAATTTGAAGACACTTAATTATTAAAACTACATTAATTGGAATCCAAAATAAAGAAAAATGTAACGGAATGCTTTACTTACTGTTGTGCTGAATCACCATTTTAATTCTAAATTACGATTGCCAGTCATCAAATTTCATTCGCGATGCGCAAACAAAAATTTACTCTTAAAACAATTTTCGCAAAATCTAATTTTTTTTTTTTTTTTTAATTTTGACATTATGGTTTAAGTTGAGTGACTACCTATCACGTCACCAAATTTCATTTCATTTGCATTAGTAATTTTTACGTCATTGCATTACAAAATTAATCATCGTGTTTTTCTACTCATTTCTTAGGTGTCAATTAATGGAGCACGTAGTGTTAATCACTGGAGCTAATTTTTTTTTCTTGGTGTCAATTACTGGTGCTGCAACCAGCATATAAAATATAGAAAGCATAGGAATTTCTAGTATTCTGTAATAAATTATGCCCTACATGAATTTTCAAAGCTCGCTTCAGTTTTGAAAACAAAAATTCTGTCTCTAGATAGTTTTAGTAATTAGCAATTACTAGTTAATGCTTATTGCTTTTAAAGTTCCAATTACTGGTGAACTTACCCTAAATGAGCCTGAAGATAAATTCAAAAATGTTTAAAAAAAAATAATGCATTATTTTCATGTGCGTTTTTTTTTTTTTTAATAGCAAATGACTCAAGGCATGAAAAGCTACTCAAACATGAACATATTAAAACTATTATTTAATGTTTCCTTTAAATTATGGAAATTTGTGCATGTCCGGCATTTTTCAGCAATGGAGGCTCAATTTTTCTTGTGATGTTTTTAATGGATGCATATATATATACAATGGATGGTATATATACCCTGACACTTTTTTCAGAACAATTCTGGCCTGCCTTGTACCTTTCAAGGATAAGGTCAATAAGGCAGTAGCGGATACAGAAATATTTGTTGGGGGGGGGGGGGAAGGGACTAAATTTTTTAAAAAGCTTATTTCGCCCAATTAAAATGTAAAATTTTAGTCTAAACCAATGTGCATGCTTTTGGGAGGGGCTATGATCATTTTAGCTATTTAAAATGTATAATAAAACAGAATGTTACCCTTTAGCAATCTCTTTGGTGGGGCTGAAGCCCCCTAGCCCCTCCCCTGGATCCGCTACTGCAATAAGAAGGAATTTCTTTTCTTTCTTATCACCCCTTGACAGGAAATACTTCCGCACGTGTACGAACTAGAGTAGCACGGACGGTCTATCCGTCCGTCCGTGCTCTAATTGCCGTAACCCAGACAGCACATCAAACTTGCAGCAAACTTGAATTAAGCTTGAAAATTTCAAGCGTGTAAGCTTAATGCAAGCTTGAATCAAGTAGTGTTGGGTAACTCGCGCCAGAAAAATGAATAGTGAGGGAGGCACTTCAATCAGTTTTGAATAGGTTCAAAGAGGGACTTCAAATGAAGAGGCAACTTCAAATAACGAGCCTACTCACTCGTTCGAAGAGGGACTTCCAATGAGTGAGTAGCGAAGAAAATGAAGATGTTCAATTGGTGTCTGGTGGCGGGGGAAAGAGGCAGTCAAATGAATAGGTTCAAATGAGGCAGCTGTACAAAACTTCGAATGAGTGAGGTAGCAAGGGAAATAAAGAGGTTCAAATTGTGTGTGGTGGAGATACAAAGAGGCCATCGTACAAAAACTTCGAATGTGTGAGGTATGAAGGGATGATGATTTGTCATGTCCGAATCGTTGTCTGGAAGAGCGGTGGATGGCAGAGGGAGGCATAAATCTTTACGGGGAGTTTATTTATTGGGGAATTAAGGAATTGTTGAATGTTGTTGGTGTTGGTGTTACATTCTTCAACAGATTAATAGCCATTGCATCAGGATTCCTTTATGGGATGGGGATTGATGAGTGAAAATAAATATATTCAGAATGTGCTGCATCACGCATTAAACATTAGGAAAATTTAATGAACGTTGTGTAAAAAAAAAAAAAATATCTGCAAGTAATAGTTGGACGCGGAAATGTAGACATTTGTAAGGGGGGGGGGGGAGAATGACGCTTGTGTGGGCCCATAGTTAAACCGTTTTTATTTAAAAAAAAAAAAAGAGGCCACAAATTCAAATATACCTATGCACACATACACAAAAGAAATAAAATTCAAAATAGCAAGAACATCATTAACAAGAAAGATCCATTATACTAAGCGTATCGATCGTGAAACCTTTTCCAACACAATATTTTTGCATTTAAATCTGACGAAATTTTAGTTTAGTGGCTAAGGCGAAGTTGCAGAAAGATTATCGGCCGTGGAGGACGCCTTGATCGGGGGACTTTTTTAAGGGTTTCTAAGGCATATTCATGTTACATCTGGAGAAACCGACCGAAATTCCGTTTGATTGGCCAGACAGTGGTGGCGCCAGTTCGAATGGGGGGGTTCACCACCACTGACGGACTAAAAGGGGGGGGCAAAGGTGAAGAACAGACGTGTTTATATTGGATTTTACTGTCTTTTAAAAGAGCGGTAGAAGGGAGTCACTATTGAGAAATGCTTCAAACGAAAGAAATGGCCTTCGAGATAAGAGAAGCACTGACTTTGACTTTAGCTCGTCACAGTAATTTGCTACAATGGAAATGTTCAGTATTTTTATTACCTCGACAACGAAAATTCAAGTGGGTTCCGAACGTACACGCCACACCCCTCCCCCAATCTTTCATAACCATACCACCTTATTTCTTTGATTGGAATGCAAACTTATCGCTTTCATTTCACGTGTGTTTTACAAATAAAAGTACAGCAATACCCCAGACTTACGCGATAGGTGGGACTGAGCAATAACCGCGTAAGTCGGGTTATAATTTCGCTTATAAATATGCAATTACAAATTATTTTTAATTGGGGCAGGAGAATAAAATGCTTAGGAAACGAGACTTAGGTAAACAATGATTTAGGAAAAAAAGTTTAATAAAATCTTAGAAATAACACATATGTATGACGTTATATTATTAAAATCGTAAACCGAAGCTATTTTCGAAATGAACAAAAGTCGAATCGATAAGATTTGAAAATCGGCTAACTCCTCGCCTAAATTTAAACATTTCAAAATTAAACCTGGTCTAAAATTTAGATTGTTACATCTTTAAAATTCGCACGTCGAATTAATCAGAAGTTCCCTAGTCACAACTTCCCCGACAGGCAGCACGCCCCCCCCCCCCACACCTCGAAAACAATATTAGCTATGCCATCCTCCCAAGCACTGACGCTGGTTGGCGCTGCTTCATTTTTCTTATGGGAGCCGAGCTTCAACCGACTTGCCCACTGGGAAACTTTTCATTATTTTCATACATCTGTCAAATGGGTTGATTTTCTTTCTGACACATCATACATGCCTAGCCCGATTTTTAAGAAACTTATGGAACTTTCAGTTATTCGTGTTTGAATAACAGAAAATCCAGCATTGTTTCCATATCGATTCTCGAGTTCAAACTGTTCATATATTTCTGCCAGGGGCGTAGCTAAGGGGGGGGGGTAGGGGGGTCATAACTCCCCATGAGGAATTTTTTGCCAAACAAAATGTATATTCTTCACTCCCTTATCATACACATGTATGCATATATGTGAATTGCAGTAGTCGTAACCCCCCCCCCATTAAAAATTTCTGGCTACGCCCCTGATTTCTGCTTATATTCTTATGACCATTTTCATTATTAAATGTACGAAATCCTCACTTATCCTTACTCATATAAATGAAGATCGATTTATGCATTCCTTATGAATAAATGACTTTCGCAGGATATGAAGCAAATGGTTGTGATTTCGAGACAAGTGTAAAAGTTTGTGCATTCTTATTATGAGTAAAACAAAGCTGAAACTGCCATGAAAATCCAGCCCCGGATTTGCCAATAGGCAAGATAATTCTCTAGATTGCTAAATTTTGAAAGGCGGTTTATCTGGCGTTTTCTCTCGTTTTTTTCTTTCTATCCTTTTTAAGCAATTTCTTGTCTTTTAGATAGAAATATGCTTATACGATCCGATCAAAAGAAGCTCTTCGGCCTTGTGCCTTCAACATAGGATCTTAAATTTCACAGCACGCCCAACACCATGGGCGCCGCCAGAATATTTCCCAGGGGGGGGGCAAAGACTACTCCAGGGGGGGGAAACTACTTTAACGTATGGTTACCATGTTGGAAAGAGCAAAAAAGCAAGGGAAAACACTGCATACAAAGGTCCAGGGGGGCATTGCCCCCCTTGCCCTATGCTGCCGGCGCCCATGCCCAACACACAGCATGTATGTAGAAATACATAAAAGAGAGGTAAACGTCAGAGTTTGTTCCTGTACGGACAAGGATTTAAAATAAGAACTTACTCATATCCACCTCTTTTCATATCGTTTGTTTTCAGTTAAATTTCTCTAGCTGAGAAATAAGTATATTTCTTTAGCGCATTACTATAACACTTTTATTTTATGCATTTCACACTCTCACCTTTGCAAGTTAATGTTATATGCTGGATTTTATCCATTTGAAATATATTTTTCAGACTGAAAATTAAATATGAATTGTGGCAGACATAAAATAATGTCGGTAGTGATAAAAAACTGAATGTTCAGAGAGCCTGAAGAAGGGGGAGTGGGTTCATCCCCCTCTATGGGCTCCCAAAGGAGAAACACAACAAAGACTAGTGACAAGTTTGTTTTAAACAGTAAATTCGGGTTTGTTTGCCCCCAAACCCTTTAACTTACACTATTGGTTTAAAATTCGATTCAGGAGCCTAATACTAGGCTCCACCATGAACGAGTGAATAAGACACTGAACATGGTAGATGGCTGAAGTGTGAAGATCTCGGGTTCAGGCCTGTCGAGCTAAAAGTCTGAAGTTTCGGGTGGTTTTCTCCAGATGTAACGTGAATACACGCCAGAACCCCTTAGAAAGTCCTCCGACCAAACCTACCCCCCCCCTTAGGAAGATGTCCTTCTTGTGGGCTTGCCATAACAGAAAACAATCAGGAGCCTAACAATTCAATAAATTTGTGGGGGATAATAAAAACATATAAAACATTATTTAATACGGCGGATTTATTAGTTAAAGTTTTTTATTTGGGAATACCTTATTCCCCCGTACACGATATATATTTCGGTTACACACATAACCATCATCAGTCGTTTCTGTATCTCACACTAATGGCGGCTTCCTTTTTATCTCTTCGTTCTTCTTCTGGAAATTTCGATGAATGACGTCATCCCATGATTGGTCGATTGTATGAAGCGCATCGTTGATGCTGCCATCTGTCGTCATTAATTCTAAGCTCTCACGAATGTGGGGGATTATTACCAGAGACGCAATGAAATCACGTCACTCAAGGCAAACCGACATTTTAACGTCCCCTTCAGCACGCAACGCCATATTATGTAGATCTGTGGCTATTTTCCTCCCCATTTCCAAGATTATGGGAAGGGCTTGGCTTAAGCACTTTGAGCCCTCCCTCCTTCCTGTGCCACTGATTCCATTGCAAATTAATGTTGTGGTACTTACTACAGTCGATGCTCGTTTTCACAAACCTCATTCAAATATTTCGCTTGTTTGTGTAACATGTATTTTCGGATTTGTGTGCTTGGCCCGAAGTCTAATTATAAATCCTTGTCAGATGGACAACACAAAGGGGGTTGCCCTCTGTGGGGGTCTTTCTAAGGTGTCCTAACACGTATTTACGCTAAGTTTCGGAGAAAACCAGGGAAAACTTCCAATGGTTACGTCTACCAGCTCGAGTGACATAACCACTAAGCCATGGTGAGGCTAATATTTCGTAAAATTGATTATGAGAGTATATTCGGAACCGCTCGCTAGTTTGTAAAATCGCAAGTTTCCGTAAAAAAGATTTTCGTATAAACAAGCGTCAGACTGAATTAACTATTTATATCTAAAACAAATGTGCCGGGGAAAAATCTCTACTGACAAATTTACGAGAAAATGACAAAATTTCTTTTAAGAAAAATGAGAAATAGTTTTCTGTATCTGTCATCGCCCCTTTCATAAAGATTTCGTGCATTTAACAAACAAACAGAAATGAATAAATAAAATAAAAATAAAGAAGTCTGATGTGTATTTTTTTAACAAACACATTTAAAGAGGATTTTGAATATATCAGCTTGAATTTAAATACAGTTGACATTTCTAGGTAATGTAGCGTCTGTGGAAGACAGGAGGGGAGCAGCGCCCTTTCTATGAAAGAGACAAAAGCAATCTCACATCACGCAGCACAGCTCCCTCTGTCTTCCCCAAATTGTAAATCAATCTTCATTCTTGCTTCCGTAACCTAACGCGTCATCCATGATACGATCCTCCGGCTTTTTTCATCTCTCCCCCTCTTGAAGCAGACCGCAACAGTACAATATTTTCAGTCGCTTCAAAACCCTCTTCCTCTCCTTTACCTCACGAAGCTGAAACACGACAATCAAATACGCTTCGCCTCTTATCACTCACACGACAAAGTTTCGAGGCACTTCAAAAAGTTGAACCGCGACAAAACTTCGAGGTTCCTCACAATTTTCGAACAACTTCAAAATTTGAACCACTTCAAATCTTTGAGGTACCTCGAAAAGTTAAACCGCGAAACTTTGAGGTACCTCGGAATTTTTGAACCACTTCAAATCGGGAAAACGAGGTACTCCCTCTTTTGCCCAATTGAATAGGTCATTTGAACCGCCTCGTGAGTGAGTAGCACAACACTAGAATCAAGTGTTCAAGTTAACACTTGCCCAGCTTTCATTAAGCTTGACATAGCTTAATTTCAAGTTTAAAAAATTTTCCTACAAAAAAATTTCCTAATACACGGGGCGCCCGTCGGCGAACTCGCCCTACATATTATATTTTTCCACGCATTTTCCCCTCTATGCTGAAATTTCAAGTTATTTTAATCTGTTTCCATGAAGCGTCCACGGCTGGGATCGAACTCGGGACCTAAGGTCTGGGAAGCCAGCGTCCTAACCATTCGGCCAATCTGCCTCGCGCAGGTATGACTAAAGTTTGAAGTGACTGTTATGGTTGTCACGCCGTTTTCTGGCGAGATCGATCAGTGGCCGATGCCGCTGTTTCTTTTATTTTTCCATGGGATGAATCAAAATTAAAATAATGTTATGTGTGATTTAGAGACTCTACTCATGAGGAAATACGCATAATATAAACTTAAAAGCAGCACACGTTTTAAAACTTTCAATATCGCGACACTCGTGTTGGGCAATATTGGCCAAAATCGAGACAAACGACTGATTTTGAAATCAATTTCGTAGTATAATTGTATTTTATTTTGAAGAATTTCCATATTTGGAAATATAGAATCTTTTTTTTTAATTCTATGGTCAAGTACATTTATGACTGATGATAAATTATTTGTTATGTAGATGTAGCTTTCCAAATCAAGCAGTAATCAAGTTGTATTCAAGCTTGACAGTTCAAATGACTTCTCCAAGCTTGCTGCAAGCTTAAAATGAATTCAACTGTCAAGCTTGTATTATATTAATACGTCAAATTCAAAGAAATGTCAAGCTTGATTTAAGCTTATGTGCTGTCTGGGAAATATGCATTGATTACTATGAAATTTACACATTATTGTTATGTACTGTTCCATGTACCCTACTGAAAATGGTGAATGTAACATTTATAAATATTTTACCGGAACGCCAGAAAAGAAATCCAATACATTACGCTCAATGAGCAGTTATTTGTAAAATGTAGCATTTATAGTTCTTCTACAGGAGCATTGATAGAGTGTCTATACGTAATGGTCTATGGCAAATTAAACACTTTCAAGCACAATACAATAAGCATATAAAGGTTTAATGCAGTTTAATCTTCAGTTAAAGGATGAAAATAACTTTTAAAGCTCTTTTACAGGGTCTCGCAAAATTAAATTAATAATGACAACTTTTGTAAGATCTTCTCTAAAATATCGCCGATTGTGAAGGTCCTGGTTTCTGGCCTACCCCTCGACTGTCGATCTAGACTGGGTTTTGGGACGGTTTTCTTCATAATATGTGCTTGAAATCCTTAAAAAGGCCCTCCTCCCAAGGCATCTCCTTAATCAGATAGCCCGTGGAGCTTTGCCTTAACACCTGAACTTTGCCGCACTGACGTACAGGAATCTCGTCAGATTTAAGTAATCGCCAAATTTGGAGCAATGGTATTGTGTTGGAAAGTGTTCCTATAATGGATGTGTTTGGCATGATTTATCTTTCTTGCCTTAACGAAACGCAAAATATATATATATTTTTTTTTTTAATATGTAATCGCCGCCGGTCTCCATGTTCCTTAGCTGCCGACTCAACTTCAATCATTTTACATCTTTTTTGTAAAGAATATTTTACCTTAAGTATTTCTTTGTTCATATCTTTGTGTTACTAAGCACACGAATGGTTATTCCATATGTTTTCATACATTTCTCGATTGTTTAATGAATCTGGAAGTTAGTATTCATAGAAATCACAACGCACTACCTCTGAAAAGGATGTGAATTTGTATGAGATTAATTTTATATGACTAATTATTTAGGTCTAGAGGAAAGCTCTGTCCGTTTTTTTTCTTTTTTTCTTTTTCTTTTCTTCCAAAACTATTGAAGCTAATAATACGAAATTTGGCACGTGTGTGAGTTTTTTAGTGTATGTGCTAGATTGGAGAGCATTTTTCAAAATTCGTAACTTGTGAAAAGGTTCCCGATCCCCCCCATGTGTCCTGCGTGATCTCAAAGAAGAAAGAGATATCCATAAAATTCCCGCTGTAAATTACAACACTCACGAATACCTAAAAATCGATATTGTGTGTGTGTGCGAAAGAATGTATGTACATCAACAAAATTCTCGCTTTAAAATTTGACAAATATGATTATCATTTTTAGGCACATTTGTTTGTAATTCATTTCTTGTTGAAAATTTATTTATTTGAATTTTATGTGAAAAAACGACATTACTATCCTATACACCTAACAGGAAAACAATCTGCTTCTATTTTACTTTTCTGTTTGAAACATACCGTTGTATATTTTAAATAAGGCATTTTTGTCCTATAGTATGTTAATTGAGTCACACTGGAATTTTGAAATTATAATAAATAACCTGCACGTGAGAATAAAATGAAACATAGATTCTTCGAATTTCAAAAGTCCAGGAGAAAAATGATGCACAACTCAATAAACATACTATAGGACAAAAATACCTTATTTAAAATATACAACTGCATGTTTCAAACAAAAAATAAAATAGAAGCAGATTTTTTTTCCCTATCAAAAGTTTTATTTTTGCACTTAATTAATAAAAAAACTGAATATTGCGAGTTGGCACTTTCCTATTTAGTTTTCTTTTACTTTGCAGATAAAATATATAGCCGCACGGCATATGCTCCTACCATGGTTCTACTTCCATGTATTGAGATGCTGTAAGACAGACGATTCTGAAACTTTACCTAAAACAGCATTTACAGACATTTATAAAAGAATTTTTCATTTCCCAATTAAAGGTCCCAATTTGAGCTCATGTACCGTTTAGGAGCTATCGTGTTCACTCATATACACACAAACACACATACATACATCTCGTAAAAATAGCATAAATGAATTCAGAAGACCTCAAAACGTGTAAATACACCAAAATCTCGAAGTCGAACTTTTTCATGATTACAATACTTGCATGGTGCATGTTCGGAAAGTAAAAATGTTAAATTTATCTTACTATAATGATACTTACGATACGATAATTTCTAGGAAAAGCCAACATTCGGGGTAATTGCGACTGAATTCGTGTATTCTAGTAAGCAGGGAATCCTAAAAACTATATGTTTTAAACACTAAAGGAGAGTTTTATGAAACTTACTTCATGAAATAAATAAATATACGTCAATTTTTATTTTTATTTATTTTATTTTTTTTGAGGGGGGGACATATGTAAAAAGAGGAAGCAAAGTTTGCAAAATACATATTACAAATACAAATACTTGAGTACTGCTACCTATTTAAAAATAAACTATCTCCAAATTGAGTTAAAAATAGTCTGGTACTGTCATCTGTTATATAAAATGAGATATTAAAAAAATCCGTTCATAAGAATTGAAATGCTCTTATCTTTCTGGCGCATAACCCTTGAACACTATTGCCCGGAAATATGACGGGCACGAGATATGTAGAAGAGATGGCTTAGCTCGTGATTTTGACTTGAAAGAGACGGTAGGAGTTAAGAAAATTTTTCTATTCATTTCATTATTTCATTCAAAAAATAATTCAAATTTTCAGTTCAAAATTTTCTATTCAGTTCATTTGGATTATTATTACGCTGAATATAGTATAGAGAAAATCCCGGTGCATATAATTTCATTTTATTTCTAATCAATATTTTTCAAGAGGAAAACATAATTAGGGTCACCCGGGGTAAAACGGGTATAAAAATCAGCTTTTTTATATTGCATAGCAGGAACATTATGAAATACACTGGTTATCATTATTTAAGGAAAAATCACAAAAATGGCGACTTGACAAAAAGTTACATATAGAATTTAATGAAACTCACCCACATTGTATAACGGATAGTAAGCTATAAAATAACATAAAAAGAAATTACTAGACACTTGTAGTATTATAGAAATTAGCATATGCATAGAATCAACAATCTGTATGCGTCTGTTTCGTCTAGGAAAAATATCTTCAATATGGAATATGATCCTCCCTAGAATCAATACAGCACCAACAGCAATGTGTGATGCTGTCAATTATGCGGTCTATGAGCTCTGTTGGAAGAGCGAGCCATTGCTCTAACAAGGCAATTTCAAGCATGACAAGGGTCGCAGGAGGAGGACTGAGAGCAGCTATCCGTCTTCCTAAAGCATCCTAGACATGCTCTATAGGAGTCAGGTCCGGTGATCTAACTGGCCAATCCATGCGCTCAATTGTTTGCTGCTGAAGATAATCATCCACGATGCGAGCCCTGTGCGGTCTAACATTGTCGTCCTGAAGCATGAAATCCTCGCCTATTGCCTCGGCATAAGGGTACGCATAAGCATCAAGGATGTCATCTCTAAAGGTGTGAACATTGACGGTTCGACGTGGAAAGACATGGAGGTCTGTGCGGCCACACAAAAAGATCCCACACTAAACATAGACACTGCCTCCTGCGTATGCATCGCTTTCACGGATGTTTGATGGATGCTACCGTTTTCCAGGTTCTCTCCAAATCAAACAACGCCTACGTTTGCTTTGCATGCTAAACCTGGACTCATCCGTAAACAGAACAGCCCTCCATTGATCAGCCGTCCAGTGGACATGTTGATGTGCCCACCTTAAACGTTCCCTTTTGTGGTGTGGTGAGAGGGGCGTGCCAATGGCTGATCGCCTCGCGTACAGACCACCTTCGTGTAGCCTTCTACGCATGGTTGAAGTTGGCATCAACCTTCCGATGGCTACAGCAAGGGAGGATCTGAGTTGAGCCGGAGTAGCGGTTCCATTCCTTCGTGAACATAACGACAAATATCTGTCATCGGAGCTGGTCGTAACAGTTGGCCGTCCTTAGCTAAACCTGCTGGATGCTGAATCTGTCGTTAGAAATTGTTGCCAAAGTCTATAAACCACAGACGGATTGACATTTAGCCGTCTGGCCACTTGTGTCTGACTTTGTCCTGCCTCTAGTCTCCCAATAGCTCTATAACGCAGTTCTTCTGGCAAATGATGCCTGGAGGTCGTTGCTACAAATTGGATATCCCCGATTTCTTACCTTACAGTCACAGCAAAAGTTGCAGGTTTGAAATCAAAGATGCAGCTATATTCTTCTAGAAATTAATTTATTCTGGTTGCAACGCGAGTAATTTGCATATTGCAGCTTTACTCAGTAACATTTATTTGGCAACACATTTAAATTTCATACGGATTGGCTTATTTTCGAGCGAGTTATCGCTATTTTTGTGATTTTTCCTTAATTTTCGGAAACCAGTGAATAATCGTGTTTTTGTTCAATTTCTTTACATTGTGTTTTTTAAGTCTAAATTGAACATAATTTCTATTTCCCCTTTGCTGTAATTTGTGTGTAAAGGGCTATACCCATTTTACCCCGGTGTATACCTATTTCGGGGTACAATGGATATATGCTGGTTTAAGTTGAATTACATTATAATTAATGGAAAAAATGAGAAATTATGTAGCCTAAAGTTACACTTTAAGATCGATTTTTAATCAAAAGCAATTATTAGATCGTAACGAAAGTTTCCCGCCACCACAGATATGATCTCAGCAAATAGTTCACGTTGGCGTGTTTCCTCATATTTTGTCAAACGATTTTTGGCATTTGAAAGTTATGTTTTTGGTCTCGCGCTCCCCTTGTTTCCGGGCCGTGGGCATTGAAAAACTACCAAAACTTTGGACGAAAACCATAGATGTGGGTGGTGATTACTACCCGTATTAAAGGTACTCCTTTCAGATTCTTTTTCTAACTTTGTTTAGAACTTTTTGTTGGCGAAAAACTTTCGTTACAACCTGATATAATATAATACTAGGGGTCACCAGTGGCCGATATTCGACCGTAATTCGAAAATGTTAATCCTTATACAAAATAGTATTTATATACTGATTTCAATATACAAAAGTATTAATATACTAAAAAGAAATTTGTATGCTTACTGATTTAATCGTTTGTTCCTTAATGTAGAAATAGGGAAACGTGGAATTAAAATAGGAAATTGAATTAACTTACAAAATATGGAAATGGGGATAAACAACTATGTACTGTAAATCACGTTAGGTTTAAAAGCATTTGGCGCAGGTCACAATTTTTTGGTAATTTTTCACATGCTCCCAGCTAAAGGGAGGGGGGGAAACCCAAACCATTGATAGTCAAAGAATTCAAAAACTCTACCGGATAGTTACTGATTTCGTTGTCATCCTGGAAAATAAATTTTACTCGTAGTTACGGTGATATGTTCTCTGTACACCGGGTATTCGATTAATTCGAGATTAATAGAAGTACAATCATCATTTTTATGTTCTAAAATATCTGACTTTAATATGTTACCTGATTTTTAGATTCAAATATAAAAGTGGATCCTGGATATAATACTGCCAGGTCGCATCCGCTAACCTAACCTTTCGGAATTTTCCGTGGTTTTCTCCTAAACTTCGAGTAAATATGGGTTAGGATCCTTTAGAAAGTCCCCCACGGAGGGCAATTCCCCCCATAGGCCTAGATCCCTTGAGCAGATAATTGGCTTTAACACCACACAGACACACACACACCAAAGTGATGAAATGTGTTTTCCGTTTTAAAAATGTTCGAACATTCATTATAAACCGTGGAAAGAAAACCATACAATAACAGTATACACAAATCCAAACTCTCTCACTTCAAAAATATGAAATACTGGTCATAATTTAAGTATCAGAGTGGTTCAGGAAAAGAAAAGACGTTCAGTTTATGGGACCGCTTTTAGTCCAATTTTAAAGAAAAGAAAAAATGCACGTTAACCATTTGTACCGAGATTGATGACTCTCGAGTTTTTGCTGAAGCCAGCAATAATAGATAAATGTATAATATCAGCTGCATGAACAAGAGATAATTTCTCCTATAAAATAGTAAACACAGTGTGTTTCAAAACAGTTTTGGCAAACTTTAAGAGGCAGTAGAGCGCATGATCAGGTATAGGCGTAACTTACTAGGGGAAAAGGGAGGGGCATTTCCCCCCTCTACAAAAAAAAAATTCAAGAAAAATCAGATTATCATTATTCAGCGCCGCCGGGGTCTAGACCTGCGCGCCGGCAAAGAATGCCGATCGTACACGAAAAGTTTAACATAAACCATCAACTGCTTATTTTTTTCTGGATACTTCTTAACGCTAGTAACTTGTAAAGATACAATTAATATTTTTTTGAGTCAACGGCGTAATTTGATTGCTTTAAAAACTGTTTAAACATTGCATTAAACCCAAAGGTGGATCCAGGGGGAGGGCACAGGGGGCGCGCGCCCCCTCCGAGAAAAATGTATTTACACTAGATAAATAGAGCTTTCACCAATATTAAGTGTGCTTTACATTAGATGAAATGAGTATTCACGATTTGCGCCCCCTCCGAAAAAAGTTTCTGGATCCGCCCTTGATTAAACCTCGGAAAAACATTATCGTTTTGGAATGGTTTATGGCAGGTGACGTAGTTTGATGCCAAACCGAAAGACATTGTTGGTAGTGGTTTCAGGTCATATTTATACGTTTGTGGGACAGTGAGTAAGTCAAAGGAGCTTAGTGACTTTGATAGTGAGAGCACGGTGGGATGCTACCATTGTGGGAAATCAATTAGTGAAATTTCGGACACTCCTACAGAAGCCAATATCCATTTTGAGCGCTGTATTTTTGAAAATGTTGAGGCGATGAAAACACAGGAAAAGAAGTCGCAGACAAAAAAAAAAATAATAATAAAAGTGAAAGCAGCCGTAGAACTCTGGGGAAAGGATAGTGAAAAGAAATCTCAAGTCCTCTTTGGTTGAAATTACTCAGGAGTTCCAAAGTTCATCAGGTGTTAGTGATAGCAGCATTACTGTTTGTCCAGAGTTGGAAACATTGGATTCCATGGGCGTGCAGCCGTTCACATCAACATCAATTCCCAGAATGAGAAGCGTCAATAGCAGTAGTGCAAAGTTCAACGTCATTGGACTGTGGACACGTGGGAAAATGTACTTAGGTATGATAAATCCCGTTTTACAATATGGCAATTCTAAGGACACGTCTGGGTCTGATGGAATCCCGGCGATCTCTTCTTATGTGACTGCACTGTGCCGACTGTAAAGTTTGGTGGTGACGGCATCATCGTGTGGAGGAGTTTTTCATGGTTTGGACTAGTTCCCTTACTTCCCGCAGTTAGAAACATGAACTTTGAGATGTATATGAAAATTCTTGATACTGTTGCTCTCCAATGTCTATGGCAATATTTCAAGTAAGACCCATTTCTCTTTCAAAAGGTTAACTGGTACAAATTCATACATCGAGAGTTGCGCAGTGTTCAAAAACTGGACTGACCTTCTGAGATCCCCGATCTAATTCACAGAGGACACCTTTGGGACAATATAGAGCGCAGATTAATTCGCCAGCCAAATCGAACATCCTTACTGCCAGCACTCACTTCAGCTGTAGTAGACACCGGGAAATCACTTACTATGCCCACTTGTCAAAAACTAGTAGAAGGTCTCCCCCAGACATTTGCAGGGTGGCACCGATAGAAAGGGGGGACTAATATCATATTAATATATGCCTCAGGTCTCTTTTACGTCCGTACCACTGGATGTTCGGATACTTTTAACCAGATAGTGTACCAGAATAAGATTTCCAAAGTTTCTTTTTCATTAGACGTGAAATATAATAGTATTTTAAATCAAAAGAAGTAAAAAGCAAATATCTTTCCGATAAAAAAGTGTGACAGAAATGATACAAAATTGCCAACTTTAGTTCGTCCCGTTTCGTGAGAATCCCCATTATTTATATAGCAAAAGCTAAACTCGAAATATATTTTCGAGAAAAAATTCTACATCCCAATATGATATTGCATTTCCCCATTTCAAAAAATCTCTATGCTTACTGGAAATAAGGATATTTCTTTTCCCCTTCATTTTCCGTCCATCATTTGCATATCAGATTATTTCTGAATTTAGTAGTTATTACCATTACTTATGATTGCCTGCTTTCACTTTACTACATTAGGCTACAAATGAAATGCATTGCTTTAACCGGCTAGCATCACCAAAATATCTAAATTCTTATTATCTATTAGTACCTGGGCCTGACTATAACAATTTGATGTCCAGGACACTTCAAGTTTTATGTCGCTATATATATATATATATATGTGTGTGTGTGTGTGTGTGTGTGTGTCTAAACTCAATTTTGTGCAATTATCAGGGCCTGGTTAGTACCAGAATATAAGTATGTACATTAAGGTGATTCATATTAGACCCCAAAAAAAATTTTTTTTGTATTTTTTTACACTCAAACCCTAATAACAGACCAGGATTTTTTTTTTAAATTAATTGATATTTAAGAGTCTCTACAGGCTTTTGAAATTTGAGAAATGAAACAAACACAATCAATTTTAAATAAGAATTTATTGCAATCAGAACACACAGTTTTGTGGATGAAAGTACAGGGTGGCCATAATTAAACTGCAAGTGTTCAAGGGGTGCTGGAGAGAAAACTACCGAGAATATTCCAGTGACATATGGTATCTACACGTTTCAGAACACGCGCAAGTCAAATATGCAAAAAAAATCGTCATTTTCACCCGATAAATGGCGCTGTACCGTATGTCAAAGCTCACCGGTGGCATATACAACTTCCAAAACCGATAGACAGAGCATAGTGACATTCTAAGAGGCATATAAACAATATAAAACATCATTTACAGTTTATCAAAATTCCATACCATTCGCTTCAGTAATTAAATTTTTACAGTAACATGTAATCAAAAATTAACGCAAATTAAGATTACAAATTAAATAATTCATAGGACGCTTTGGAAAACAATTAAACTATTTATTCTCATTGGCACTCATTGGATCTCTTCTTAATCGTTTCATACGCCGGTATTCTTTCAGAGTAGCTGAATAATTGCTACCATTCTGATAGAATATCTTCACTAACAATGCACGCTCCTTCTTATTCAGAGTCATGATTGACCATTACTCAATGTGGTCTCGTTTTTACACTGTTCGATGGGCTTAAAATTTGCATAAATGACGTCCATAAGCATTGAAACACGATATAGCGCCATCTATCGGGTGAAAACGGCGATTTTTAATTGCATATTTGACTTGCTCATGTTCTGAAACGTGTAGATACCAAGTTTCACTGAAATATTCCTGGTAGCTTTCTCTCCAGCACCCCTTGAACACTTGCAGTTTAATTATGGCCACCCTGTACTAGATAACTGTCTTCAAAACTCTTCTGGGTAGAAAGGGAAAAAATGTTAAATAAAATATGACTTGTTGACGTTGGGATTTTTCAGTCTATAATTCTTTACTAACAATGTCAAGTACTGCTTCTGCTCCTGATCTTTCGTGTGTAATTTATTGTGTTCTTCCATCAAAGCAACACCCTGCTTTCACCCTCTTCTCATATCTCAGGATGTTTTTGGATGAACTCGCATGAAATGCCAGTCATGTCGAAAAGTTTCATTGCATTTGTTGTTATGAAATCTTCGATATTTTGGTTTGGGATTGCATCGCATTCCGAAGATGCCTTTTTGGGACTGTTTTCCGACCCTTCCTTCTTCATTGCTCAAATCATTTTATGTTTTGTTTCAGTAGGAACTCGTTTATCAAAAAAAGCTAAAGCAACGAGCTCTTCAGAGAAATACTAAAGTGACCCAACATCTTTTTTAGGGCAACTTTGGCTAAAACTGTATTATGTTTTTCGAACTCAGCCGAGCAGTGGCGGCTCGTGGGATACAGCAAGTATTGCCGGGCTGCACTTGAAATTATCAGCACATACTTTAAAATAATTTATTTTCTTAAATTCAGATTAGAATTATGGAATTCCTATGGTAAATTTTTAAAAAATCCAAAAAAAAAAAAACAAAAGTATTGTAGTAACTCCCGGATCGCTCATTCAGAAAAAAAAAACCTTTAATCTTCCCGCAATTCAACTGCGAAAGTCGTTGGTACAGCCCTCAGAGCGAATAAACAAATTGGCAGCATCGTTGCCATACGACTACGTAAGCAGCCTCTCCGGCATAGGATAGCAGGGGGTATAGAGCTAAAACTCAGCTGAAGAAAGGTTTTGTGACTCCGGCTGCACTTGTGAATTCGTCTAACTGATTGGCTCGGACGACAAGTGAGGGAGAGAATAAGACACAGAGAATATATGTTCTAGACCAGCGTTTCTCAACCTGAGGGGGCGCCCCCCCGCAGAACGTTTGCAGGGGGGGGGCGAGAAAAACTAAAGAGCAAGTAGTGATGCATGTTTTTAAAAAATCATCTTATTTTTTCTCCTTTTTACTCAAAAATATATCCATTTTCGCTTAAATTGTTCATTATTAAAGATTAAAAAACTCAAATGTATGCTGAAAAATGTGAGGTGGGGGAGCGCCACTGTAAATTAGCCTTTGTTGGGGGTGGGGGTGGGACGTTAAAAGGTTGAGAACCGCTGTTCTAGCCCATTCTAACGGAAACAGTAGTTTGTTTTTGTTTGTTTGTTTTTTTGTCTGGGAAGGTTGAAAGTTTTTAGCTTTATGTGTTACTGTGTCCATGTGTTATTGGAATCTATGATTTAACCGTTTTGAAACATGGAGGCCCGTTATGATCCAGTTTGCGTCTTGCTCGAAACTCCGTTTAACATATGGAAAGAAGATGATAAACGACAACCACTAAAAGAAAATAGACCGACACCAAAATTGTCCATTCATAAGAAAAACAGCAGGTTCGTCTCAGCATGGTCGTAGCTTCCATTCATCATGATATGCACTATTCTCGTGGCTATGTGGCAGTTTTTATTTGCAAAAAAAAATGTTTTCTTGGCCGTGTTTAATCGTTGAGATAAAAAAGAGTGTTTGGAATGGTACTGGATATGATGTCCATTTTATGGAAGTAAAATAGGATCTCTTACATTTTTTATGTAATTTCTTTTTTTAAAATCCTGGGTGAGGGCTTAATCCGCCAGCTTTCGAATTCAGTAACAAAGATTTTCCATTCCTGTCCGGAGGAGGGGGGGGGGGCTCACATGCTTCCGGCTGCACTAACATTTTTGACCACAGGCCGCCACTGCAACCGAGTCTTTCAAAAATATACATTTTACTTTATGATGTAATCTCCTCGATAAAATTATCTTGAAAATAGCAGACGCCACGGTTTCCCCTTTGCCATCTGAAAGCTTGGTAACGGCCAAGAGCTGGTCGACTCCTTTTCCAGATACCGATTAGTAAATGATCTACTATTTCATGCCAAATAATGTCCTTGAGCATCTTTCCATCCTAGTGCACAGTAAGTGTAGATTGTGGTTGAAAATCAGCTTTTATACACCCAGCAAACTGCTTTCTAATATCCATTTTCTGTGGACGTATATAAGAATAGCTAACGTTATATTCTGACGCATTACAGCCCAGACATTTGAGTGTTGAGGCCAAAACAAAAGTTGCTTTTCGGTCACTCAAATTAGCTACGTGAAGACTAGTAGCTAAATTAGAATCTAGGATTGTTTTTCGGCCTTGTCTCTATGGTAGCAAAAAATCTTCGATTTTCTTCCTTAGAAATATTTGAGTATTTTTGTGGTAACATACAGCTTTTCTTTGGTGGGAATACTTGCTTTTTGTCACTAAGCCATCACATCACCAGCTGTCAATGACGCTGATTCTCTATTCACTTCGTTCATTACATTTTTATAATGAAAGAATAAACACATCACTTCTTTTGCACTTATTCTTGAGCGTGTCCAATTAATCATGTTCCAGTTCTTGTTTTTATAATATCTTCTGAAGTCATTATAGGAATAAAGTTACAAGAATAAACGAAAAAGCTGAAAGTAAATTACTTTCATTGCTTTGGGTCTCACTGATTGTGTCTCTGGATAAGAAATAGAATACAGTAATGGATTGCTTATGTTGAGAAGAGAGAGATCTGCCCAGTGTGAACTTCAATTTGAAAATGCCAAATGTTTAAAATGTTTTTCCTTCTTTTTTTTTATTTTTTCACATGCAGCAACAGGTGCCGAGGCAGAGACGCATGTAGACTCATAAATGCGTTATTGCAGGTAATCTTCAAAGTTTGAGAGTCGGTAGCGACCTTTAAATATTAATCAAGAATTCCGAAATTAATAACTACAGAGGGTGTTTACACATTTTTAGAACGATTTCGATAAAGAATTTTTAAAAAAGTAAATGTTTCAGAATAAAATTTTTTGGCGACAAGTTATTATCTGAAATGAGAAATATCGTCTGCTAATTTTAAATTTATTCTTCTTTCAAAATGTCATATGTAAACAAGCTGTGGATTGAAAGATATGTTTTTGCGCTGTCCGAAGAGAAATATTCTTATTCCATATTTCAAAAACGTTGTGAAATGCATCGTATTAAAATTTCTAAGTGCAAAATAAGCAACAAAAAACCGTCAATCATTATTTCTACATGGAAAGAAGACTCCAAACGAATATCCTAAAAAGGTACGTACTGTTTCAAATGTTTCTAAAGTGAAATCGCTGGTAATAAGAGAAAATCCGCCAACACAGAGATCAATTGCAAAGTCTTTAGATACATCTGTAGCAACAATAAATAAAATAATAAACCAAGATTTACAACTTGAAAAAATCTAAAAAACATAATGTTCACCAGCTTTTGCCGAGACAACTGTCTCAACACAAGTCATACTTCGAAAACTACCACTGCCTTCCTTGAAAAAATGAAGACTAATACAGGTATTGCATATATACCTTTTCAACATACTCCTGCGAAGTCCCCTGACGTTTCACCTATGGACTATTGTGCCTTTGGTCTGTTAAAAAGAGCGCTTTCTAAACGCAACCCACCACGATAGATGGACTCTGGAAAGTAGTGGAAGAGGAATGTAAAGCAATACCCATGGAAATTTTACGAAAAGCTCTTCTATCATTGAAATCACGATGCAGGCTTAAGCCCTTATCAGACGACGCATTTTCGCCCTTCAAAATGCTCGTACAACTCTTTCGGCTTTCATTTTTCTTGTCAAATGCAAGGTATAGGGTTGTATTGCAAGGCAAGAAAACGATCTGGTGGATTGGCACGGGGTTGCCGATTTGGTGACGTTATCGCTCGTTTTGTGACAAAACAGTTATTACGTCATCGCTGTTTTTGTCACAAAAATCACTCGTCCTGTCGCGCCCCGTGCATTCGAACATTGACATTGACGGTGGAATTCGAAGGTTCATTTTAAAGTAAATACAGTAAAAAAGTTTATAATGGTTTTTGATTTGCACTTCGAAAATAAAACCGGCTTCTATTTCCGCCGTCCACATTGCAGGCATGGAGGTCGCCATCTTGAATGAAGGTGTGGACAGTGTCTAGAGCTCTGATTGGCTGATTTCGCCATTCATACCAAACATTTTTCAACATTGTTCGAAACAGTCCGGTGTCAAGGGAAATACTATCACACAACGGTTTTCGCCTGACTGAAGGGCAAAACTGCAGTACAAAAGTGTTGTACGTGCATTTTGCAGTGCGTAGAGCTCTCGTGTGATAGCACCTTTATAGTCCAGGTAAAAGGCTATCAGATCGAACATTTAAAAAAATGGTCTTTACATTTTAAACATTAATTAAACGGCCCCGAAATCGTTCTAAAAATGTGTAAACACCCTCTGTAATTCATGTTTTAATAGGTAGAATGATATTACGGATAGAGAGCTAAAAAAAAAAAAATTTGAATTTATTAATCACCTAATGTACATTTGTATTACATTTATATTTATTTAGCAATGCAATTTACAATATTAATAATATTGCAACTGGTTTAATTAAATTATTCTTGCTTGTCTGCGTTAGTGTTAAATAAAGCTGCCAAAAATGCCTTTCTCTGCCCGGTCAGCTTTAAGTGTGGAGCTTTGCAGTCTGTGTTTTTTCCCCATAACACTGCACTATAAAACAATGAATCCAATATAATTACCCAGCTGCTTCTTGTTTGTTTATTTGTCTGTAATGTATTTAACGCTATTCTGTTATGTGAACTATTTTATCCTTCCCTCGTATTTACATTAGATTATGGAACCTGTCGACATAAAATGCTTTCTAATGAAGTTCGTTATAAATTATGTAATAAGTAAGATAATTTCATTTTGTTACAGCCACCATTTAAATCGTAACAATTATATTACATATTCTATTCAAAATGGTTAGTTTCATGTCTTCTAATATTCAAATATAGTCACATTTTAATCAAATATGTATTGGTCTTTATTTTTAAATAGAGTAAAGTCATTGCTCTTTTGATGACTTCCAGTCTATTACAATGGAATTGCTTACTTTCTTACACCAGTGATCTGCATTGTACAAATTGCTTTTATTTAAAAAAATGTATACAATTATATATATTATCCTCTATGTTTTTCTGTTATTTAATACTCATTCTTTTGCTCTGAAATATTAAGTTCTACTCTATTTCTTTTTTTCCATAGGAGTCTGGAGCAACATGATACCAGCAACTTGAAAGGCCTGTACTTATTAAGGACCAGTTTATATTTCTATCGAAACCTCTAATGTATGTATCTAAACCTGGCTGTTGGATTCTATGCAAAATGAAAAATTTGAAGAGACACTCACATCTTTATTTTATTTTTATTTTTTTCTCGATAAGCTCAACTTTTGAAAATACATCATTTCTACAATGAATTCAGATGTCTCTTCCAAACATGAAAGAAATGGATTATGTCAACGACTTAAGTCATTGTTTATATAAAAGACAAATACCTTTTTTGTAGCTCACTCAGAATCAACTAGCATCTCAGAAGTTTGTTTGTACCTGTATTGTACCTTGCAAGGAGTCCTTTCATTATGTGACACAAAATTGACATTTTCAATTCTGTTTTACAACAATTCTAGCAAATTTAGAAGCTTAGCAGATTATTATGCAATAAACTTAACTTCTTTATCCAAGTAAGACAAAAATATTCAAAAGTCATCATATAAATGTGTCTTTATTTCTTTAGCCTTAGCGGATTTTGAATGCCGCTTGCCAAGTTCTCCAAGCCGATTGAATCTGCTTGTGGACATAGATCTAATAAATATGCGCAAACCTTCATACAGGTCTGGGGATCCAATGCACTCACTCACACCAGCAGAGTCAGGTGACTGTCCACTCGATTACCTATTGGTTACCACTCGATTACCTATATAAGTCGTTGCATGGGTAATTTGTAATCTAGTTTAATATCACTTGACTCTACTTGTCTGAGAGCATTGAGTGCCCAGTCCAGTAGCAAGACTCACCATGTAACAAACCAAACAAACGTTTTCTTTTTCAGCTGCCTTTAAATTCTTAAAGGATGTCTTCAGCTCATCAGATAAATGGCCTAATACTTTGGAATTCTCTGACCAGAGAATAAGTTCACTTGAATGATATGAGTAGAAAATCGATTGTTCACTTGTATGCCACCATTGAATAGATTGTTCATTATGTATGCCACCAAACAACTGCAGGTGTTTTTAGTGGCAACAGCGTTGGAAAATGATCAGTCATTGAGTGTCCGATTTTCCGATCCGTGTTCCGATAGCAACTGACAGGTTCTAAGTCAACCTGTCAGTTGCTTTCGGAACATGGACTTTGATGTAGGACAATCATCGACTAGCTGCAGCCGGGCGAAACTGCGCCAGCCTCTCAAAGGAAAATACTCGGCCCCCATTTAATGATTATCTACATAAGCGCCCTGTAGCGACACATACCGTCAAATCATGATGCAATCTATCACCAACGATCGAGCACAACATAAACTTAAGGATTACAACTGTCAGCGCTATCTTACAGGTAAATTTCGCTTAGCTGTTCCAGAATACGTCAATGGTCGTCTTATATCCAAGTCCGTTTGGAAGCAACATAATATCGTTAGAACATATCTCAATAGGGGCAATTTAAAACGCTAGACGTACTATAAATATTAGGCGTTAAAAGATGTTTTTAGAACCGTTTCCTACCTATGTAAATGTCACTTTAGAAAAAATTATAATTTTTTAAGTTATTCTGTGAGCTGCTTAAGGAATTACGTAATTCTGTTAAACTTTAATATTTTCCCATTCAGAGTTATAAGCGTAGGGTGATCGTTTTTTTAGGGGAGTGGGATAAAATATTTAAGAGTAATAGTAGCGAAATTTCTTTAGGTTTTGAAAATTTTAATACTTTTAAATTTATTTTTTTAAGAATTAACAGCTAAGGCGACCATATTTCTAAACAGTATTTTAGAGACAAATCAAGCATTGTCCTCGAATCCAAACAAAATTTGGGGACGCTACAAATTATTTTTGGGGACTTATTCGAGGACACAACATGTTACCATGTACACCCTCCAAAAAGTGTATTCGAGTAAGAGATAAATTTCCTATTTTAGATTTGCGAATAATAATTGAGTTTTTGAAAAACGTAAAACTTGACAGAAATATGGAAAGTCATATTTACATATAGTTTAATTCATATTCTATGATAAATAATTTTTAATATACAAAACCAACATAGGAAATTTTTACTCGAATACTTTTTTTGGAGGGCGTATACAAGTATACCTACCCTAATATCACAGATGGCCACAGAAGAGTCACTGTGACGTCACAGAGGGTCACAATTGTCACAGGACTGTCACATACTAGTCACATTGTGACTTGTGAATGAAGTGACTCCACTGTGTGGTCACTGTGAAGTTTATTTGTGACCAGTCACCAGGTGACGTCGCTGTGGAGTCACCTTGTGACTAGTATGTGATCGGTCGCTCTGTGAAGTCCCTGTGTGACTGTTTTGTGACTACTGATTTTTTTGGACTTCAAAATGACATCACACTGGCCGCTTTTGCAACTTTGGAAATAGACTCATTTTTTCTAATATTTTGTGGCAATTTCTTTCGTGAAACGTTTAATAAATAAATCCGAAAATGATAACGAGTAATTAAATAAAATCTTGCAAAATCTTGTGAAGTAAGGGAACTTAGTTTAATTCATTAATTTTTAAATTATTTCGTTTAAACTAGACAATATTATTTATTTTAAAAAAATATTATTCTTACAAATATTAGAGTTGAGAGTTCTAATCACAATGGAGCAAACTAAATATCTGTGAGTAAAATTAACAATTTCTTTCATATCCCCTGGCATATATGTTTCGATAGCGTCTGTAGTTTTAAATTTCGGGGGGGGGGTGCTATCCGGTACTTTAAACCTTATTGTTACTAGAGTAAATATAAATGTCTCAAAATTGCTGTTTTTTAATAATTGCTAGAAGTTTTCGGATGAGGCCCGGGATCCCTACCCCCCCCCCATTAAATACGTCCCTGGTATGTTTGAAAGTTCCGCTAGGAAAAATTTGAGGTAAAACTATGGATCTAAGTCAAAAATACTTTATTTATTAGAAAGTGATTGCATCAACCTTTCAAGTATATTAGGCAAGTTGGAGTGTTTAGGCTGATTATTTTACCAAGTATGCGAAAAATTCCAGAGCTGGGGGTCGAACCCACGACTACCGCTTAACGTGCGGGTGCTCCACCACCGAGCTACTCTGGGACGATTCCCAGATGAAATTTCTCGCTTTAGAACCGTTGACATTTGTCATCTTCCTCTGCAAACCACAGAGGGAACAGATGAAACAATTAAATCGCGACGACTCCATTACGCCGCGGAAGTTATACATATTTTTTAGAAAGTGATTGCATCAACCTTTCAAGTATATTAGGCAAGTTGGAGTGTTTAGGCTGATTATTTTACCAACTATGCGAAAAATTCCAGAGCTGGGGGGGTCGAACCCAGGACTACCGAGATGTCGCGAGTTAATTGTTCGAGCGTCGCGAGGATTGGAGTTGTCGCGATTTAATTGTTTAATCTGTTCCCTCTGTGGTTTGCAGAGGAAGATGACAAATGCCAACGGTTCTAAAGCGAGAAATTTCATCTGGGAATCCTCCGCGAGTAGCTCAGTGGTAGAGCACCCGCACGTTAAGCGGTAGTCCTGGGTTCGACCACCAGCTCTGGAATTTTTCGCATAGTTGGTAAAATAATCAGCCTAAAACTCCAACTTCCCTAATATACTTCAAAGGTTGATGCAATCACTTTCTAAAAAATGTGTATAACTTCCGCGGCGTAATGGAGTTGTCGCGATTTAATTGTTTCATCTGTTCCCTCTGTGGTTTGCCGAGGAAGATGACAAATGCCAACGGTTCTAAAGCGAGAAATTTTATCTGGGAATCGTCCCAGAGTAGCTCAGTGGTAGAGCACCCGCCCGTTAAGCGGTAGTCCTGGGTTCGACCCCCCAGCTCTGGAATTTTTCGCATAGTTGGTAAAATAATCAGCCTAAACACTCCAACATATACTTTATTTATTTTACCTAATGCATGTTTTTACAATTAATTTTATTTATTTTTATATGAAATCCCTTTTAGGCAAAATATAGCAAAATTATAAATCTTATCCCTCATACCTTAATATATATATATATATATATGTATTATCATTAATATTTAGTTTTCATACTGCTTATATATATATATATATATATATATATATATATATATACATATATATATATATATTAGGGTGGTGCGAAAAACATTTTTTTTAAAATTCGAAACGTCACCAAGTGCAATAGTTGCGATTTTGATAGCAAAATTGAACCCTGAAATTTGGATGAAATTGCTTAATATCTTAGGCCTCCTCAAGTTCCACGAATTTTGGAAATTATAGGGAAAATGCATTAAAATCAACTGCTCTTTATGTCACCAGGTCATTTATTTGCACTTTTGTGTATATAAACATTTGTAAAAAGCTAGCAGATGTAAAAATTATTCTTAGGTCTCCCCAAATCCCTTAAAGTTTGCATTTTTACTAAAAGATATAGCAGTACACCTGTTATTGATCAGTATAAAATTCGGCGAGAAAGGAAAAAGACACGTCAGCCAATTCAAGATGAGGTAAATACGTCTGGTCACAAGGGCGGATTAAAAGGGGGCAACCGCCCCCCTCCTTTCCGAGAAAAAAGAAATTAATGTAAATGATCCTATTTTACTTCCATAAAATGGATGTATATGTCAATCTTCTAAGTAACTGCCCCCACCGACAAACTACCCCCCCCCCCGACAAACTTGCATTAATCCGCCACTGTCTGATCACAAGATCATAGCTTTCTTTTTTGACAGAGCCTCACCATGGCACAGTGGTTATGCCACTGAAAATGGTAGATGGCCGAAGCTAACAGTACACCTGTTATTGATCAGTATAAAATTGGGCGAGAAAGGATAAAGACACGTCAGCCAGTTCAAGATGAGGTAAATACGTCTGGTCACAAGGGCGGATTAAAGGGGGGGGCAACCGCCCCCCCCTTTCCGAGAAAAAAGAAATTAATGTAAATGATCCTATTTTACTTCCATAAAATGGATGTATATGTCAATCTTCTAAGTAACTGCCCCCACCGACAAACTAACCCCCCCCGACAAACTTGCATTAATCCGCCACTGTCTGATCACAAGATCATAGCTTTCTTTTTTGACAGAGCCTCACCATGGCACAGTGGTTATGCCACTGAAAATGGTAGATGGCCGAAGTGTGAAGGTCCCGGGTTCGGGTCCCATCGCGCTGCTGTCGATTTAACGGTCTGGCGTTTTGGTAGGTTCTCTCCTGATGTAACGTGAATACGCGTTAGATCCCCTTAGAAAGTCCTCCTACCAAGGCACCCCCCTGGCAGATCGCCCTAGTGTAGCGTTGCCATAATCACACACAATCACAAGATTTTTTGACAGAAGAAGGGATGAAACTCCTACAATTACGAAAATGGATGATAGCAGGTGGCATAAGAGAAAAGTATGGGAGGAGCATATTACACTAGTTGAAGAACATGGTTCTGTCTATTTGGGACATTTTCGATAGTATCTTCAGCTTATTAAATGAGAAAGCTTTTGATTTATCAGAATTAGCCTTTATTGGAAGTGATGGGGAAGTGACTAATACCGGTTCAATTAGACGCCTTGAAGAAAAGCTCAATTCTCCCGTACATTGGACAAATATGTCAATTTCATTTTAACAAACTGCCTTTATGCCACCTTACAGAAGCAGTCGACGGGAAAACATCAAGACCAAGCGCATTCAGTGGACTGATTGGTAAGTCCCTGAAGACGTGCACTAACTTTCCTATCATTAAGTTCCAAGAAATTGAATTTTCGTTTGAGTCCGATATTGACTTTGGAGATCTTAGCACAGATCAACGTTATTTGTGAGAAATTTGTAAGGTTGTTTCCTCTGGTTATTGCCCACAAGATTTAGCAAATAGATACCCTGGAAAACTTTCCCATTCTCGCTGGCTATCGTTCGCAAATTGCATTTTGCGTTTGTATTTTGGAACAACTTATCCAACACCACAACTTATTGTATTAGCCACATTCGTAATGAATGTATACGTGACAACATGGTTCTGAATCAAGTGTAACAGTGCCTTTCAGGATGGCCGAAAGAATTTGCAAGATTTTATATCTTGATTTCAGTATCTCCCAGATAATTTAAAGGGTATAATAAAAAACGTTGTTCAAAACAACGCAAATTTTGCTCATGCAGAAAATGTACTCGCTGTTGCAGCTATTACTGAAGTCGGATAAACATCCAAGTTCTTGCGATAAATTTCTAAAAATACCCTGCCAATCCCCAAGCAGTTGAGAGGATGATTAGGGGTGTGACATAATCTGCTCTTCATGCATGTGGCCTCCATGCAAGAGATGGATTCATCCGAGCAAAAACATTCGATAGGAAGCTAATGCCATGTTTTGAAAAAAAGTGATTTTCAAGTGAAATAACCTACTCCTTACATGAGAAGATAAGACTAGTATCTTCTCTATTTACATATATTTAAGTACCATTTTCAGTGAAGAACGCTCAACTTCAAGGAATTTGCGGAGGCCTAAGAATTAATTTTACATCGACTAGCTTTTTACAAATGTTTATGTACTCAAAAGTGCAAATAAATAACCTGATGACATTTCATATTTTTCTTATTTTTTTAATGAAAAGAGCAGTTGATTTTAAAGCATTTTTTTCCAAAATTTGTGGATCTTGAGGAGGCCTAAGATATTAAACAATTTCATTCCAAATTTCAGGGTTCAATTTTAGTATCAAAATCGCAACTATTGCACATGGTGACGTTTCGAATTTCAAAAAATTTGTTTTTCGCACCACCCTAATATATATATATATATATATATATATAGTAGGATAGAGCCCGTAACCATGTCGCACATTACAAATTTATTTCATAACCGAATAAAAATTTTCAATAAATCATTAGATTTTCGGATGAATACTTAAATAAAACAGCACATTATCTCCTGAAAATAATTTATGTGGACAAAAAAAAGATTTCGAAGATTTTTAATTTATATTTATTAATTATGGTATTTTCCCTCCATTTATAAAATACTCCAGAAAATTTTTAAGTTTCCAAAACAAGCCATGCCAAAACTAACTTTTGCAGCAGTCAGTTTACTTTTTAAATCATTCAGAACAAGATGATCGCAGCGCTGAGGTAACGTGCTGAACTATGAAGGAGTGCATCGAGTGTTCGATACTGAGACGTTTCCTACCGCGAGAGTTTGGTGCTGCCATCTAGTGCATGTTCTCGGTAACTCTTTTTCCCCGAATTTTTTGCTGTCGCGAAACGGTCCCAAAGCGACTTCTCTGAAGAGTCGCAATGTGAAGTCACCGCGGGCGGACATAACGACGGTAGGGTGAGACGACGGTGACATCGCAACGACTACGCGTGACCCGGATGTGACTGTTTTGTGACGTCACAAGTGGTCACGGTGCTATTAGGGTATACTTTAAATCTTGACTGACTTTGATACTTAAAAATGAACTCTAATAGCTTTTTATTATAGCTGTGTATTCTTATTTCTAATAAATTAGTGGAAGTGTTTCATTCATTTATAAATATTTATTTAAACCAGAAATATGAAAGGAACATGATGTTGAAATATTGCAATTTATTCGAAATTTAACTCTTAGCATAAATTAATAAAGAATAAATACTTGGCAAAGTAATTACTTTTTAAAAAGTAATTATTCTTTTAATTTCAATTAAGTATGCCATTTGTATTTTTCAATTTGAAGACATTATTGCTTTTAAGATTGGCTCATTTTGTGTCAATTTTTCCTAAAATTCCGTACAAGTACAATTTATATTTGTTCTTACGCACAATATTGCTTTTAATGTTGTAATGTTAAGAGAGTTTTTCTCGGCAGTCCAAAAATTGTTCATCATAGAAAAAACACGTTCAGTAGGTGCATTTGTTCCTGGTACACACAGAATAAACGTTATAATTTTTAACAAGTTCACACAAGAAAGACTATGATTTTTACAATAAGAATGTATTTCAGTCCAGCGAGAACCTACCATTGTATTTTTTGCGTTCCATAATAGAATTTTCTAAGACCAAAACTTCTTCAAACAACCAAATTCTTCACACAGGGCATCCTCATCAACAGTTACTCCATACTTCGAGATACTAGCAATAGAAATTTCTATTTCTTTCCAGCTAGGAACATTTTTCACATTAATCCAGGAAAAAAATACAAAATCTTCAAATGTCTTGTTCCATTTCTGTAAATACTTGACACAACTATTATAAAAAGTAAAAATTTTATCTTCAATCTTATCCTTATCAGACAAGTTACTTATTTTCTGCTTCACATCTGATGGAACAAAATTATCCACACTTTTATTTGAATAGCAGTTGATTATTTCCATTATTATCTCTGCTATATCAACAACTGTAGTAGCCTGGCCCTCTTCTCTTCTTAGAGCATCATGAACGGTGCTTGTCTGCTTTTGTAGAAAGTTAAGCCAAAGTTCAGCAGATTCCGATTCGACAAAAGATCCCAAAATGGTTGGGCATTTGCTATAATCAAGAAAATATGCCTTCAGGGGCTGAAACATCTCCGATAACCTTTTCATTACTGGAAGAAATGACAACCATCTAGTCTTGGAATAGCCCAACACTTATAATAGTCCGTCGCAACGTAATTGCAAAAGTCTTTTAATGTTTCCACTCTAACTGTATAAATATTAAAATGGGTAAAAATTTTCACCAAAATGCATTCAATATCTATTGGCATGCTATCTGATGCCACCTGTAGCCTGATGGTTTTGAATAACAATAATAATAAGATGCGAGTAAACATAGAGCAATGATTGATTTGATTTTGATTTAAGAGGTTTTTGCTACGGCCGGCTGGCTGGTATTACCTCCGCCTATCCACAAAACTTAAACAACGGGACCCACCCGTACGACGTTGAAACAAACTTTTTTTAAAAACCCTAACCAAAAGGGAACCCTCGATTCCAACACCGGGAAAGGATCAGCCGCAGAAACACCGCAACGACCCTCCATCGGCGAACGCCATGGAGAGAGTATACCAAGGAGAAGAAGAGAGGAACACTAAATGGTTGCGATGGACAAACGAGAAACGAAAACTAAAATCTACCGCTCCTCAAGAAAAACGCCTCCACAAACCTAAAAGCCTTGAATCACCAGACAGTTTCTTCCAGAACTCAGACCACAGAAACGGGCTATCAAAGTGCATACGGGAAAACAGCAGCGCACGTTCTGCAGCAAAGCCCCGACAATAGAATATATAATGCTGTTCCGTGCCAATTTCCGAGAAGCAAATATGGCATAGGAAAGTTTCCCTCAACCGGAACCGAAAAAGACGGGCCTACGTAGGAAGAGACAGGGTAACGGAGACGAGCATTCGGAACATCGTCCCTGCGTGAGCCAGGAAGAGAATAAATTTTATTACCTAGATAGTTTCCATCCGCAGCATACTTGCTCTCCTGCCACATT
Organism: Cheiracanthium punctorium; assembly: GCA_038373885.1. NCBI lineage: Eukaryota > Metazoa > Arthropoda > Arachnida > Araneae > Cheiracanthiidae > Cheiracanthium > Cheiracanthium punctorium. The sequence continues at coordinate 224,202 of JAWZYV010011998.1, forward strand.
TTTTGTTTAAGAATTATTTTTACATCCTCGGCCGCGACCCCCCTATGAGTGGCCGTGCCAAAAGGTCCCAACTTAGCTGCCTGGTCTGCAGCTTCATTTTCGGGGATGCCAGCATGTCCCGGGACCCAAATCAATTTGAGGGGCCCACTGACCTTACTGGAAAGGATGTTCGCCAGAGCCAGGATAACCGAGGCCGACCTGGGGTTCAAGGACTGGAGAGCTTTCAGAACCGACAAACTATCCGAAATGATTATACATGGGTCCCCAAGATGGAGCCGGACCCCCAGAGACACCGCCTGAGCCTCGGCCGTAAAGACAGAGTTTATATGATGAACTAAGTAGCCTAGAGAGATATTGCGGGCTAGGTCTATCGCCGTTTTCGCATCATCTTTAGACGCGTCGCTGGCATTAAGTTGCCAAGACGGGAAGTTGGTATTCACGAAATCCCTGAAACTGTTCTTGGCATCCTGGAGCGGGAGCTCTCTGTCATGGAAAGGGAGACCTTCGGTGATTATTTCTACCTTATCCAGGGCGAAGGAACAAGGCCAGACCTTTTGGATGAGGCTCCGAGAGGAGACACTAGCGTATTCCAGGGTCCAGCTACTTTCCTCGAAGATGTCCTCTGTGTCAGTATATAAGTTTCCCTCCGGACAGCTACAGAGAAGAAAAGAAGACGAGAGATACCCACAGGGAAAAGAGAGCGGGCACTGACCCGATTCCCGGTAGAGCTTGGGGAGCGGGGTTCACTTGCGGACCCCCAGAGCAAAACGGAGAGCAGCGTTATACTGGAGAAGTAGGCCGATGATCGTAAAGAGACGAAGGTAGGTTGGTATAAATTGTTGTCACTTATTATATAGAATCTGGAAGAGAATCAGCACTGCGTTGTGTAGAGTCAAAACAAGGCATCGAGCTCCGTAGAGAGAATCAAGATTTACCTGTGAATGCAGCGCAGTCTAAAAGATTTTTGTTTAATCGACATCGTAATTATTTCACTTCGAATACGAGCAAACTAAATCCGATTCAATAGGAATGAAAGAATCATAGCTGGTCACTAAGCACAACAAAATGAAGATCCACACATTTGAAGAAGTGGGCCAACAAAGTTTTGACCCATACTACTGTTGTGGCGAGAGACATCCATCTTTTCGCTCGTCGACTCTCCTACAGTGACGAAAGGAAACACACAACACAATGATGAGATCACATATCACAATTTTAGGAGTAATTTATTTGTTCAGAAAATCAGATTCATTTGACTATTGAAAACTTCAAAAATGCACATATAGAAAAACAATGACTTGGAGAAGCATCTTCATAAAAAATTACAGCGTTGATGCCATTGCGGTATAAATTGCATGTCAGCGGGCAAAGCCACCTCACGTGAAGTGAGCGGCTTGCCCCACCGAAAATAACTCCCTAACTGCTAAAAAAAACGTTAGACATATTCCTATAGAAAAGGGAGCTCGATCTTTCTCGAAAAATCTTAGCAGGTGTTTTACGATACGCCGCAATATGCTTCTTGCGCAGCAGAGAAAAACCGCAAACACATCTGCTTCAACTAGAGCAAAGACATATGCGAGGAAGAGGTGTTGTTATTATTATTCTTTTAGCAGGAGAAAAAACTGGCGACAACTGTTATTTTATTTCAAAGCAGCTGATAAGAGCGAAATGCTTTAGAAGTACATTAATGCGCTGTAATTGAGAAGGCTAAGAGGAAAATTGAACGCTTTCAAAAAACAGTTATTGTTAAAAAACTTTTAAATTAAATTTAGAATAGATTATTAGTTTAAATTTAGACAATATTAATTAAGATTTGTATTAATAATTTTCATTAAAAAATATGCACGTTGTGTCAACGTGACAAGCGTTATAGATGATGTCCAGTTTTTTTAAGTCCATCACAGACGTATTTTGGTAGATCGGACGATAGTACCTCGAATAATTGAATTTACTAGCACTAAGAGGTCAGCGGTCCGCGCTCCCCAAAGGGGGGAAGAAAATCCTTTTAGTAAGTTAAGCCGCTTTGCACACTTAACGCGAACTTCTTGGCAGAGGCGGATCTACGGGGGGGGGCTATAGGGGCTATAGCCCCCCCCCATTGAAACTGAATTTTGACTAGATAGAATAGAGTTTTGATGCTTAGTTAACCCATTTGTGCCTGGATATTTTTGCGACTTTCTTCGATTTTTACTGATAACAGAAATAATAGATAAATTTCTGATGTCAACTTCTTGAACAAGGGATGATTTCTTTTAAAATAATTATGCATAAAAATTGAAATATCAACATACTACTTGTTCATGTTAAATATTTTGTAGAGTTGAGGCTCAATACTCATGAATTAAGGCTAGGAAAAATAAATCACGTTTTTGACTACTAGCGAAAATGCCGTCCCAAAAATGGGACGCTAGGCATAAATGGGTTAAAAACTGCGTGTCTAAAATGTTATTTTGGAATTTTAATTTACTTTTTTGATTTATTACTTTGATTTTTAGACTTGACTTCAATCAATGGTTTTTAACCTTTTCGTCCCCAGGCTACAGATATTTTCAAAACTTGAGTCCCAAGGACTCACCCGAAATTTCGTCTCCTCCTTGAAACATTTCGGTTTCTTTTAAGGATGATCAGTAACCTAGTTTTACTATATATACGTGAGTAGCGCAGAACAGGTAATTGTTTGAACGGGTTATGGCAAATGCAGAGAACAGTGTTTGAGCGATGATGTCCATTCACCCCCTGCAAAGTCATAAAAAGGGGGAGCTAAAAATACATATAATTCACTGTTAACCCATTTATGCCTAGTGTCCCTTTTTTGGGACGGCATTTTAGCTATCACTCGAAAACGTTAGTTATTTTTCCTTGCCTTTATTCACGCGTATTGAACCTCAACTCCACAAACTATTTTAACATGGCCAAGTGGGATGTTGACATTTCAATTTTTATGCATAATGATTTTAAAAGAAATCATCCCTTGTTCAAGAATTCGACATCAGAAATTTAGCTATTATTGCTGGTGTTAGCAAAAATTGAAGAAAGCCGCAAAAATATCTGGGCACAAATGGGTTAAACATAAACAGTCTTTGCGCGCGCCTCGGAATCTGTACTGATGTGTACCTGATGTGAGATACCTTATGATAGATGTACACACAGACCGGACACCCCTATGATTTCTCTGGGGCTGAGAGCTACCAGATGGTCCCGAAGATGGTTTACAAGTTCATGAACAAAAGATCGGTACTCTTTCGTTTTGGAGAAAGGGGAAAGCGCAGTGACCCCCCTCGAAGGAAGAAGGGTGAATTCGCCAACCGTCATCTTTGGGACCCCCCTGGCAGCTGACCGCTCCTCCTACAGCTCCCGATGATTTTAGTCACAGCGAAAGCATAAGGATTGTCTGGTCTATCTGTATTTTGAGGTCTGTGGATGTACATAGTAAGGGGATGGGGGAGTGTAACATAGACATCAAGTGACTAGGAATCCCAAGTGGCTATCTCCTGTATCACTGTGAAAGGTTCTTTTGTTCCGCCATTTGGATTTCCAGGGGATTTTGAAAGAATACTATTACTATAACTAATTTTCCTTACCTGGTTTTCGACATTTACTGTTTATACAAAAGTACACCCGTTTTGAATGTTTAGGAATGGTGGAAGAATTTCTTGGAAGTACTGTAGTCCTTTCTAAGCAGGCTTCAAAATCTAAGCCCATTGAAATTGCTTTCTTCGCTTGGTCGTTCTTTTCGGGTGAAGCGCTAGTGTGATTCATTTGTTCTCTATTTAGCCCCGTTCGTGTGTAGAATTCAGTGGCGGCCCGTGGTCAAAACTGTTAGTGCAGCCGGAAGCATGTGAGGCCCCCCCCCTCCTCCAGACAGGAATGGAAAATTTTTGTTACTGAATTCGAAAGCTGGCGGATTAAGCCCTCACCGAGAAAAAAAAAAAGAAATTACATTAAAAATGTAAGAGATCCTATTTTACTTCCATAAAATGGACATAAGTTTCAACCAGCCGCTCTTATCCTCAAAAATGCATTAATCCGTGTCTGATTCGAAGTTTCCTTAGAATTTTCTTTTGTAATGTTAACTTGAGAAGAAAAGAAAAAAAAAAGAAAACTTACTTATTTTTTATAAGTCAAATCAATCCTCCATTCTTTTAAATTTGCGAATCGGTCAGTGATGTCCTCATAAAAAGGCGTTGTTTCAATTCAGATATCAATAATTTTAAGAGCCCTTTAAAATTTCCCATGTTTAAAGAATTTTCTCGCTCGCCATGTCCTCTCAATGCCAGTTCTTGCTTACTTAAAAACAATACTGCTTTGATGGGTAATTGTCCATTCATAAGCGTCTATTCAGGCCTACCTTCTTGATAAATTCAGCAATATAAAGTCGAGATTTTTCCGAACATATATTCTCCTTACCCCCCCCCCCCCCTCACTTCTCTAGCCAAACAGTTAGTCGAATTCACAAGTGCAGCCATCGTTAGAAAATGTTTCATCAGCTGTATTTTACATACTCCCTATGCCGGAGACACTGCTTGCACAGTCGTTGACATGGCAACGGTGCAGCCAATTTCGTTATCAGCTATAAGGACTGTACCAAGACTCACAATTGAATTGCGGGAAGATTAAAGGGCTTTCATTTCTGAATGAGAGATCCGGCAGTTACTACAATACGTTTTTTTTTTTTTTTTTTTTTTTGAGATTTTTTTAAAAATTTACCATAGAAATTCCATAATTCTAATCTGAATTTAAGAAAATTAGTAGAATAAATTATTTTAAAGTATGTGCTGATAATTTCAAGTGCAACCCGGCAGTACTTGCTGTATCCCACGAGCCGCCACTGGTAGAATTTAATTTAAATGCAAATGTTATGGCCTCAAGAAAGCGGACATTGAATCGTAATATAGGTGATTATTTTATGAAAATTCCGAAAAATGATAATTTGTCTAGTGTGAGTGAAAGCGCAAATCATCAGGAAGAAATCATAAATGCACAGCTCCAGAACAAGCTATTTCAAGGAGAACAACAGCACTTACAAAATATACCACATGCATCACTAACAGGCAGCTTGTAAAGAGCTGCTTTATTAGAAAGAATACAATGATATCACTATGGAAAAAAGAGGTATGATTTAAATTAATTTTTTCAGACATTGTTTTTCCTATAAAGTATAAGTCCTAGCAGGTTCGAGTATTTTATTTTATCGGAAATTCGCACACCTTTCTCAAAATTCAATTACGTAATACTATATGTAGGCAGAAAAATGAAATATACAGGCGACATATGTAAAAAATCGTGCCAAATGTCGCCAAGCTTGGATAATCAGGGCCTCTGAGAGAAATTTTATAAGGCGGGGCGAAAGCCTTCCCGGCCCCTTTCGTAAAGCACTAAAGTTTCGAAAAACAGGAGGGACGGAAGGGATTTTTTTGTAAAACTGGTCTTTTTAATGATTTTCATATAAAATGCTAAAAGGAAAGAGAGTGGGAGGGAAGTTTGTCTGATATATAATGTTACTTTTAATTCATGTTCGAAGATTGAAAAAAAAAATACTAATATTTAATGGTGGAATTAACATTTCTGCCATGTAAATCATTTTAGAACTATCCCAGATAGCACAGTTGTCCATTTTATGTCCATTTTATATCCATTTCTGATCCATCTCGCCCATATTACGCCCATGTCTATATATAGACATCCAGAAGACATCTATTTATGGACATAATCTGGAAACTCCAGAAAATGTCCATGAATAGACCAAAACTAGACACGGAATTTCCAGAGTAAGTCTTTTTTATAGACGTATCCCAGATAATCCATAGTACCTTAGTGAAATGGAAAGAAGCATGGATGAAGATGTCCAAGACTTGACCTAAGTAGGTCCATATATAGACATTGATGTCCAAGACTTGCCCATACTAAGTCCATAAATAGGCAAGCACGTCCATAATTACGCCTATATAGATGTCTATAAGACGTCATGTGGGCGTCCTATAGTGCTATATTGACGTAAAAGGGACGAGAATCCGACGAATCCTGGATGTTTAATGGACATCTCAACTTGTCTATATGACGTCTTCTAGGAGGGTTCTGAACAAGTTTGTGTTATCTGGGAGACATTCGAAATTTAGTCTGTTTAAAAGAAAAAGATTTTAATTACATATCTATAAATGAAATTCTTAACGCATTCTGAAAAATTTACGGACGCACTTTAGCTGAACACGGGCTCCGGGGCGATGCTCCACCTGTCCCCCCCCCCTCTCGTAGGGCCTGTGGATAACTGCACCAAAATTATTGAAGACCCAGTAAGTTAGCCCCCCCCCTTTACCCAATCCTAGATCCGCCACTGCTTCTTGGATATGGTCCTTAAAAGAGAGGTTTGATGAAAACCTTCACCCCAGCATTTTCATTGATCTACTCCAGGGGATTGACGAACCATGTATCCTAATTGCTGCAAAAGGACCTTTCGGTTTCGAGAGACATTTATGGCCTCGCATTTGTCTGGCCGAAGTGAAAGTTTCCAGTGTGAACACCATTGATTCAGTCGTTGCAGGTCCTCTTGTAGTGAGTTGATTGCCTTAAGAGGGTCTTTGTGATTAATGTAGGCGACCACGTCGTCAATGTATACTATAATCCGGACTTCAGGGTCGAAGACTTCGAAAATGTCCCACATATAGAGCATAAACAGGAGAGGGGAGAGCACCGTCCCCTGAGGAACTCCCATGAGAGACTGCACCGAGTGAGAAATGATACCTCGCCACCGGACGGAAAGCCAGTTGGCAATCCAACTCCCAACCAACCCCCCGATGCCTACCACGGCCATCTTGTAAACCAAGGCGTCCCGCCACACAGAGTCATATGCAGAATGAATGTCCAGTTTAACGGCAACTACAAAATCCCCTTGCTGCCTGGCCTCTTGGTCATCTTTCCAAAATACCCGAAGAGCTCTGAGACAATCACTATTGGGCAGAAAGCCAAAATGGCGGGGATGAAAGATCTGTTTACTCATTACGTGATCCAGAAGTCTGGCCAAAATCATTCGCTCCATGATTTTGCATCCCGTCGACGTGAGAGAGATTGGGCGGTAGGACGACACTTGCGACTTAGGGCGACCATATTTCCAAATAGGCAGGATGATCGCCGACGTCCAGCTCTTTGGAACCTTTCCGGAGCGCAGCAAATCGTTGAAGACAGCCAGGAGTTTGGCCCTACCAGAAGGGGGAGGTCTTTGAAACGAGCAGCTGCGATACCATCTTCGCCAGGAGATGAGTTTCTGGATTTCTGAATGGCCCTATTCAATTCATCGATCGAGAACGCCTTGTCCCATCTATCGTCCTGCTGATTGAGGTCATACGGGATAGCTTCTAACCAGCCGCGATCCCCATAATAGGAGGCAAAAATTTGATCCTGGTCTTCGCGGTCCGGGAAAAGTCTCGACTCATGTTCAAGAATAAGGTGGGAGTCGTCCCAAGGACGCCTACGCGCCAACGCTTTGATTATGGGATACAGACCGCCACCAGACTTGTTGTTGCACAGGTTATTCCAGTACTGCCGAGATTGAGAGCGAATCCGACGGCGGAGGCAGGAAGAAAACTTCTTATATTCGAGCCAGTTGTCCCGAGACAGGTTCGTCCGGGCCAAGCGGCGGAACTTCCTCTTTTGCCCCAGCAGCCAAGTACACTGCGGATCCCACCAGGCAGTATTCTTCCTCTTCCCGAACACTAATACCCGTCGAATGGTGCGTCACCGCTTCTTTATAGCCTTGTTCCAAGCCCTCAAACGTGATTACGTCCTGGGATGCGATCGCCTGGTTGAGTTGGGTCTCCACAGCTTTCCAATCAGTGACGAAAACACGTCGGCGCAAAACAGGCCGGAACGGGAGCTGGATCACTATAGGATAATGGTCAGACTCAAACAGGTCTGGGTGAACAATACAGAGGCTGTCCAAGTACAGATCGGAGCTTACGAAGGTCAGATCTATTAGGGATACATGTCCTGAAGGAGGCACACATTATTATTCAGGTACCATCATGCAATTTCTTCCGAACGAGGGGGTTTTCTTACGTTTCCCCAAATACGATGTTTCTGGTTAAAATCTCCGAGGATTACAGACGGATTTGGAAGAAAACTGAGAAGGGATTGAAGCCAGTGTTCGGAAATCGTACCATCGGGACAGTAGAGGTTAGCTATATGCAGCGAATGCTTCATAAGTCGAACTTTAACCAACATTGCCTCAACCCCCGGGGGGTAGGAGACGGCAAGGAGATAGAAGAAGATGGTACACTCCGGTCGACCGCAATGAGGAGGCCACCTCCACGGCCAAGCCTATCCTGACGGTAGATTACCTTTTGGGGAATGAAAAAAGGAGAGTTCGCGTCCAAGAAAGTCTCTTGAAACACTAAAATCCGAGATTCAGCAAAAGGAGCCCACATCAGCCAATGACGCTTAGGGCGCAAACCCCTAGCATTCCACTGAGTTATCAAGAAGGGGGAATTACAGTCCATATCCTGCGGAGCAAGAGAGGGGAGACCAGAAAGGGAAAGAAAAAAAAAAGAAAAGAAAAAAAAAAAACCTACTTTAACACTTGCTAAGTGGGACTACCCGTCCCCCCCCCCGGCTTACCTGGGCCGCCGTCTTGAAACTTCTTTCCGCGTCCCACGGAAGAGGAGGAAAAACGAGACGAGCTACTCATAGCCAGCCTTTTTTTAGGGTTTGAGGAAGAAACTGGAGTTTCAGATCGAACTGGAAAGTCCATAGGCAGTTCTGGAGTATCTTTATTATCCAATATGGCGAGAGTCTCCTTACTTGGCGTAGTCTTCGCCACTAGTGAGGTTATACCCTGTACCATTTCTTTCATCGCTGCAAGCATAAGATTTGCTTGTTGTTGTAAACATTGTAATAACGATTCGTGGGATTTTTGGAAAAAATTCTCTAGCGTGGATTCCAGTTCTTTTTTAGTAATAAACTGTGCAGATTCCCGGCAGGAAGGCCGAAGCATTGCTCCCCCCACCGGTTTCGAGTTCTATTTTCGGCGCGCTTCCGCAATTGTTAAGTGAGAGTTAGCTTTAAGTTGTAAGATGGCCATCTCTTCCCTACGGGCTTTGCATACCGGATCTGTTGCTTCATGGTTATCGCCGCAGTTGGGGCATGTTTTTTGAAGTAAAACTTCTTTAGGCGCAACTAGGGAGTAACTCAGATTTTTTTTCAGACGGAAGTAACGCTCAGTAGAGGAAGTGACATATCTTTTCCCCCCCTTGATACCTTCATTTGCGGAACAGCTCTCGGGCGTTTGTTCCTGCGAACGTCGACTGTGCTCCCAGCGTGGCGGCATTACTCCCTACCTGTTTTGAAGCAAGATCTTGTTTGAAGACTATTCAGTGGATAAGTGGACCGGCTCTTGTCAGAGCCACTGTGGAAAGCCTTTCGCTGAACAGGCAGCGATCCTGCTGGCTGTCTCTCACTGCTGTTACAGGCGGCGACCCAACCCGTCACCTCCGATAAACAAGGCCTACGCACCGAATACGGAAAGTGGCCCAATGGTGCATTCCGTGGCCCAAGCTCCGTTGCTTTACTCACATGTTTTCAATTGCATTATTACAATATTTAATGGAATTATGAGTTAAAACTTGACATGATTGGTTGCCATGATACATAAATATTGTTTGTCTGTACTTAAATAGTATGTAATCTTTTAATATTGTTCCTGTGTTTTTGAGTTATTTATAACAATGAGAACAATGTGAATTTTTAAACAGAATAATACTTCGAGCAAAACCAGCAGAGGAAAACAAAGGTTTAAGAACACTGCCATAGAAAAACGCAATAATAGGCCCTACGTGCATTCGATACCAACCAACAGGAGAAAACACCAGTTTAGGAACACAGTTAAAGAAAAATACCACAAATTCTTAATAATTTTCATGAATTACCGATGATTCTTACTGGAGATTTTAATGTTAATTTTCGTTCTCAAGATTCTCAGCCGTCAGTTGATTTTTTAAAAGAAAAATTTTGATCTAAATACGAATACTTCTCGACTTCCATCAGCAACGCTTTTCGGTACAAGGATAGATGCTGTATTGTCAAGAAAATTAGAACATTTAGAGAGCAAAATTTATGTTTCACATTATAGTTACCACAAACGTATAATTTCATACATAAAAAATTATGATGACATTCAAGTACCTATTTCCAATGAATAATATGAATATAACATTTATATAATCTTTGTAAAGTACACGAATAATAAATATAATTAAATTATAATATGATATTTATTTTAAGTTAAAGTTTAATCATTTCAGTGATATGTGTCGTAAACTTCAAAGAAGTTTTACTTCAATCGAGCGTAAAGATTACACGCACACACTTTTTTTCTCAGACGTGCAAGCACTACTGGAATGGCCCTCTCCGCATTTGCTACATGTTACCGTAGCCTCGCATTTGGAAGTCACGTGGTCGTAACGCCAGCAGGTTTTACATTGCCGAGGTTGATCGATGAAAACTTTTATTTTTTCACGCATATAAAAAAACATTACTTCGTCGGGGATTGTGGTCCCAAAAATAGTCACCAGGACGGTTTCAGTAGGTATGATGGATGGCCCTGTATTCCGTGTGAAACGTCTTAGCTCCTTTAGCTTTATGCCATTTTCTTGTTGCAGTTCGGTCCCCAATTCGTCTAATGGGGTGTCCGGGTCTATATTGTGAATTGCAAACTTAGAAGTGATGGTTTTGTACGGGATATACGCTGAAACTTCTACATTCAGAAAGGACGTAGTACGCGCTAAAGCACAAGGACTGTCAACGTTGTTCGTCTCTATTAAGAGTTTATTGTTCCTAGTGAGCCGCACGCCGAGGATCTTCCCCTGGGTTCCCACAATCCTGTCAATTTCTTCTTTCAATAGTTTTGGGCGCTTCCGAGGTAAATGACACGGCCCAGCACTAAAGAAAATGAATACTTTCTCCGCACCGTTTTCGAAAGCATAACGTACCTGCTCCTCTAACGATCGCTCTTCCCTAATGAAATATTTCGGAACCCTTTGGACATCACGTACGTGCACTGATGAATGCATGGAACTATTGACTCGAATCCAGAGTGAAAACCACTATAACAAGTATTTTCCAAAAAAAGAACGGACTTACCTTGCCCGAAAATGAGATAGCAGTATCCGGAAGACTGTAAACCTTTACCCACCTATTTTCCGCTGAAAAAATTTCCGTACCACGAACTACCACACTCAAGCAGCACAGGCAGCACTCAACAAACACAGCAGGCACCCAGCCAGCCAGCGAAAGTCCACATAGAGCAAAGGATTAGCACTTTCGCTTTCGCGATTGTACGCGCATGAGAACAAACCTTTTCAGAGATGAGTTTAGTTGTTTAAGAAGAAGGCACTTTTTGTTGTTTTCTTTTCCTATTTCTTCAGTTTTTCTCCCAGAAAGTAATAACTGAAACTTTGAAGAAGAAAAAGTATAGATCTTTAAATTTGAGGACATTTCGCGTCCTTTCAAAGTACATCTGGGGACAAAATTTTAGAAATATCTATATTTGGGGACTGTCCTCGAAATTCGAGAACGAATTTTGGTCACCTTAACTAAAGCTTGCTACAATGAAACTATTTCAAAACCTAGGCATTTTGAGACTGAAAGTGCACCTCAGGAACATTTTATACCAGAAGGCACTGAAAGTTTGAATCTAAATACCTTAAGTCTTGGATACACGCCTGTCAAGTTGCATGGGGGGGGGAATAAAAAAACAATGACAAAGTTATTCAGCAAAGTTTAGAAAAAGAAAATCAGCAGAGGCAAGTTCACTATTGCAGAAGGAATTTGCAACAGAGCTAAATGTTCCTCTAGAGACTCAATCAAACGAAAAGCAGTGTACTGGCTGTCAGTGACGGATCTAGGATTGGGTAAAGGTGGGGGGGGGGGCTAATTTACTCGGTATTCAATAATTTAGGTACAGTTATCCAAGCTTGGCGGCATTTAGCACGATGTTTTACATATCGCTTGTATATTTTCCTGCCTGTCTATTGTATTACGTAATTAGTTTTCGTGAAAGGTGTGCGAATTTCTGATAAAATAAAATACTCGAACCTGCTAGGACTTACACTTCATAGGAAAAACTATGTCTGAAAAAATTAATTTAAATCATACTTCTTTTTTCCATAATATCATCGTACTCCTTCTAACTATGCATCTCTGAACAAACTGCCTGATAGTGATGCATGTATATTTTGTGAGTGCACTTCCTCTTGAAATAGCTTGTTATGGGGCTGCGCATTTATGATTTCTTCCTGATGATTTGCGCTTTCACTCTCACTAGAGAAATTATCATTTTTCGGAATTTTCATAAAATAATCACCTGTATTATGACTCAATGACCGCTTTCTTGGTGCCATAATATCTTCGTTTATATTAAATTCTCCACACGAACGAAGCTAGACAGAGAACAAATGAATCACACTAGCGTTTCACCTGAAAAGAACGACCAAGCGGCGATAGCAATTTCATTGGGTTAAGCTTTTGAAGCCTGCTTAGAAAGGACTACAGTACTTCCAAAAAATTCTTCCACCATTTCTAAACGTTCAAAACGGATGTACTTTTGTATGAACAGGAAATGTCCGAAAACCAGATAAGGAAAATTAGCCATAGTAATAGTATCCCCGCACTATGTACATAAGGTATCCCACATCAGGTACACATCAGTACAGAATCCGAGAAAGCGCGCGCAAAGACTGTTTATGTTTAACAGTGAATTATATGTACTAATTCTCTGCCAGTGCTCAAAATTCGACAATAAAGCACTATTTTTTTTAATTTGAGTGTGAATAAAGTTCTTCTGTCAAAGAATATGTCTCACCATCTACTAAAGTGACCACCTTGGCTAAGAGACTATCTGTCTTTAGTGACCACTTTTGTACAATTTCACTTTACAACCATCACAATTTTCTGTGAAGAAAGTGTTTTTATAAAAACTTTATCATATTTCGCTAAATGCAAAGGCAGCTAATGCGTGTGGGTCATAGTGGTCATCTCCCTCGACCGAATTGGATTTCACACGTTTCTGTACAATTTCACACATTCAGTTTGCGTTTTGAGCAATTTAAGCTAATCTGAAAAGTCTAGTGGCCCCCTCCGAAAATTCAGCCTGGAGCCATCCTCGGCTAAAGGCCTTTTATGCTCGGAGTTATAAAATCTTAAACCGTCGAATAATTGAACTCTACTTGCTCAGGCGTACCACTGACCATATATAAAAACTTGCTGCTTGAATAAATATGCACTTTTTTCGAATACTGTCCTTGAGATTTATTTACTGTCATCGCAAATGCAGGTATATTTGGAAACAGAGTTTTTTGAAAGGATATGGTAAAAATAGTACCAGAATATTTTATAAGTGGAATTAAAATTCTTTTACTGCCTAAGGTTGAAAAAACTCCGCAATCAGTAGCATTACGATACATGAACTTGATACACATTCTTGTTCCATTCACTAATGCTTCCTTTGCATTTAAGTTTCTGATCAGTATAACGATGCAATTAACTTTCAATACTAACATATGTGGTGGCAAACTATGGTATTTTTCGGTTAGCCAGGTTTAATCCGTATACAAAATAGCATTTATCTACAAAATTCAATCTGTACAAAAATATCAACATACTAAAAAGAAATTTGTATGCTTATTGATTACATAATGTGGAATTGGGGAAAACGTGTGGAATTAAATTAAAATACGAAATTAAATCAAACTTCCAAAATATGGAAAGGGATGAACAACTATATACTGGAAATCGCTTTACGTTTGTAAGCATGTGGCGTAGATCACAATTATTCTGCAATTTTTCACTTGCTCCCGGCTAAGCAAAAAATAACCAAACAACGCACAGTCAAGGACTTAAAAACTCTACTCGATAGTTATTGATTTTATTGTCCTAATAGCAAATTATTTTATCGTAGATATGGGGAAATGTTCTCTATTCATCAGATATTCGATTAAGTCAGCATTAATAAAAGTCCAATCATCATTTTTGGGTTCTATTATAGCTGACTTCAATATGTTATCTGAGAGTATGTTTTCGGAAATATTTCCATACACTTCATAAATAATATTATTTTCATTCCCTATTAATTGCTGAGGTATTTCTTCAATAATATTTTCGGAGAAAATTTGCTTTAGCATACTGCGAGGCAGGAGATTGTTAAGAAATTGTCGAATTGGAGCGTTTTAGAGGAGCGTCTTTTGCATTGAATCCTGCCCTGTTCGGTTCGTTTTTCCACAGCTTTAAAACATGAAATTTACAACACTTTGAGCACTTATCGACCGTCTAAAAAAGGCGCCAAGCACAGGGCTAAAGCACATTTTAGTCACTGGCGTTTCACCAAACTGGGGAATAATTTCACTTCTTACAAATTTTGTTGTAATACTATAACCCTATAACATTGTTGAAACTTGTTGTTATTTCAAAATTGACACAACATTGGAACCATCGCCCGGCTTGGAGCAAAATAGTGCGTGCCAAATCATTTCTCTAATTTTTTTACGGTGAACTAGCATATTACACAAAAAAATTAACATTCGCACAACCACCTCCATACGAACTTTAACTGTGCCGAATTTCGAACTCATCCGTTCGTGCTGCAAAAGGGACACAAAGCTTTTCCTTAGCATATTTATATACATATAGAATTTTGTCTCCCCTTTCAACGACTCTGCAAGGGGTGAATGCACATCATCGCTCAAACACTGTTCTTTGCGCTTGCCATTAACCAACTTGCCATAACCCGTTCTAACAATGAGCTATTCTTTGCTATTCACGCATACATGGAAAAGGCGAGAACAACTTGGTTACTGATCATCCTTAAAGGAAACCGAAATGTTTCAAGGGGAGACGAAATTTCGGGCGATTCCTTGCGACTCTGAGGTTTTGAAAATACCTGTAGCCTGGGAACGAAAGAGTTAAAAGCCATTGATTGAGGTCAAGTCTAAAAATCAGATCAAAAAAGTAAGTTAAAAATTCAAAACAACCGATTTTTAGACACGCAGTTTTTAACTAAGCATCA
Source organism: Cheiracanthium punctorium (assembly GCA_038373885.1). Classification (NCBI taxonomy): domain Eukaryota; kingdom Metazoa; phylum Arthropoda; class Arachnida; order Araneae; family Cheiracanthiidae; genus Cheiracanthium; species Cheiracanthium punctorium. The sequence goes on from JAWZYV010011998.1 coordinate 239,248, forward strand.
AAACTCTGTTCTATCTAGTGTAAATTCAGTTTCAATGGGAGGGGGGGCTATAGCCCCTATAGCCGCCCCCCGTAGATCCGCCTCTGCTGGCTGCAGGGCCGGATTTACACATTTTTGCGCCCTTGGCCAAAGGCCATAATTGCGCCCCCCCCCCCTTCGAAAAATTGATCAATAGTTCCAATTTAATATGCATAATAATTCGTTTTTTCTCATCAGCACTACATGTCACGTAAAAAAGTGGTTTATAAAGAACAGATTTTTTTTTTTTAGATTGTCAGATAATTTACATTATTTATTATCATTTCGATAGGAAGACCCTAAATTTTACCATTTAAAGCCACGAAACAGTTCAATTTTGTGAAACTTATATGAAAAGTCATTGCAAAACAGAGGATTGCATTGTAAACTTCGTGCGATTTTTCGACACGTTAGACGTCCTTGGACACGTTAATTTTCTGCAAAACTTCGGGATCAGTTTCTGTTCTCAGCATTCTTATGGGTAACATATCAGAATCAGAATGCACTTTTTTTGGCGATCTTTTAGATGGAACTAAGAAACCAGATATGCTCGTTTCATTAACTGCGCGATGTTTCACCGATATATTTTGGATGAAAGAGTTGATAGTGTGTTTTCAAATTTTTTAAAATTATATACGCATTACACTCAAACCAACAGACTTTTTCTCGAGCAGACGTATTTACCGTTCTGTGCGTGTGTGTGGTGTGGTTCTTTTTTCGGGAACGTTGGGATATCGGAAGAGCACAGACAGTCAGACGCCTTTTCGATGATAACTTACTTTGAATAATTGTTCTCTCCGGTACCCCTTCTTTCTTCAATGTGATTGTTCTGCAGGGGATCTCTTAGTTCTGCGACACATGTCGTCGACTTGGACATGTTCTGTGCTGGGGTGCTCTGCGAGCAATTCTGTGTATGCGAGGTGGGGGGTTAATGGATCTCCCCACATATGTTTTCTATAGCTAAGAAATTGTACTATGGAAAAAAGGAATTTTTCGGAAGCCATAAACGTGTTTTTCTTGGGCAATAATCACTTAAAGTAAGTCGTTTTCGTTTCTCCTTTCCAGTCCTTTTCCTCATCCGAGATTGTTCTGATGGGGAGTTCTTTGTTCTGCGACCTTTAGACCGCTGCGCCCTAGGCCATGGCTAATGGCCTAGGTTGGCCTTATGGGAAATCCGGCCCTGGCTGGCTGCAAAGATTTATTCTGCCTCTTTGAACTTTTGAAAGAAAAATCTAAAATCTCATCTGGACAAGAGATTTTGGAATTACTAATTCTTGTGCCGAGTAGTTGGAGATGTCAGAAGACCACTTATGAATTTGGTGTCTCAACTTACATGGTCAATAAGGCTAGAAAACTTAAAAAGGATGATGGTATTTTGGCAGAACCTGAAAAATTAAAAGGAAAATCTATTTCCATTGAGGTAGCTGAAAAAGTAAAGAAGTTTTACGAAAATGATGAATTTTCCAGAATGTGTCCTGGAAAAAAAAGAATTTGTTTCGGTAAGAGATTCTGAAACTGGCACAAGAATGCATATGCAAAAGCAACTACTTTTTGTTAATTTAAAGAAACTACATTTAGCTTTTCAAGAAAGGTATCCCCAACTAAAATCGGTTTGTCAAAATTCTCTTATTTACGACCACCTTGGTGTCCTACTGTCACTGCCCGCGGAGTTCATTCGGTATGTGTTTGTGAGACTCATCAAAACTTGAAGCTACTGACTGCAGCATTACCGACGAAAATGGAGTACAGAAGTCGCCTCTCCTTTATAGTATGCTCTGTTGATTTAAGAAATTGTATGCTCCACAGATGTGAGAATAGTCTTGGGTCTGAAGCCTTGGAGCAGTTTATTCTGGATATATTTAATGAAAATGACTTGGAACCTGATGACAGTATTGCCTATTGTCATGATAGCAACTCAACTCAACTCGAGTTAGTGTGGATCTTCAGACTCATTCCGGACATGCCGTTGTAATGTTGTGTATGTGCTGGATTGCTTAAGCAATCACGATGTACTTCCTTATAAGTGTAATAATTAAAGCATAATAATCAAGCACTAATGTCTCCAGAATGATTGTTATTATTGATAATCTGATAGCAAAATACGACATGGTGTCAGGAATCGGCAATTAATAAGCTGATAAAGCGTAACCGACCACGTGCGAACAACGATGGATACCTTCAAGCCGCCAGGTGCGCCATTGGAAATGTGGCCGAGAATTGGAAGAGATGGGTGCAGAAGTTTAACAACTTTATGTTGGCGTCCGAAAAGAACTCTAAACCTGAAAGTGTTAAAATCGCCATATTACTTAATCTCCTGGGAGATGAAGGTGTCACAATTTATAACACCTTTGTAAAGACTGAAGGAGAAGAAAAGATCGAGGATGTCCTAAAGTGCTTTGAGGATCATTGCAATCCTCACCAAAACATTGTATTTGAAAGATACAAATTTTTTTCGTGCAAACAGCGTGAAGGTCAAACGTTTGACAATTATTTAACGGAATTAAAAACTCTTGCTACTACGTGCGACTTTGGAGAGCAACAGGAGAGTCTAATTAGTGATCGCATCGTGTTGGGTATCAACGATTCAAGCCTGCAGGAAAGAATGCTCTGGGAACCAGCTTTGACTCTACAAAAAGCAGCGGAATTTCTGAGAGCAGCAGAGGTCAGCAAAGAGCAGTTCCAGTCGCTCAAAGGTCTCGCTAACAGCAGTAATGTCAACACGGCTAAAACGTCAGTGTTTAAGAAGAACTATAAGAAGGACAAATCCAGTGTTGCAACATATGACTGTAAAAAGTGTGGACGTAATCATAAGAAAGGTGAATGTCCAGCTTATGGTAAAACATGCTCCAAGTGCAAAGAAAAAAACCATTTTGCCATCGGCTGTCGGAAGAAAAATATTAGGGAAATTGATTGTAAAATCAGTGATAGCGGATTGTACATCGGGTCACTGTCAGTTGGACAAGTAAGTACAAACAAAATAGAACAAAGTAATGCACAGTTAACATGGTATAAAACCATACACTTGAAATTTGGTGAGAAAGCATCTGCAGTTAAATTTAAGTTAGACACAGGAGCAGAGACTAATGTACTGTCATATGACTTGATAGACCATATGAATGTTCAACTGACAATAACTAATACTGTATTGATTGCATATGGTGGTTTTAAAATAAAGCCACTGGGTAAGGTAATCCTTGAATGAATGAGTTCTGACACTGTCATACCTATGGAATTTTTTGTTGTTGAGGGTAGATCAACTCCAATATTGGGTTTAGATGCATGTGTGAAGTTAAAATTAATACAAAGAGTAAACCAAATCAGCATTAAAAACAAATCAGAGATATTAAAAAATTATGAAACTGTTTTTGAAGGTATTGGTAGATTCCCAGGGGAGGAATATAACATAGAATTAAAAGCCAATGCAGTACCAGTTGTACACCCACCTAGGAGAGTCCCACAAGCATTAAGAAGTGGCGAAAGAAACGCTAGATAGGTTAGAGTCTCACAAAATCATTTCGAAAGTAAATAAACCTACAGACTGGGTTCAAAGCCTAGTGATAGTTGAAAAGACTGATGGTCGTTTGCGTTTATGCCTAGATCCCAGAGATCTAAACAGAGTTATAAAAAGGGAACATCATCTAATCCCCTCAGGACTGAATTTCTCCCCAGCTCAGTTAATGTTTAGTCGTAGACTGAGAACAAAACTGCCTGTAACAAGCAAATTATTAAATTCAGAAGTGTTTAGTAATGTCAAACACCTGTTGACAAAACGTCAACAATATCAAAAGCGATATCATGATCGCTCAGCAACGTCGTTAAGTCAATTAAATCCGGGAGACAATGTGCGCATTCAGAACATGAGGAATAAGAACGTGGGAACTGGCACAGGCTATATCTCGTAACGAAAACTTGAGATCATATACGGTCAAAAAGGAATCGGGTAAAATAGTCAAACGAAATAGAAAACACTTAGTTAAGTCCAATGGAGAATTTAACGAAAGCCTGGAGTATGATATCATCGCAAACAGATCTACGCCTCACACACAGATAAGTGAACCTATACAAACCCAAAATAATACAAGCTCAAGTATAACCACTACTAGAAGTGGACGAATTAGTCGGAAACCCAGCCTGGAGTATGATATCATCGCAAACAGATCTACGCCTCACACACAGATAAGTGAACCTATACAAACCCAAAATAATACAAGCTCAAGTATAACCACTACTAAAAGTGGACGAATTAGTCGGAAACCGAAATACCTAAATGATTATATATATTAACCTCAAACTTCAATGATTGTACTGTATTTAGTCTAGAAGTGTTATTGTATATATGTAAAATGTTTACAATGATTGTACTGTATTTTGTCTAGAAGTGTTATTGTTTATATGTAAATGTTTTACATCTCAAAGGGGGATGTCATGATAGCAACTCAACTCAACTCGAGTTAGTGTGGATCTTCAGACTCATTCCGGACATGCCGTTGTAATGTTGTGATGCGCTGGATTGATTAAGAAATCACGATGTACTTCCTTATAAGTGTAATAGTTAAAGCATAATAATCAAGCACTAATGTCTCCAGAATGATTGTTATTATTGATAATCTGATAGCCAAATACGACACCTATAAACAGTGGGTTCACGATGGACAATCTACTTGTGAATTTGACATCAACATTTGAAGAATTTACGAAAGAGTTATGTAAAGCAGCAGATCAAGCAACAATACATCATTCACTATGAAATCCCAATCATTATATTTAAGGAATCTTAAAGAAAATATTGCAACTGAAACAGAGGCAATCCTTTTACTGGACTTTTCGGAAAATTATTCTTTTGTTTGCCAAGATGCTATTCAAGGTTTCCACTGGGACTCTACACAAGCCACACTTCACCCTTTCGTACTTTATTTCAAAAATGAAAGAGAGACAATTTTGAAATGCTTAAGTATGTGTGTCATTAGTGATGAAAGTAATTATACAATATATCAAAGAAGTATTGCCAGATTTAAAACACAAATATTATTTTAGTGACGGTTCAAGTGCACAGTATAAAAACTTTGTTAATTTGTGTTTACATGAGACAGATTTTAATATCCGGGCTGAATGGAACTTCTTCGCCACCTCATATACAAAAAGTCCATGTGATGGGATTGGGGGCACTGTAAAAAGGCTTGCAGCATGTGCAAGTTTGCAAGCCATACAGGGTAAACACAGTCTTACTCCTTTTGATTTATTTAACTGGGCAAATTCCAATATAAACGGTATAAAGGTTTTTTTTTTGTGTCCCATGCTGATGTTAACCTTCTGACTCAGGTGGTACAACAGTTGTACCAAAAAATAAATGTGACTGCAGAACGGCGCTAGTACAATTGCCGTACCCAAAACTTCTTTCCCCTCTTGGGTCGGGAAATCCATTCACCCTTCATGAATAAGGACTTTCTGGAGGCGGGAATTTCTTTTCTTATACTCCAGGCGAGTAAGGTGGGTTTATAGATGATTGACTGGGGAGAAAGTGATAGTCAATTGACCGGTGTGCTGCATCCACATTTACATTTTGTTTGAGGACTTGTGTAGTCAGTAATATCTGCCCCCACCTGCCAAACAAAAGGCGTAAGGCGTGCTATTCAACTCAAAAGTAGGGGAATGAAATCTTACAGATTCTGCCGTTTTCTGGGTCAAAAATGTTCCACAGTAAGCCGCGGCGAAAAGGTTAAGAAACATGCCAAAAGCTTGGAAACTGGTTTTCGGACTGCGAAAACAGTGCCTGGAACTCGCAGTCATCACAGGTTTGTTCCAAGCAGCAATAGTGAGTTGACCCCGTATCGATTATCGACAGATAGTGCAAATATTGGGTTCAGGGTCAGTGTCACTGTGAATAAGAAACATGCAACGAGTATAAATACTGCTGACTTGCAACCAGGAGTTTATTTAGCTGCAGTATACGACGACAACTGGTTCAGTGGCTGCATAAGTGAAAAAGATTCTTTTGAAACAGACTTATAACTTTTACGCAGCGACATACAAAGACTAGTGTGCTATCCTGGCCTCATAGAGAGAATAGTTGTTTTGTTCCTTTTGAGCATGTGTTGTGTGTGGCACCAGCACCTTCATTAACAGGTTGCACTGGATAACATTATTCTCTTGACAGAGATACAATTAAAAATATTACTGTCGCATTAAATATAACTCAGCTATAAAATAGTTTTTTTCTTTTTGTAAAATAGCTTTTTTTCTTATTTTGTCATATTTCTATATCTGTTTAATGAGCTTCGTTCAACATATTATTTATAGTATACAATTTCTTAAGAAGAGAAACATGTCTGTGCATCACTCATATAATTTTAAATTAAACTCAGATATGGGTGCAATACGCAGGTATATACGCAACTAAAAATTATCAAGGATGTGTGTTGTGTATGTGTTATATATATATATATCCTTTCTTTTACGTCTACCTTTCTAGGAGGATTATATTCGAAATGTTCTGAAATCGATTTTTAGACATACTTGAGTGTTGTATTTTACAGCAAAAATTTTATCAAAATCTGTTTTCTTCTTTGAGATCATGCAGAATGTGTGAAAACAACAGTTTGGTCCTTTATCCTCCATAAATTACACATTTTGGAAAATACTCTCCAATCTAGCACCTACGATATAAAATCACACTCGTGCTAAATTTCGTTATATTCAGTAGTTTTGGCTAGGCAAAATATTGTACATACGGAAAACGGATGGAACTTTCCGGTAGACCTAATATATATATATATATATATACACCCTCCAAAAAAAGTATTCGAGCAAGAGAGATATTTCCTATTTTAGATTTGTGAATAATAATTGAGTTTTTGAAAAACGCACAACTTGATAGAAATATGGAAAGTCATATTTATACATAGCCTAATTCATATTCTATGATAAATAATTTTTAATATACGAAACCAACGTAGGAAATTTCTCTCTTGCTCGAATACTTTTTTTTGGAGGGTGCACGTGTGGTACAGTGCTGAAATACAGTAAATTATAAATTATTGATTTTTGCACGTTTACATGGAAACTTCAAATGTAGTTAATATTTTGTACAAGCGTTCATTATGCTTGCTCAATTCCGAAGTTCGATTGAGAAAGCGACAAAAGAATAACATATAATACATGAAATGTCTTTATTAAAGAATAATTAATTCAGGGATCGCGCTATAGAGCGTATTTTATCAATTTTCTCCAATATGCAGAATAGCCCGAAAACCCTGAAATGCGCTTTAATTCATTATTTGTTGAAGATTAATGATTAATGTTAAACTGTTTAAAATAACGTAGGAAATACGACTACGTTCATGAATTCACCTGTACATTTTCTAAAAACTACACTTTTTAAATTTTACACCGTTCGTTAGCCAAATTTGATCCATTATAAAAAAAAAAAAATTAGTTAAGTAAAGATCATGTAAAAACTCATATATCTGCATCTTTAAAACTGAAGAAGATTTATTCTTCTGTAAATTGAACATCGTGAATGAAGACCATTTATATGTAGTGAGTGGTACAACTTTATTGGATTTGTGTCATGAATACTTTATTTCGATTCATCATTGTAAGTAAAAAAAAATTAAAATTTGACTCACGTGAACGCATTATGGTCATGAACAAAGTAGAGCGGAGGAAAGGGGTTAAACTATGTTAGAAACTTGGTGCTTTTAAGAATGTCTCTTCATAAGCTGCAGACGATCTAATAAACGGCAGATATGTATAAGTTATGAAACGTTCAGAAAAAGTTCTTAAAAATGGAATATTTCGAATATGTGGCACACTCCTAAGCATTGTGCAGTGTAATTTCAAGTTTAACTTCTTTCTCTAGGTGTTTCATTAAACGTACATGTTCTTAATTTATTACAATGTGTAGCGCAACTTGGGAAGAGGTATCCTGAAATTTTTTGAGTCCTTTAGCAGCTAGTTTATCTTAATTTTTATTCATAGGCCGTGAAACAGATTTTGTTTTTTCGAGCTACAACCTTAATATACAGCAATGCTAATGCAGGGACGAAAACTTGTCTTCGAGCACCAGATTATATACATTAAACACTGTGGCAGTATTTAAATTTTGTATGTGTGAGTTGTAAATATCAAATATTTTTATTTTTATGTCAGCAGCTCGTCGTTAATCTGTTTATTTATAACTGGACAAGATTTAAAACACTTAAATTTAATAACGTTTAGTCAATTTTATTTTTAAAAAATGATAATAGTTGTAGCTGCTTGGAAATTGTGAAACATTTCTTTATTCTATGAATTTATAAAAATGTCTTTCTCATTTGTGTGTTTATTTATTTTAAAGTATAATAAATATATCCACTTATGAAACTAAAATAAGCAATCGTAATCGTGAATCATGAGAGTAAACACTACTTTGTTTTTCCTTCAAATAATAAACATCTATTTCCTTGATGTCAATATGTATCATAGCAAACAAATTAATCATGAGTTCGTACTTGAATTACTATAGTAACTCAATTACTACTTAAAACTACATTCAGGCCCGTTGCTAGTGGGTGTGCAGGTTGTGCACTGCACAAAGGCGCCAAGGTAAAGAGGGTGCCGAAACGACTGAAGAAGAGTGTAGCAAAAAATTTACATTTTTCAAAAAATCTAAAAAATAAATATGTTTTAAGTTTATATTGCAGATACCTAGGAAAGGGCTTTCCCGGCTAAAAGGCCCCCGCTACAATGTTTTGGCAAATTTAGGGCTTTATCGTTAGGTTTCATCTTACAAGTCGTTCAGTGCTATCCACAAGGTCAAATTTACTGATATGATACCATACTATGGTGATGATATGGATGACCGTTTTTAGTTTTCAGTTTCCTTTCCATTCATGGACGTCTGCCTGAGGTCCTGAGATGTTGCAGAGAGGAGTACTGTTGCATTTGTTGGTGGGAGGGGTTCATCTTGGGCTTTCCTGCACTTTTGTATTAAATTAATACAAAAAAGTTCAGTACACTATTCACTATACCGACAACTTGGAGGGGGGGCAAACTGAGAGTCTATGATGGCAAATACAAATCTGGGAATGGACATGGACCCAAAAGGGGTGCAAAGAGAGATACATTTTAAATTTATTTCTAATCTAAGTTGTCTGGTACATAAATGACTGCTCATATAGAAAGGTAGATCGTGCCCCTTTCCTTAGGTGTTTCTAAAGTTAATTTTTTTTTGTTCTATACTGAAGTTTGTATTGTTTTAGTACTAGGACAGTCCGTAGTATTTTACACCCTGATAAGAGCATTCCCCTCATAGAAACACTAGTATAGGCATTCTTGCATGGGTCTCAAAATTTAAAATGCTTTACACATAACAGAAAAGTAACATGAATTGGCATTTAAATGTTAATATACATAAATACAATCTAATTTATTTGTATTACACGTTAATTGAAATCCGAAGTATGGGATCCATGGGAGGACGATCTCTCTTCCCGTGAGCGCATTTAAAAATTTGTGGAGTTTCTGGGGAGTTTAACACACTTTTAAACCCAGTTTTATTCTGTCTGCTCTCACTATTGAAAAGATGCAATGGATGAAGCTCTCCTTCGGTGACCAGTGTTGCTTCCCGGCATGGGTCATTAAATGCTCCTGCGGAACCCCGACCCAGCTACTGCGAAATCGTTGACAGCATTTAAAGACTCATGTTGGGATGCAACACTGGTCACAGACGGAGAGCCTTCTCCATTGCATCGTTTCAATGATGAGAGCAGGCACAATAAACCTGGATTCAAGATTGAAAATGAATTGGGCGGGATGACCCAACAGTGGAAAAATTCTTTGTCGTACTTATCTCCCCCTTCTTCAAGCATTTCTGAATCCACTACTGATCATCAATTTAACAAGTCGAGCCATATTTAAATAACTTTTGATTCAGGTAGTATTTTACATTACATATTCAAACAGTGCTGCCCCCCCCCAAGAAAAAAATCCTAAAGGGTAACATTTTGTTTCATTATACATTTTGCTTAGGTAAAATAAGCTTTTTTTTTTTTTTCAAAAATTAGACCAAAGTAAAACTAATTACATTGCTTTAAGGTAAAATTTTGCTTCAAATGTACAACTTGTTTAGGTCAAATAAGCTTTTTCATTAAAATTAACCCTTTCCACTTTTTTTTATATATATATTCGCGACTGTACTCAAAATTAATGTAATTACTATTAACTTTAATTTACTTTTCTCCAATCGTAATTATTTTCGTCCTTTTTACAACTATATTATTTATAAAGAAGTAAAAGGAATAGCATAGGTGGATACAATTGTAAAATAAAATAATAATTGATTTTGTTGTCGTTTGAATAATTCACTTTAATTGAAACCAAACCTTTTTATATTTTTGAAACCAAACCTATGTATTCAACACTAATCGCGCCTTCTCCTGTGTGAACTATGGCAAAGAAAGGATTAAACTGACAGTTTCTGTCCCGTTAAACAAAGGAATTGTTGCAATAGATGATTGAGCAAGATAATTCGAAGGATTATTATTATTATTATTATATATTTGTCATTAAAACAATCTTGTTAATTCAACAATTTTATTCGAAATATTAGAGGAATATAATGATATGGTTAAACTTATATCACAAGTAAACATGTAGTCTGATTGGGGTAAAAAAGAAAAATCATTAGCCACGTTTTGCGAACATTAGCCGCATTCGGCGTTTTGGCCGTCGATGGCCGCTTCGCGGCCAAAATGTGAAACCTAGAGCACACGCGCCGCTTCGCGACGGACATTTTTAATGATTAAGTTAAAAATATAATTCATAGCTGTCGCCACCAAACAGTCTGTAGCGCTTTTTCTCTCATCGATCTACGGGAGAGATTATGTTCCGTGATTTTTTCAAAGAATCAAGGAATGAATCGTTTGCTTTGCTCTGTTTACTTGTTCAAGGCGTGATATCTCGCCATATATTTAGAGTTGGAAGGAGCAGCAAGTTTGAAAAAGGTTAATTTTTTAGAGATCTTTCGAACTGCACAAAAAGTTTTTGCTTTTAGTTAAAGATAAAAATATCATTTTTATCAAAATTTCAACATGGCCGCCAGATGCACCGGGAGCGATGGGTCGATCCCGGAAGCGTTATAGACAACGGCTTTTATTATTTAGATTGCAAAGACTTCATTTAAAATTAATTGATGATATAGAAGGTAAATCTCTTTTCGAGAAAGTAATATCATTAAAAAAAAATTTTGGATATGAATATGACGGCTAAGGACGTACTAAATTTTATTTGCAATCATTTAATTGACACATTTCCAATACCGCAATATCGTTATGAATATATTTATCACTTCTAGTTACAGTCGCTTCTGCAGAAAGAAGTTTTTCCAAACTAAAAATTTAAAAAAATTATTTACGATCATCAATGGGCCAAGAATTGTTGCCAAATTTATCAGTCATTTCAATTATCAAGAATTAGATAAAGTAGACATAAGTAATATAATTAAAAGGTTTGCTAGTGCAAAAGGTAGAAAAGTTTCTATATAAATAATACTAGTGGTTCCTTTTTAAAAAATCTCTAACAAAACAGCTTATTCCAAGCAAAACCAGCCATAATTATCAAATAATTAAATTTGTTGTAATTTTAGTCTGGTCAAATTAGACCAAAAAATAAGAGTGAAGGTACAAAAAATGACACCCAGCTCAAAGTTGGTAGGATTGTTCAAAACACCATCATAAATTAAATCTAAAAAGTCTTCATCTATCCGATACCTGGAAAAAATTTACTCGGGGTCGAAGGTCGAATCGACGAAAATACCGTTTTGACTACCTCTAAATTTCCTTTATAGAATTTTTGCGATGCATCTCATCGTACGCTAACATGCACGTTCATATAAATGCATATACAACCCATTTTGACCGACCGCGTGTCTATTTTGACCAGTTTTTCCATGCCGTCTGTACGTACGTAAGTACATATGTATGTAACTCGCATATCTCAAAAACTATTGGTCGTAGAATCTTGAAACCTTATATTTAGGATTGTTGTAACATCTAGTTGTACACCGTCCCTTTTGGTCCCGATCGACTGGATAGTTTATCTATAGAACCGCCCAAAAGACTCTAAATACATTACGCTCTATGGGCAAAAATTCATTAAAGCGTATTTTAGAGGTATTAGGCTATTTCAAACGACTCACAAGTGATATATGTTGTTAAGAGTTACAAAATGAACTTCTCCATCGAAAATGGTGTCTTTATCATTTATAGTTCTTCTACAGGCACACTCAAAAGATTTCCAACGCATTACGGTCAAGGACAGTTTTAGGGACATTCATCCGTTTCAAGTACAATACCGTCCTACCAAGTTAGGTAATCATCCAACCACGGTCACGTGCATCTCTCAAAAATTATATCGATTTGGTGTACGTGTGTATGTATTTAACTCATATCTCAAAAACTATTAGTTGTAGAATGTTGAAATTTCATATATAAGATTATTGTGACATCTAGTTCTGCATCTCGATTTTTCGTTCCAGTCTATCGTATTTACTGGACCACTCAAAAGAATTTCGATACATTAATGTCTACGAACATGCCGACCCCCAGACAGCACATAAGCTTAAATCAAGCTTGAGATTTGGCTTGGCAATGCAAGGTTGGCTTAAGCTGGATTTTGACTTGCAAAATGCGGTGATTTCGCCATCTGTGAAAGAGAATGGACATTAATTGTCTAGCCAATTTGTTGAAAGTTCGTAAAAGATGTGTTTTAACGGGGATGGGTTTTTTAACAGTGCCATATTACCGGCAGGGCAAACGGTGCAACTGCCCAGGGCCTACAGATTTTAGGACCCAAAAATCTTACATCTTACTCTTTTGTAATTTAAAAATAAAATTACAAAGGATAAAAAAAAAATTCAGAAGTTGAATATTTTTTTTAATTATAAAGTATGAACAATGAAAATAATTCAAATTTACATTTGTATAAATTAATTTAAACTTATTTTTAATTCTTAGAAATGCTCTATATCGATATAGCATACCAATATATGTAGGAAAATAACTAACCACATTTGTAAAGAGAATTTTTAGCGTTAAAGAATAGCAAAATTTTTCAATTATTTGTTATTATAAGAAATATTTACAAAAATGACTAAAGTGTTTGTTTTCCATACATGTTATGTTAGCAACTGTGATATAGCATTTCGAAGTAACGTTTAACTATCTGTTTCTTTGATTTCAGATTACTTAACACAAAATTTGTGTTAAGTAAACCCATTCTATATTTCCAAATATGGAAATTCTTCAAAATAAAATACAATTATACTACGAAATTGATTTCAAAATCAGTCGTTTGTCTCGATTTTGGCCAGCGGCAGTATTGCTCATGAGTGTTACGAAAGTTTTAAAACATGTGTTGCTCTTAAGTTTATATTATGTTTATTTCCCTATTAGTAGAGGCTCTAAATCACACATACAATTATTTTAATTTTGATGCATCCCATGGAAAAATAAAAAAAAATAAAAACATATCGCCCACTTATCAATCTGGCCAGAAAACCGCTTAATAATACAGTTCAAACTTTAGTCACAGCTGCACAAGGCTCTGGTGGCTGAATGGATAACGCGCTCGGCTACTAATCGAAAGGTCCCGGGATCGAACCCAGCCGTCGACGTTTGATGGAAACAGATTAAAATAACTTAAAATTACAGCATAGAGGGGGAAAATGCGCGGGAAAAATAAAGTATGTGGGGCGCGTTCGCCAGCGGGCGCCCGTGTATTTAGCAAAATTTTTTCAAGCTTGAAATGTCAAGCTTAATGCAAACTGGGCAAGTGTAAACTAGAACACTTGATTCAAGCTTGCATCAAGCTTACACGACTGGAATTTTCAAGCTTAATTCAAGCTTATTGACTTGATAAATCAAGCTTCCTGCAAGTTTGCTGTGCTGTCTGGGCCAGATTGTATGGTGGATAAAGCACCGTACTACGGTTTCGGGTTCAACTCCCGTCGGTCGAGGTTCGATCCCCGACTGGGCCTGGCTGTCATTGTGTCCGTCCCTTCGTAGGGGGCAACGTTGTTCCACCTACTAGGTGCCCCAATATTAAAGTGACCAACAAGCATGTCTACGGACATCTTCAATTTATTACATCTGTCGTCAATTACTATTGGTCCATGCCCAAATTCTCGCCATTTGTCATCGACTTTTAATTACAGATTGTTGAAATTTTGTATTTAGAAATATTGTAACATCTAACTGCGCATCTCTTTTTTGATTGCAATCGACTGGGAAATTATTTACAGGATCTATTTTTTATTATTCAATAGTTTCAAATTAAACAGAATCACAACAAATCCGTGGAATAGGCCTAATGCTGAAACCACATTTAAAAAAAACGCGCCAAGTACACTACCTCAAATGTGGCGTAGAAACGTGTGCATATTATGATGAATACAACTCTTCCAACTTTTTGAATCGTTATATCTCAAAAACGGTGGCTCTTAGGGAAAAAAGTATTTAGACATTATTTATAGATAATTATCTGATCTACAATTTTTGTCTGAACTAATTTTATGATAAAACTTACTGTTTTGCTGAAAATCGTGAAAACCCCGTTTTTGTGACCTTTGACCACGAGTAAATTTTTTTTCCAGGTATCGGATCGATGAGGACTTTTTTGATTTCATTTATGATGGTGTTATGAACAATCTTACCAACTTTGAGCTGGGTGTGAATTTTTGTATCCTCGGATGTTTAAATTGACCGGACTAATTTTAAGTTCTATATTCTTACATAGAAATATTTTTACTGTGAATATTTTTTTCTGACATATTAACAAATTTTAGATATTCAGGCAAAATTTTAGTACTCTTTTGAGGATATTAATTTTAAAAAGAATTTTAGACATTATAATGGGAATTTCGTGGTTTTCTTTGTGCAAACTGTTTTATAATTCTAGAAAGATGTAATTCAACAATTCACTACAACGTTTTTTCCTCAACATTAAACGAATTTTATTTCGTTTTGATTGATAGAGCCGGGATTTTTAATCATACCTATTTTTATTTTGTACCATGCTTTTAAACATTTTATTAATGCATTGTCATGCCTTTGAAAACATTTTGAACAGTGCGCAAATTTTTAAATTCTGTAGTAGAAAAGTAGTTTTTTTTTTTTTTTTTTTTTCCTTTTTCGAAATATTTTACATTCAAAATAAAACTCAGAATTTAATTTAATAAAATACCTAAGCCATGTTCTTTTTACTTTTTATTCCATTTTCCCATATTGCTGCAATAAAATACTGCACGTTCCAGGAGTGGCTCCAATGGGGGGTCCAGGGGGGCACGTGCCCCTCCGTCGGGGAACTTGTGACCCCCCATCGGGGCTATTTGATTAATTCGTCGGGGAATTTTCATAAGAAGAAATCTCTATTTTAGCTGAGTTTTAATTTTGATTTTGCGATTTAAAAAAATTAATTTTGTACTTTTTAAATACACATGAAAGGCAAATGAGTATTGGAGATTGAAGCGGAAATGTTTATATTACTGGGAGATAGCTCATTTGGGGGGGGGGGGTTATATTCCTCAGAACTTCCGAATAATGGTTAAAACTACTTTCCGTCCCCCTCAAGTCCTGCAGGTCGCCTCAAAGTGTGCTTTTTAGCCGGCGAGGGGGTGTACCTGGGCGGAACGGGCGAAGTACGTCGGGAGAGTAATCTCCTGGTAGGGCCACCCAAGGCGTGAAGGCCGTTCCATTATGCTCAGCCTGCAGGCACAGGAGCAAAGACAGACTTCAACCCTTGGACTTGTCCAGGGTGCTCCAGGACTGACCAGCGGTCCAACTGAAAGCCTGCAGGCACAGGAGCAAAGACAGACTTCAACCCTTGGACTTGTCCAGGGTGCTCCAGGACTGACCAGCGGTCCAACTGAAGCTGCTCATTCCCTCCTCCATATGACTACTTAAGAAATCCAGCCCTTTTAGTTTGGCGGAAACTCAAAACCTGATCTCTCGTGAGGTTGAACCTCAATCTTTGAGATCTTACTTTGATCCCTCAGAGGGAATGCCAAAAGTTTTCTTCCACTTTGATCTGAATTCCACTGCAAACAAGCAAACTCATCATGACGACCATCTTCGGCAACTGGCCCTGGAAATCATTAGTCACATTCCTAAAGATGCAGTGCAGGTCTATACTGATGGTAGCCGTACAGAAAATCGTACTGGCAGCGGTATTTACATTAGAACTCCTCATCTTGAGACTGCATTAAAACAACGAAACCCTGATACTTGTTCTGTCTTCAGGAGCGAATTAATTGCAATAAATGTTGGACTTGACGCTATCTTACCTATTGATTATGAATTTGGTGAACTTTGGATCTTATCGGACAGCCGCAGTGCACTTCAACATCTTAGTGACTAGTCTTCTGCAGGCGATGAAACCAGTATATCTATCCTGCTCAAACTAAAAAAACTTTCTCAGAACCACGACATCCATCTCCAATGGATCCCATCACATGTAAACATTAGTGGTAATGAGGTTGCAGATAGATTAGCAAAAGAAGGCAGTGAGAACGAAACGACCACTGGTGTTTCGCTTACTCACCAAGAACTGTACTCAAATGAAAAATCTAAATTCAATTCAATTTGGCGCATTCCACCTGCGCACCAATGGTACACCGGAACATCCCCTGGCTTTCTACTGGAAATTAAATGTGATCGTGGCTCCCAGACTGCACTTGCTAGACTTAAAAGTGGCCACCTTAAGTGTCTTTCGTACGAACATGGCAAGAAATTCCACCCCACTTGCAAGAAATGCTGTGATCATCCAGCCTCTCCAGAGCACATACTGAGTTGCGTCGGACTTTCTAAGGAGGACTTAACATCTGCTCCTCTTTTAGTTATAGACTTTCTGTCGGTCAACAATCTATTGGAGTTGATCTGACTTATGTCAGATCTTTAAAGAGGATAAGCAACAACAACAACAACAACAACTTTCCGTTCTGATTCATCTCTTATCTCTGCGATCCTTTTCATGTCGAAAAACAGCCACTTCCTGCATCTTCCAATATTGTGATGTGTTGACGAACGGCGGGGGAGACTTCAAATTCGAATAGTGTATACTCGAAATCTGTGATCCCACTCTCAGGAGGCATTTTACTGGATTTGCAGCAAGACATCAATCTTAAGGTAACAAAAGTGCCAGTCTATTCTTCAAACGACAAATTTATGAGACCACATGTGCAACCACTTTCTATTCGAGGCTCTTTTAATTGCTTAAAATTGCTTAAACGATTGTGCATTTTATCGCCGACACCATAGAAAAGTACAATATGGGTGTGGGTGGTCGGGATGGGGGAGACAGTGACCGTTAATTAGACCAGTCGGGTAGATAAAAAATGTCGAGGGAAGGGAAGTATGGCTTTGCTTACACAAGCAAATGGGGGATGTTCTTTTTTCCAGAAATACAGTTTTTGTATTTTTATTGGTCCTCAATGACAGAATGATGAGAAAAAAATGGTTCGTTGAAGTATCCCGTGTATTTTTATTTTTTCTTCACAAACCCATAGTACATTACTTTTCCAACACTTGTTATTGTGCATTGTGCCAGTGAGTTAGACAGAGTTTAGAATAGTGGGCATTATTTTTTCTTGTTACGGCAGCATAGCATATCATTGTGAAGTTTAATTTCACTTTTGGCTTTATGTTTCCTAAAAAGAACATCGGTGGTGCCAAAAGCACAAGATATAAAGTACATTGTGCTTTATGTCGTGATATTTTTGATAATGATTATGTTAAAAAAAAAACATAGGATAACTAAGCATTCAGATCTTCCTAAACAAAATCGACCGGCGCCTGTTCAAGTAAGTTATATGTAAATTACATTCATATATATTTTTTAAATGTGTTTAAAAGCTTTTATTAATATATGTTATTATTAAAAGTATGGTCAGTTTATTTCTCTAAAGCATTGAATTATATATTCTAAGCACTTGCTTTTTGTTATGCATTTGTACAAATATACTATGCCCAAGGACGGATCCAGAAATATTTTTCAGGAAGTGTGCAAAGCTTGAATACCAATTCAGAATTGCATGAACATGCAATTTTATTTGAAGCGTATTTTTACTAGTGTAAATATTTTCCTCTCGGGAATTCGCGCCCCTGTGCCCTCGCCCTAAAACCACCCTTGCCCCTCACCCCCCCCCCTTATAAAAAAGAATTGAAACTATTTTGAGCACAAATTTTGAATGACCACATTCTGCGTTATTTAAAAATAAAAATAATTTTAATATAAGGCACATATTTCAAAAACTGAGTCACTTGTTCTGTCTCAGAAATTTTAAAATACTATAAAGTTTATTTATTAACAGCATTTTAATGATACATATATATCATTAAATGTCCTTAGACATGGATGCTCGTAATGGTTTGGAGTGCACTTTTAATCATGGCTGAGGACTCAGAGTCATAACTTTTTGAGTAGAAGTCGGACTTTTTGACCTCACATTCTGATTCTATGAAGTGTTGTACAACATTATTGTATTTTAAATTATATTAACTGTGTCTGAGTACTCTATAAATTAATCTAAATTTTCTCCTAATTGGTCTTTTAAACACTATGAGTACTTTTAAATGTGCTCTTGCTTTTAAACCATTGATAAGTAACATGTTGTTCACTCCATTATATGTCATTTCCGCTAAATTACAGGACAGGATATACATTTTTAAAATATATTATTTCGTTGCAGTTTCGATTTTTTTGGTATATTTATCAAATACGATTTAGTAATTGGAGTAAGGACGAAAGGTATGTCTTTATAAACTTTCAAATTGCATTAATTCAAATTTAAATTAAACACAGATTTAATGTAATTGTATGTAAATTAACAGTATTTTAATTCACGAGTCAAAAGCTTTTGTGTCATAAATGTAAAATAAAATTTCCCATTGTATTACTTTTATTCATAGAGCTACAAAATTTATAAGTCTTAATTGATATTTTTTAAAGAGGTTTACGACTCGGGCGATAAGAAATTTCGGATTTTGTTTACTACGGAAACTTTTTAAAATGTATATTTAATTGTGTAATGATTTGACATGACAAAATATTTATGAAATTATTTTACAGTTCATCATCTCTGGCATTCAAAATATGTATAAACCTATGAATATTTAAACGCTTTAACTAAAAATTTTCATTTTAATTAGAAATATTTTAAACTGGTCGTATTTTATTTATTTATAAGTTAGTGTGTTATGCAATTTATAAAATAAGTATTCTATGTCTAAAATTATTTTATCACAGTAATCCTTACTTGAACTCTTATAACTGTTGAGAAAGTAAAAAGATATTTTTATAACTAAGTGGTTAATTAGATAATTTAACTTTTAACTTCTTCCGAATAAAATAAAATAAAAATTAGTACTTTTCTGTTTCTTAGAGATGGCAAATTTGAATAAATTCTACATATACTTTTTATTTATAAATAGATTCAATCGAACACAATATGCACGATTTAATCTTTAATTTTATAAAAATTTAGCAGTAAGATTTGTTTTTATTTTCATTTTTTTGTAATTTAAGAATTAGTCAAATACATAGTTTGTTTATTTAGTAACATGCTTATACATATAGAACGAGTGAGAATTCGCACTATATAGAGAAATCTAACTGGATTAACCGTCCCTCTTTAGCTAAGAGTTCATAGCTATGCACACCACGAAGATTAACAGCTGCAAGGGAATTAGAATTTATTACATTTTGCTTGGGGTAAAAAAATAAAAATTTTAAAAAATTAAATAATAATAATAACCAGCCCCTCTGATAGACCAAAGCCCTCTCCAGTCCAGTATGAAGATGGGTGTGGATAGATATAAAAATGGAATATAAGTTAAAGGAAACTGATTAATCTTGACTGACAATTTAATTTTTATATCGTTGTGGAAAAAATAACTAACTTTTGTGAATTTTAATTCAGTTATTTTACTGCAAAGTAAATAAAAATTATGGTATACAGCGTCTATATCGTCTTTCTGAAAATTTCACTTTTATCCTGTAAAATAAGTAAATAAAATAAGTACAATAAAAGTTTTATATTTGCGTGTAGATTTGTATGTTATATACAGCGGCGTATCGTAAGCCACCGCAACCTCCCTTAAGGCCCCTTCAGTGATCCAGAGACATGTCGCGGCTACAATGTATTTGAACGGGGAAATTGGACATGGTTAGGAAGCTGCAACACTTGGGGGTGTCCTCTACCGAACAATAGATGGGGGATGTGCGAAATCGCAATATTATTCACGGTCCCCAATTATCTTTTGTTGGTTTAATAGCGGACTATCACCACTTTTTTAAAGGAAATGGTTACACTATTGAAGAATTGGTTCCGCTATTGGCAGCCTACTGCTAGCGACCCGCGACATGTCTCTGGATTTGTTATTCGCCTTATTAATTAAACTCTTTTTTGTTAATGTTGAAATTTTAAAAGTGACACTTTCACTATGAATTATTAGTTAATGAGCTTGCTTTATAAAATTATTCATCACGTTTGTGGAAACCTCGTTCAAAACTATCTTGGAGTATTACAAAAAAGTGAATTTTTATCAAGGTTAGTTTCGCTAAAAATAATTAATTTTTTGTGTGTCTTGGCAAATTATAAGCTGACCAATTTCATTTTTCTGACGATATTTTTTATTTTAGATTTTAAAAGAAAGTGGTTAATTTTCTTCATGAGTGCTTGACTTTATAAAAAATTTAATAGCGCATATATTTACGTTCTCTTTCGGAGATTTTTATAATTTATTATTATTATTATTATTATAACTGAAGCTTCCAGGGGTACACTTCACAACAATTCTTTTCAAAATTGAGATACGGTGCCATCTTTTAGCTTTCAATAAGTACTATCACCACATGAATTATTATGGAAGTAGAATCATTTTAAAGCCGTAGAAACAAGCGATAAAGTTCACCACTTTAGTGCACGCCTTCAAAATCGTTTTTCTCAAAAGAAAATTTTTCTTGTAAAGTGGTTCTACCTATAAACATTTCAATTGCATTTTTCTCACTTTATCGTGATTTAAAATATTAATATTGCATAAATTAACAATTCGATTAATATTTTTACAGCAACACATGTTGGCCAGAAACACTAGACTTTTTGAGAAAACGAGTTGAAATTAAAGGGAATCAGTTTGTAAAAGGAAATGTAGATTACGGCCAATTATCTACGCTAGGGATCTAGGCCGAGGGTGGGTTTGCCCTCCGAGGGGGACTTTCTAAGAGGTCTAACCCGTATTTTATGCAAAGTTTCGGAAAATTCCGAACGGTTAGGTCGGCGGACGGACCTAGTTTCGAACCAGGCACCTTCCGTCTCCCAGATGCCACTGGTGGGGCGAGATTCAATTTGTAAGGGAAAACACATTTATTGAGATATCAAGAATTTCGATATTCGAGATATCGAAGTTAAACTGTAATTAAATTCACATATATCTCTTAATTTTATAAAAATAACTGCAATTTGTGTAAAAGCGTGCAAATTTAGTCATGCTTAATTTACAAAATAAATTTTCAGTGAATTTACAGCAATATTCTTGCACAAAAAACTTTTGTTTCTGATATTTTTTCTGCGGAAAAAAAAATGCGTAGAACTTTCTTCGCTGAACTTTTTTCAAAGAATTTCATTCACATGAAATACACTCTATCTATAATAATAAAAATGAATGTTTGTAAATCTGTCTGTCTGTATGTGTGCGGTCTCCAGACAAACCTACTGCACGCAGAACTCTGAAAATTTGAATATATAAGCCCATGAGTCCGATAATGTGCACCTGAGAATCAAAATTTTAAAATTTTAATTACTTTTTTAATTATTAATTAAAAACCGTTTTCAGGATGCCATGCTCGGCGAGTTTCGGCAGCATGATACTGTGAAACAAAATCGCATGCATTGGAAAACATGAAATGGCACGGAAATTTAGTCAGTTTTGCGCCAATCTATATCAATAAAAATGAATGTCTGAAAATCTGCATGCGTGCGATGTCCAGAAAAAATTACTGGACGCAGAACTCTGAAAATTCGAACATATGAGCTCATTCCTTCAGTAATGTACACCTGAGGCTCAGAATTTTGAAATTTTAATTACTTTTTAAATTATTAATTAAAAACCGATTTTAGATCGTCATGTTTGGCGAACTTTGGCCTCATGAAAAGATTTATGCTTGAAGTGAGTGGTAACCGCAAAAGTAAAAAACCGTTTTTTACGTTGCCATGCTTGGCGAGGTTAGAACTCTGAAAATTTGAATATATAATCCCATGAGTCCGATAATGTGCACCTGAGAATCAGAATTTTAAAATTTTAATCACTTTTTTAATTATTAATTAAAAACTGTTCTAAAACGGAGATTTTCTTACCCTGTGTTACGAATTTTGGGAGCAACCCGCTGTTCTGGGGTTTAAAACAGTTTGAAATTCGTATTCTACGCGTTAAATAGTTAAATTTTGCTTTTTGTTGCATCAATATGGAATGTTCTGGAAATCTCGGGTTCTATGGGTCGTAGGTCTTCGAAAACCTAATTTTTGGGGACTTATTTTTGGCGCCAATTTTGGCGATATTTCGCCAAAACTCGCCAACTTTGACGATTTTTCTGTCATTTGGCGCGTTTTTCCTAATGGGACCTTTTCATGAAATTTTTTATGGTACTTTTTATGGTATTTAATACGTTTAATGACCTAACATTTCCTAATTTTAAGAAATTTAAATCGAAAATTGTGGATTTTACAAGATAATTTGCTTAATTGGATGAAATATTTAATAACTCCAGCAATTTTAATGCAAATTACACGATATTTCTGGGGGAAATATGTGACGGCCACGGCAGTGAGTTGTCTTTAGTGGTGCGTTTGTAAGTACGTACCTGAAACTCTGGAACCATTATCTGCACATTCTGTTATACAATTGCGGCCTAGAGTACTAATCTGGAGTTGCAGTTTACATGTCAGATTTTGTAAATCGCATAATTTAAGGGGTTCACGGGCAACGCCGTGCGGGACTGCTAGTAACAAATAAATCGACACACGAAGAAGTAGGTGTCCGATTGAGACGAAAATTGGTGGATAGGAAGGCAATGTACAGAATAGTAAATGATTAAAATTTCAGAACAATTGAATAATTTATTTCAGAGTTACAGTAAGAAGTTCAATAAGGTGTTGACCCGCCGCTAGCCTGGATACAAGCTGCCACACGGCGTGGCATAGACCGATAAAGCTTCCGGATGGTCTCCTGCGGTATTTCCTGCCAAATTCGCTCCAATTGTCGAACGAGGTCATCAATAGTCCGTGCCAGATGCAATCGCCTTCCCATCATATCCCAGACATGCTCGATGGGAGAGAGTTCTGGCGATCTGGCAGGCCAAGGAAGAGTTTGACAAGCTTGCAGACAGTTTAGAGCAACACGAGCCGTATGTGGTCTGGCATTGTCCTGCTGAAAAACCAGCCCAGGGCACTGCAAAAGGAACGGTAGCAAAACAGGTCTTAGGATGTCGTCCACGTACCGCTGTGCAGTAAGTGTACCTCTAATGACGACCAAAGGGGTCCGGCCGTCAAAGGAAATGGCACCCCAGACCATAATGCCTTGTTGAGGGCCGGTGTGGCGTGCAATAGTGAAAGCAGGATCCCCCCTCTGCCCTGTGCGTCTCCAAACACGTCTTCAATGATTGTCAGGACACAGTTGGAAGCGGGATTCGTCGCTAAAGACTATACGTCCCCAGTCGGCATCATTCCAACCTGATCGAGCCCTGCACCACTGTAATCTGGCTCGGCAGTGTGCAGGCGTGAGTGGCAGGTGGCGTAACGGTCGGCGCGAGCGTAGATTTCGCTCTCTCAACCGTCTGTGAATGGTCATGATGGACACTGGTGTTTGGGTTGAACGTCTGATGGTTGATAGAGATGAAGAAGGCGCTGTGACAGTTGATCGGACCATCACTCTGTCCTCACGATCTGTTGTAGCCCTAGGTCGACCGCTACCATCCTGACGCTGCACTCTGCCATTTTCCACCCATCCTTGCCAGCATCTTCGAATCGTCACATCGCTTCGACTCAAATGACGAGCGATTCTCCGATTAGTCCAACCAGCCTCTTTCAATTCAATGATACGACCTCTGTCAAACTCTGACAGTTGCTCGTAATGAGCACGAATCCTGCTGCGAGGCATTTTTTAAGTTGTTGAAAGGTCATCTGAATCGCAATCTAACCGAAAGTTTTAACAACCGTCGAAGAACAGCTCCTTATATACGTCTGCTGGATGCGCAGTTCCGATGTGCTAGAGATCAAACTATTCATTCATTGGACACCATATTTGAATCATTTGCATATCTGTTCAAAACATTCATGCATACGAAATTTCAAAGCAATCGGATGATTGTTTCTTGGTGCGTCGATTTTTTTGTTATAGAGTGTATTTTAAGCGTTAACCTGAAGAACTCTTAAAAGTAGCTTTCGAGATTTTACAGAAACGTGCAAGGCTGTTACCAGGGGGGAGGATCATGTGGGTTTGACCCCCTCCCCTCTCTCCAAAATTTCAGTAAATGCATTATCTGTTTATTTGCGTTGATTCTAGAGATCAGTTAATTTAATTTTAGCACTAATTTTACCCCTCCACCCCCAAATTTTTTGCTTGCTGAGGCCTTGGGGAAATATTTGTGTAATGTAAAAGGATTTTGAGATACGTTAATTAGGGTCAGTTTAAATAATAATCTACCAGGAAAGATTGTGCAGTGGTTTTTGAAAATATCCGGGGCCTGGGTGTCCGATTATGTATGTCGATCCGATTCCTGGAAATATTTCACAATACAAAACATTAGATTGTCCTCCATCTCCTCTAAACTTATCTGGATCCTGGATATTTTAGTTTAGAAAATGATTTATTGTGAACAAATCACTTTCTAAGGTAAAATATTTTCAAGTGGTGCAAATAGTTGCAAATTTCCATACTTGGTGACAAAAATGTCATCCAAGAGGGAGGTCAAAGCCCCCCTCTTGGATACGCCACTTAGCATATTTAGCGCCACTTTGTGCCCCCTCGTCGGGCAGTGGTGACCCCCGTCGGGGAAAGTCTAGCGCCACCACTGGCACGTTCCATTTGAGTTGTCAGTGTGAAATTTAAATTAATCAGCCCTTTGAAATGTTTGACTTTTTATTAAAACATCTACTGTTCTTGAAATTAAATTAATAACCAACTGTCATTATCTTCTACGTTGAAATCGTTCACTTGAATTTCAAACCTATCTTATGTAAATCTGGATAAACAAAAGAAGCTTTAATAATCTATTGTTACGAATTTTCGGGGCAACCCGCTGCTCTGGGGTTTAAAATGGTTTAAAATTCGTATTCTACGCTTCAAATAGATAAATTTTGCTTTTTGTTGCATCAAAATCGGCCAATTAGAACCGGAGATACGGAGGTTTCGCTTTCCCATATGTTTTTCTATGGGCTTCTAGAAATCTCGAGAAATATTAGTCCTAGAGCTTAGATCTCTTCACTTTTGAGGACTTATTTTTGGCGCCAAATTTGGCGATATTTCGCCAAAAGTCGCCAAGCTTGGCGACTTTTTGGTCATTTTGCGCGATTTTCCCAATGGGGCCTGGAAGTTGTTTTTCCTGCATTAAAAACGCATAATAACCTAACATTTCTCTTCTATGACGTAATCAAAATTCACGCTTTATGTAGAACCCTCGAGAAATTGACTTTTCTGGAAACCTCTTGTACCTCCTGGGTCGGCTATTTATAGAAGCGAGCATCGCCCCGAAGTCAGTCAGTTGCGAGTTGAACATTCAATGTGTGAAGAGCTCTGAGTATGCTTGTTTTGTGTGAACTGATAGTGCTATAGAAGCTGTGTTTTAGCTTGCTTTGTGAAGCTGTTTTTAAAGTGCTGTGTGTAAATCCTTCATTGCTGTGTCTTAAGGGATAGTGTACTATATCCCTTGAATATTTTCACGGAATTTCAGTCTGTAAAAGTGACTTATTTGTGTGAGAAATACAGCATTTGTGAGAGCTTCTGATCCAAGCGGATTGTTAAAAGCACGTTACTGCTAGATTGTGCTTGTGAATTGTGAACAGCTGATTGTTCTACGAAGTTCTAGAAGAAATAAAGTTTGTGTTCCATCCTGACAAGTGACTTTTTACTTGAACTTTTTACACCAACTGGACTTTAGAACGATGAACCCCAGGAGTAGCAGAGTAATTCCGCAACATTTGGTGTCAGAATCGGGGTTCTAAAGAAGGACTTTAATTTTCCAGTTTATGGTTTTGACTAGACAAAAAATGGAAGAACAACTTCAAAAGCTCATGAATATGATGCAAGAAATGAAAGCCGGACAAGACGAGATGAAAGCCGGACAAGAACAAATGAAGGCGGATTTAGAAAAGAAAATTGAAGCCGGACAAGAAGAGATGAAAACTGGGTTGCAGAAAATAGAGAAAAATCAAGAAAAGTTGGAGCAGAAGATAGAGAAAACCCAAGAAAATTTAGAAGAAATTAAGCAGGGCCAAGAAGAAATGGAGAAAAGAGTTTCTCTCTTAGAAGAAACTCAGACGAAATATGAACAAAGAATTGAAGGGAATGTTAAGGAATTACAGCAGGATATTTGCAGAATGCGTGAAGAATGTGAAGCTAAAATTGAAGAGAAATTGGACTCTCTCGTAAAGCTGGGAAAGTTACCCGAAAACATCAGGTTATCTTCACACCGCCCAGCAGTGAAACTTACTGCCTATGACGGAAAGACTCCCTGGGAAGCTTACAAGACCCAATTTTCGATCGTCGCCAGAGCCAATGGTTGGAGCGAGTCCGAGAAAGCTAATCAACTGGCCGCTTCCCTTAGCGGAGATGCAATTAATGTATTGCAAACTATCGGAGCGACGAAGATAGGAGATTTTGACGCCCTTGCCAGTGCCTTGGAGATGAAATTCGGAGAGAAGTGCCAGAAAGAATATAGTAGAATCCAACTTAAGTCAAGGATGCAGAGATCTGGCGAGACCCTTCAAGAGCTGGCTTCGGACATAGATAGGCTGTGTCATCTAGCCTACATGGACCACCTTGATAATGTCCGAGAAGAAATGGCGGTGCGTCATTTTATTGAAGCCATCCGTGATCCAGAAACCCAAAAGGCACTCATGTTGGAGGATTATCAGGATTTGAAGTCTGCTCTGGTGTTCGCAATGAAGCTAGAGGCAGCCCAGCGGGCCGTGAGAAAAGATCGGCATGCTGTTAGAGCGGTCACGGTCCAAGAGGAAGCTGACAAAGACACAGAGAGCGTCGAGAACAGATTGAAGAGAATTGAAGATCTCATAGAGCGAAAATTAAGATCCGATAGAACGAGAGATGGCCCAAAGAAAGTAAAATGTTGGAAGTGCAACAGCGAGGGGCATTTACGAAAATACTGTGACGCACAAAAGAACTCTCGTCGTAAAGATCGCAGTTATCAATGCACCAGAGAAGCCCATGAAGGAAGACAGAAAAGAGACGACTTTCAGGAACAGATGCTGAGGGATATTCAAAAGCCCCGTTTGAAAGTCTTGCAGATTTCATCAGTGAATGGCGGCAGTAATGGACTCTTCGTACTGGGATATGTTAATGGTTCCCCATGCCACATGGTGATTGATACTGGAGCGAACGTAACCATCATAAGGACGGATCTGGCCAAGAAATTAAATTTGAAGATTATCTGGACTCCGCCCTCGCTGACCCTCCAGACTGTGACAGGTGACAAGATCGAAGTGGGCGGAAAAGCGCAAGTAGAAATCACGTTTGGAAATGCCAGATACGACCATGTGGTATATGTCGCTAATATTACAGACTCTTTTATTCTCGGACTGGACTTTTTAAAATCGCACAAATTTAACTTGGACTTTAAGAATAATGAGCTTCGTTCAGACTCAGAAGAAATAGCTGCGTTCGATATTAAAAATGAAACTATTTTACCTGTACAGCAAATAATAGCCCAGACTGATATCACTCTACCTCCCACACTGCAAAAAAAGTCTGTAAAACGTACAGAAATTACTCGTATTATTTACAGAATAAGTCTGTTCGTAAGAAAAAACAGTTTTTTTCTGTTTTATCTTCACCCGCGCATGCGTACTAGACGAAGACGTCATCGCTCAACCTTGAGGCTAATTTTGCCTCCGGCGCAATTAAAACGGCAAGACATTGTACTACGTGTCGTTAGCTGGAGCTGGAGAAAAGGGACGGTATATTTAGTTACAACTATGCATACGTAGGTTCAGGTGAGTGTTTTCTCTTATTGTAAGCAACAATACTTCTTTGGTAAAAAAGTGGCATGTAACATTGAGGGGAGGGGGAAAATGGTTTCTTTTGTAGAAAATATTTCCAAAAAGGTTAAATTCTTTTTTTTTGGGGGGGGGGCAGTTACCCCTCCGTCTTTCCTTTTAATCCGTCTTTGGCGTTGAATGATGGGAAATAGAACAGTTTTGGAACTTGATTGTGAATTCGAGACATTTTACCTACAAAAAGAAACGAAAAAAATCACCTGTGAATTTGATATATTTATTTTAGACTTACGGGTGAGGGGAGGGGGGGGGGACTTATATGTGTAAAACTACGCATCGAAACCAATGGACCAACCAGACAAATCGGCATAATGATTTTAAGTAGTGCAGGGCATCACTTGATCTGACGTCATACTATGACGTCACCTTAGCGACTCTTTCTTCAGCTACTTGCGGTTTATGTGCAAAAGTTTCTGGCAACACTGATTAAAGGTGACGCTCTGGGTCGGCTAACGAACGATACGTACCGTTCACCTCACCATGGCACAACGTTTATATCACTGGAAATGGTATACGGGCGAAGTGTGAAAGTCCCGGGTTCGGGTCCCATCGCTCGTCCGTCGACCGTTAACCGTTCAGAGTTTTCCATGGTTTTCTTCGGAAGTTAGCGTAAATACGGATTAGGACCCCTTCGAAAGACCCCCACGGAGGGCTCCCCTCTTTCAAGGAAGCCTCCCCAAAGCTCACTCACCAAATGGAACGAATTTCACACAATCTCAAGTACACACTAAAAGGAATGTACTGTGTGAAAATTAGCTGCTATCTCCTCATAGAATTTGAGAAATTAAAGGTTAAAAATTAGTTAAAATCGCGCCAATTGTAACCCTTTATCTAGCATTTGGTGACAGGGATAATTGATCGAAAAGTTGAAACGCTCACGCGAGTACGTACTCGAAATATTTATAAATCAGTGTTTACTATACCGTGTTATATTTCAACGTACTGGGCTTTTAAGTAGCTTAATCTCGTTTTCTACTAGTTAAACTGAAGTCCTATAATCTTTTTATTTTAGTTCTCAAAGTCCCTGAAGAAAGTAATTTCTTTTTATTTGTATTAACACATTGCAAGCTGCAAATTCAGTTTACGCATAGGTGAGGCATTTATTTTAATTCTATTCTTTTTATCCACATGATGATACTATGGAGAAAATATACTTAATGTTGTGTTTATGCTTTACGCGGAATTTTCTTCAAAAAATATGACAATGTCTCCATGCCCAGACGAAGAAAAAGTCTGCAAAATCAAATTGTTGAAAGCTTGCAAAATTATCAGAAAGTAAATGCAACAGATTTGGTAGCAAATGAGCAATGCTTATTACTCGATACCCCTGAAGATCCTATATTTTCTAGTTTAGAAAACGAAAGCATTGACTTCACGTCCAGTGAGGACATCATGCAAATAAGCAATTTATTTCTTGAAAAGATAAGGAGACTGCGGTAAAATACTGGTGGGATACAATAGTGACAAAATCCCGCAGTTTACAGAGTGTTCAAAATTATTTTAAATTTGTTACAAATAAAAGACAGTTATATCCGTGGGAAAAGCAAATTCAGAAGAATGGCGATTATAAATATAAACTGAAACAAATTAAAAAATATACGTTTTAACACTTCTAACACGCAAGAAAATTACCGAAAAATGTACATGATTGTGATTTACAAACTTGGGCTTCAGAAAAGGCATTCGAATTAGGACTGAAATTCCGCGCATCTAAAGGATGGCAGTACAGAAATTTAGAAAAGAATAAGATTGTGAGCAGGAAAGTTTCAAAATTTGTTTTGCTGAAAAACTCACGGTCAATGGAAATTAAAAAATTAACGCAGGCGTTCGTAAATAATGTAAATGTCTTTATAAAGAATTCGTTGTTAAAAGACGATCAAATTTTTATGCTGATCAGTCAGGTTTTAATTTAGAAATCCTTCTAGACGAACCCTGGAACATAGAGGATCGAAGCAAGTAGAAAGTGAGATTCAATCAAAAAATGCAGTGAGGCATTCCTACACTGCAATGCCAATTTTAAGTAAAAACAATAGATTGTTATAGCCATTACATATTGAACATCCCGAAAAAACTGGGGAATTCGGAAAAAATTAAGTGCAGCAGTTTTCAGACATTGTGTTAATGAAACAACTTAATAATATATTTCTTTCAGGGTCAAATCAAAGGGGTGGGGGAGGCAATTATAGGGTGAACCCCTCCCCTCCAAAAAAATTACCTTACAATTTTTTAAAATTATTTTTTAATACCATTGTTTATTTCAATTCTTATTTCGCTAAAAAGCTAAGCTTCTTATAAAAAGCTACGTTTAACCTCCTATGCATGCATAGATTTTATGTTTAAAAATTATTTTTGGGCAATTTCCTCCACCCCCCCTCTCCAAAACGGAACCAGTTACCGGCCTGAATTTTTTCCCACCATATGTACTGCGGGATAAACAGTGAATCATTGCTGTAGATGAATCCTGACCCGTGCTTACTTAAAATGCTTATTAAATAAGCATCTTTTTGTAAAAGCATTTATAAAAGAAAATAGAAAGCGCCAAGTAGCGATAGAGGCTCTATTCAGTCGGCTCATACTCATTTTTTATTAATTAATTTTAGCTTTAATTTAGGAGATAGCAACTAATTTTTACACATTAGGTTTCTTTAAGTGTGTACTTATGACTGGATTAAATTCGTTACGTTTATTGAGTGAGCTTCGGGGAGGTTTCCTTGTTTGTGTTGTCCTTCTGACGAGGATTTATAAGCGGGTTTTGGGCCAACCACACAAATCCGATATACTTGTTCACAACAACTACCTACCGCAATTGTTCTTGGTTTTGGGGGAAATGAACAATAGCAACTTCATGTAACAAGTTAAGTACTACTCATAAACTGTTTCTCATAAGTTATTTCCTTATTATAGTGTTTGTTCATATTCATTGCACTTGCTAATTGGTCCTAGAACTGTAGTTAGCATTTCTTATTTAGTTATCGATATGTTAAATATTTTGGAATGAGTGTTTTTGTTCGCAATCATTTTGTTTGTAGTGCTCCAGTAAGTAAAAGAATATCGCTGAACTTAAATATCGTGGCACTGTGATAAATATATTGTTTATTTTCAGTGTTTGTACTTCAATAGTCGTCTAACACTGAACAATTTTGTTTTTAGTGTGCATGTGTGCAGGCGCGTAGCCAGGAAAATTTTTCGGGGTGGGGGATATGCGCCTGGAAAATGTTTCGTGGGGGGGGGATGAAGTGATATGTGTATAAATAGACGGAATTTCATCACTAATCCAAAAATTTCGGGGGGCGGGATATATCCCGATATCCCCCCCCTGGTTACGCCCCTGCATGTGTCTCTGGGGTATTTCACATCAAATATAATATATACACTTTCCAGACTTATAAATTTCTATCTTCTATACTTACAATAAGAATTCTGATTTTCTAGGAGTATCTTAAAGTTTCTTGACGCGTAAGTGCCGTCAATAATTTAAATCAATGGATATATCTCAATCAAGTTTATGAGGTAAACCAAATTAAAGAAATGATATATTTCAAATTTTAACGTATAAAAGAACAGAAGAATTGTATCTACAAATTATTTATAATTTCCTTGTAAAATTTGTTATGTAGTTTTAAATTTGTACACACTTAGCAATTCTTTTTGCATATTGCATACTATTATTTCTTAATCCTAGTAAAAATGAATCAAAGAAGCATAGTTACTTTTTTTTCAAAGTTAATGAAACACTTTTAACTACAATTTTGTAAACATATAAATAAATCAAACCACATAGCAATATTTTAAAAAGTGTGAAATTTATATGTATATAGCATATAACTGTTTTTTTTTGTTTTATTAATACACATCTGGTAATTAAAATAGCAACACCAAGAAGGTGAAATGCTACACACAGTGCAGCAATTTTAATGTGGAGTAGTATATCTTATCAAAGAAATATTTCTAGCTTCATAACATTGTGATTTTCTTTTTTCTACAAATTATTTCATTATCAAAAACAATAATCATTTTCTTCAGTTTTAAAAGTAATTTTTCATTTGTATGAGATAAACAGCTAGATTTTGATTTGAAGTAATTTTACAGTGGGAATTTTCTAGTTTTTTGTATGTTCAGGGGCGACTTGGAATTCAGGGATTTGGGAAATTTTATGTCTGGAAAAGTCAGGGAATTCTGCAAAAAAGCTCTTCTAAATCAGGGAGATTTAAAATTCTTTACAATGTTTATCGTCATTTGATGCAGAATACCGTGTTTACTCGCGTAACAGTCGCACCCCCGTTTTGAAGCAGAAAAAAATAGCTCTTTAGAGTTACAATATTATATAGTAGATTTTACCCGCATAATAGTCGCACCTGGACTTTCAACATGAAAAATTGACAAAAAAGTGCGACTATTACGTGAGTAAACATGGTAGTTTTGGCTTCTGGTGTTCGGAACAGCTTTAGTATTGGTCATTATTGGCAGTCTTCGTCATAACTTTGTGAAATTTTCAATGGCATTAATATTTTATTTCAATGTTATGTTTTCATTTTTTAAATTCTTAAACTGGGATGTGTAGATTTTTTTATAATTCTTATTCACTATATTTTAAGTTAACATTTACTCTGTGAGGGGGGTTCCACCCCCTCAAAACCCGTTTCTTTCTTTTAAATAAATGCAATTTCAGTTTACTAACAACCATAGTCAGATAAAAGAAAAAGCTATCAGCGCACATAATCCAAAACTATCTGCAAACTCATATGACGTATTTAACGAGGAGAGGGGGAGAGGGGGGGGGGTCCTGGGAGTTCGCACACTCCCCCCCCTCCCTGAAATTTTGATTTTTGTCACTATAATGATAGTCTTGTGAAAAATTGTGTCTTTTTTATGGTTTGGACTCCCCTCCCCCTATCCCAAAATGTTTCCTGAATACGTGCCTGCTCGTGATAACTGAATACATATTGCGTATATGAACTTGTGTATATGCATTCAAAGCATACATCTGTGCAACCCGCTTGCGCTATAGGGACTAGCTGCTGCTGTTGTGAACATGTATATCGGATTTGAGTGCTTGGCTCGAAGTCCACTTGTAAATCCTCGTCCGAATGACAAAACAAGGGAGTTACCCTCTGTGGGGTCTTTGTAAGGGGTCCTAACCCGTATTTACCCTAAGTTTCGGAGAAAACCACGAAAAACACCGAACGGTTAGGTCGACGGATGTGCGATGGAACCCGAACCCGGGACCTTCACAGTTCGGCCGTCTACCATTTTCAGTGATATAACCACTGTGCCATGGTGAGGCTTTGTGCAAGATAAATTGTTTATTTATTTTAATGCATAAATTTTAAAACCATTTCATATCGGTGCCTATTTATAAAAGTATTATTTTAATATTTTGCTTATTATACAGTCTGATCATCAACGTTTTAAATTTCAAAATCTCGAATCATAAGTGTAGTCAGTGGCCAATATCCTGAATCAAGAACCCTAAACATAAATAGAAATGTTTTATTGAATACTTTTTGAAGTTGAAATATGTAAGAAAGTAATTAAAAATTAACGCAGATCTGATCGCTCTGTAAGCAGTTCTTTATAAAAGTTTTACATTTAAAAAGTGAGGAATGCTTAAAAATTTGAGCTTTCCCCTTTTAAAAAGTTGAAAATTTGATTCTTATTCATTATTTTTTCAAAAAGATTTGTCGAAAATTAAGAATATTGTTAAATGTAGTAAAATATTTTATCATGTAAATTTATTTCGAATGTTCAATAGCAATGATGCATACAGTCTTCTATTTCAAAACAAGATGGTAATTTTGACATTTTAATTTGGAAGGGCAGGCCCATGGTCAGGATTTTTATTCAGGGAGGCTCAAATATTCAAATACCATAACTTAAACATAGGTATCACGGGGTCCTATGAAAGGTGCAAGAAAGAACCCCCCCACCCTCCGACATAGGCGCGGCATAGTGATCATTTTTAAAATACACTGGAACTTTTCGTATTTTAGTACTGAAGTGCCTGAAATACTGAAATAAGCCTTCTCTTGAATAAGGGTCTTCCCTAGAATATAAGCCTTCCGTAGAATACTGGGTGGATTGTGGTAATGGGGCCCCTTGTGTGCCCCTCTCTTGTGGAGGACGCGGGGTTGCAGAGCCTGTTTCCCTAAATACGCCCCTGTATATAAACATACATATTTGAACTTTAGAGGGGGGGTGTAGCTCCTCAAGCCTCCCCTTCCCTGACTACGTGCTTTTCGAGGGGGAATTACAACAAGTGCGGCTGAAAAGTAAAATTATTATGCTCCTAGCTTGTGCTAACAAATTTCAGTTTACAGATGAGTCAAAAGTAAAATGTGATTTTTTAAATGTGTTTAATTCACTGAAGTAAATTATTTTGTCTCTAGGTGTTTGCCTGGAATAAATCCTAACAGAGGATACAAGAAGAATCCTGATGTGAAAAACGTGAGGCCGTTAATATGAAAATTCTCAATTTATTGGGTTGGCAACAAAGTAATTGCGTTTTTCCGTACGTCAATATTTCGCCTGGCCAAAACTACCGAAGTTAATTATGCGAAATTTGGCACGTACGTGAGTTCTTCAACATAGGTGCTAGATCAGAAAGCATTTTCCAAAATTCGTAATCTTAGGGGGGGTAAGGGGCCAAAAAGTTCCTTTCACATATCCCGCGTGATCTCAAATAAAAATAGAGATATCCGTGAAATTCTTTCTGTAAAATACAGCAGTCACGAATACCTAAAAGTTAATTTCAGGACATTTTTATTATTGTCCTCTAAGGCGGATAGAAGCGAAAAAAGGGGG
Organism: Cheiracanthium punctorium; assembly: GCA_038373885.1. Lineage (NCBI taxonomy): Eukaryota > Metazoa > Arthropoda > Arachnida > Araneae > Cheiracanthiidae > Cheiracanthium > Cheiracanthium punctorium. The sequence goes on from JAWZYV010011998.1 coordinate 274,385, forward strand.
AGGGTGGCCATCTTTTATGGACGAAAAAAAATACTGCCAGTGAAATTCTTACTTTAAAATGTAACAAATATGAATTGTATGTTCAGGCACAGCTTACCTGTAATTAAAAACTTGTTGAAAACGTATTTGCTTGAATTTTATACAAGAAAACGCAATTACTTTGTTGCCAACCCAATACTTAATAAAATGTCGGCATATGAGCTAATTGACCACTAATTTTATATTAAGAAATACCCATGAATACTGGAGAACAAATCTATGAAATTATAAACAATAAACTTTGTAAATATTCCTTTGTTTGTACTTTGTAAATACTTTATAAATACTGTATTTTTTTTCTTAAAATAAATCTAATTTTTCACAATTTTCCTTGACCTATTTCTTTGATTATTAATGGATATTACAAAAATCTAAGCATAGATATATCATGCAAGAGTAATTTTAAACTCCTAAAAACTATTTCTGAAAAATAAGATGCATATATGTATATACATTAAAACCTCTACTAACGGTCACCTCCGAAGACTGGTCATCTCTTAAAACAGACACTGTTAGAAGTTTACAGAATTGAATTGAGACTATTGAATTAACATTATTGTGAACCTCCAAAGAACGATTGTCTCATAAAATGGTCATTATTTTATGGGACCAAACGTAGCTGTTTTTCAGAGGTTTCACTCTATATATGTAGTATTTACTTGAACGACGCCATCACTACATTAATCAATAGTTTAGAAGCAAACATATATATTATTTTAACTACAATGACGCGCTACAATCACCTAAAAAATAAACCTTACAGTAAATACTTCCACTAACTTCATTTACTACAAATACCCCAACCATTTATTTAGGGACAATTGACATGACAAACTGATACGCTTCCCTCCCCATGAACATAGAAATTGATGGATACTTGATGGATAATATCAAGAAATAATTTTGAAATCATTAAAAAATAAACTTTAAATTTTATGCTTGGAACATCTACACTCCCACCCCTGATCCATTGATTTGTGTATACATTTTCGTGCTTTGAAATGCATTGATTCATTTGAAATCAGCATCTTTGATTACTGTTTTACTTGATTGATAGCAATCGTTCTTATAAATCTTTCTTTTTTCAACACTAATATTTTATTTTGTACAGTTACTTAATTTTAAAGTATGCCCTTGGATGGAATTGATTGAAAATAATTAATGTCACCTATGATTTCAAAACATACTCAAGAATTTATTTTCATTAACATTTCGTAGCAGAATTTTTTTTACCACTTAACAGGGCCGAGGTCGTCGAAAGAAGCTAGTATATGATAAAATTACTGAATTTTTTAAGTAATTGTAAGTAAGTAAAATTTTTAAGTAATTTTAAGTAAGGTATTGAATTATTAAAAACAAAAGAAAGTTGCTATAAATCCGAAATATATTTCATAAATAAACTGTTTTTTTCTGTAAATTCCCAAATCAAGCTGTAAAAAAATGGTTAAAGTCTGCTACATTGGCAGAAATATACCGTCGACAAAACACGGGGAATCTGGAAAAATTACAGATTTCTTGAGTATCTAAAAATAAATACAAAACATTTCTATAAAATAAACGGAGAATCTGTAAAAAATTTTAAAAATACAGAAGAAATCAGTAAAACGCATAGAAGATTTCTGAAAAAGAAACAGAGACTCTGTAAAAAATTACGGAAGACTTCTGTAAAACATACAGAAGATTTATGTAAAACATACAGAAGATTTATGTAAAATAAATAGAGAATCTGTAAAAAATTACGGAAGATTTCTGTAAAAGATACAGAAGATTTCTGTAAAATAAACGGAGAATCTGTAAAAAACTACAGAAGACTTCTGTAAAACACACAGACATTTTTCGTAAAATAAACAGAGAATCTGTAAAAATTATGGAAGACTTCTGCAAAACACACAGAAAATTTCTGTAAAATAAACGGAGAATCTGAAAAAAATTACAGAACATTTCTGTTAAATATACGGAAATAAACTGGCGTCCTGGCTGACAGTTTTTTTCTGTAAATTTGACAGACTTTTTTTTGCAGTGCAGAACTGATTCAATAATTTCTGGAACAGTAAAAGAAAGCAATAAATTCCGTTTTGGATTAATCGAACACCCAAACAATAGTGATTCCGTCAGAGGAGTACTTGTGGGAGCAACACTTGTGGACTTGTCGAGAGCAGAAATTCCAGTTAGAGTAGTAAATGTGACGGACAAGTCGAAGGTGATAAAGAAAAATGAAGTGCTGGCGACATGCACTCCTGTTACCTGCATTAATAAGAACATCAGCCAAACGACAGCTAAATCTTCCGAGTGCCTGACGAAGGAATTAATACAAGACGTGGAGTTAACGGCAGAACAGAGAAGCGCTGCGGAGAAAGTAATAGCTGAATTTGGAGACCTCTTCTTCCGTACTTCGGGTGACTTTGGCCGTACGAGCTTAACTCAACATAGGATAGATACAGGCAGCCACTCTCCCATCAAGCAACATCCTAGGCGGCTGCCGTTTGCTAAGCAAGAAGAGGTGAGCAGACTTTTAAAGGAATTGCAGCGTGATGACGTCATCGAGCCTTCGACTAGTCCCTGGGCCTCGCCAATTGTTTTGGTCCGAAAGAAGGATGGTTCCACCCGGTTCTGTGTTGACTACAGACGTCTGAATGACATTACCAAGAAAGACAGCTACCCTCTTCCCAGGATAGACGACACTTTGGACACTTTATCGGGAAACGAATGGTTTTCCACTCTGGATCTGAAAAGTGGTTACTGGCAAGTGGAAATTCATCCCGAAGACCGTGAAAAGACTGCGTTCACCACGGGCCAAGGATTATGGCAGTTCAAAGTTATGCCTTTTGGACTCTGCAACGCACCTGCTACATTCGAGCGACTAATGGAGACAGTGTTGAGAGGACTTTCCTACGAGGCATGTCTCATTTATTTGGACGATATCATCATCGTCGGAAGGACTTTCGAAGAGCATCTCGAGAACATTCGAAAGGTACTGCAGAAATTAAAAGAGGCAAACTTGAAACTAAGTCCATCGAAGTGCAATTTGTTTCGTCGGGAAGTACGTTACCTCGGGCACATAATATCCGCCCACGGAGTCCGAACCGATCCCGAAAAGACGTCCGCAGTCCAGAACTGGAGTCGTCCCGAGAATATCCACGACTTAAGAAGTTTTCTCGGTCTGTGTACTTACTATCGAAAATTCGTGAAGGGCTTTTCTCAAATTACAAGACCTCTTCACAAATTGACAGAGACTGGACAGAAATTTCTATGGACTGAGGAATGTGAGGACGCATTTAACGAACTGAAGATGGCTTTAACATCTTCGCCGATCTTGTCGTATCCTCACCCTGACAAGCCACTTATCCTGGACACAGACGCAAGTAAGGAGAGTGTCGGAGCAGTTTTGTCCCAGGAGATAGATGGCGAAGAACACGTCATTGCTTACTGGAGCAAATGCCTTTCAAAGGCAGAACGTAACTATTGTGTTACGAGAAAGGAACTCCTTGCTATCATTAAGGCCGTGGAGCACTTCCATCATTACCTGTACGGCCGAAAGTTCCTGCTCCGAACGGACCATGCCTCTTTAACCTGGCTTCTAAATTTCAAGAATCCAGAGGGCCAAATAGCCAGGTGGATACAGCGATTACAAGAATATGACATCGAGATACGTCATCGGAAAGGGTCATCTCATGGAAATGCAGATGCTTTGTCGAGAAGGCCTTGCATAGACAGTTGTCGCTATTGCTCCAGGGCAGAGAAAAATTACCATCTGAAACATCCCGTTGTCCGCCAAGTTACATCATCGGCATCATCTCAAGATCCCTGGAGTGACGAAAATGTTCGGGCGGACCAATTAGCAGACAGCGACATCAAACCTATTGTAGAATTTATGGAAAAATCCAGCGCTAAGCCCAGTTGGCAGGAAATATCATCTTACAGTCCGGCAACAAAACAGTACTGGGCTTTATGGGATTCGCTTCGCCTGAGAAATGGAGTCCTGTATCGCAAATGGGAGTCGGACGACGGCAAGATGCTCCGATGGCAGTTAGTACTCCCTCGCTCGGGGATTCCGAAGGTTCTAGAAGAACTTCATAATGGCTTAACTGGGGGCCATTTTGGCGTAATGAAGACCCTGCAGAAAGTTCGCGAGCGCTTCTACTGGGTTAGGGCTCGAGGCGACGTCGAAAAGTGGTGTCAAGCTTGTGACGCCTGTGCCGCCCGTAAAGGCCCGAAGAAACGAAGCCGTGGAAGACTACATCGTTATAATGTAGGAGCGCCTTTTGAGAGGATTGCCCTCGACATCCTGGGACCTCTTTCGCGAACTTCGGATGGCAACAAATACATCCTAGTTGTCATTGACTACTTCTCTAAATGGCCCGAAGCGTTTCCTATTCCCGATCAAGAAGCTACGACCGTAGCAGAGGTACTGGTGCAAGAATGGATTTCCAGATATGGAACCCCTCTGCAACTTCATTCCGACCAAGGAACGAACTTTACCTCTGCAGTCTTTAAAGGACTATGCCAACTTCTCGGAATGGACAAAACCCAGACTACGCCTTTACACCCACAATCCGACGGCATGGTGGAGAGGTTCAATCGTACAATTTTGAACAACCTCTCGCTCCTGGTATCTAGGAATCAAGAGGACTGGGACAAGAAACTCCCCCTGTTCCTGCTGGCCTATAGGAGTGCCGTCCATGAGACTACCGGCTTCACACCTTCCCAGATGCTGTTCGGCAGAGATCTTCGTCTTCCCGCCGAGCTAGTGTTCGGCCGCCCTCCAGATGCGCCTTCATCGCCAGAGGAGTACGTGGAAAACCTTCGGGCACGGTTTGAAGATGTACATCACTTTGCTCGGGAGCGGATCAACCTGAACACGGAAAAGATGAAGACTCGCTACGACACGAAGGCTACGGGACACGAGTTCAACGCAGGTGACAAAGTTTGGCTATGGAATCCTACTCGACGGAAAGGCCTGTCTCCCAAGCTGCAATCGCCGTGGGACGGTCCTTACACAGTCCTAAACCGGCTGAATGACGTCATCGTACGGATTCGTAAGTCACCAAACTCGAAGCCAAGAGTTGTACATTACGATCGGCTAGCCATCTACCGCGGTTGTAATTAGCTCAGACCATGGTCACTATGGCGTAATTCCTCTTTTCTTTCATCTCTCATTTCTTTCCTGTCTTTCCCTTCTCTTCCTCTTTCCTCAACTCTCTTTCACTCACTACTTACGCCATGTTTAGTGTACATATTTGTAATATATTAGTTTTCATTAATGCGTATTTGTTTATTATGTTTATGATTTATTACAGTGTAATTATTTATTTATTAATGTGTATTTGCTTATTGTGCTATTGATTACTTGCTTGAATTATGTTGTTAAGATCTTGTTAAGTGTTATACAGTGTAGGTACCTGTGTGACCTCCTAACTAGGGATTGTACTGCCCGGGACGTGCAGTCCTTGGGAAGGGGGCAATGTTACGAATTTTCGGGGCAACCCGCTGCTCTGGGGCTTAAAATGGTTTAAAATTCGTATTCTACGCTTCAAATAGATAAATTTTGCTTTTTGTTGCATCAAAATCGGCCAATTAGAACCGGAGATACGGAGGTTTCGCTTTCCCATATGTTTTTCTATGGGCTTCTAGAAATCTCGAGAAATATTAGTCCTAGAGCTTAGATCTCTTCACTTTTGAGGACTTATTTTTGGCGCCAAATTTGGCGATATTTCGCCAAAAGTCGCCAAGCTTGGCGACTTTTTGGTCATTTGGCGCGATTTTCCCAATGGGGCCTGGAAGTTGTTTTTCCTGCATTAAAAACGCATAATAACCTAACATTTCTCTTCTATGACGTAATCAAAATTCACGCTTTATGTAGAACCCTCGAGAAATTGACTTTTCTGGAAACCTCTTGTACCTCCTGCGTCGGCTATTTATAGAAGCGGGCATCGCCCCGAAGTCAGTCAGTTGCGAGTTGAACATTCAATGTGTGAAGAGCTCTGAGTATGCTTGTTTTGTGTGAACTGATAGTGCTATAGAAGCTGTGTTTTAGCTTGCTTTGTGAAGCTGTTTTTAAAGTGCTGTGTGTAAATTCTTCATTGCTGTGTCTTAAGGGATAGTGTACTATATCCCTTGAATATTTTCACGGAATTTCTGCCTGTAAAAGTGACTTATTTGTGTGAGAAATACAGCATTTGTGAGAGCTTCTGATCCAAGCGGATTGTTAAAAGCACGTTACTGCTAGATTGTGCTTGTGAATTGTGAGCAGCTGATTGTTCTACGAAGTTCTAGAAGAAATAAAGTTTGTGTTCCATCCTGACAAGTGACTTTTTACTTGAACTTTTTACACCAACTGGACTTTAGAACGACGAACCCCAGGAGTAGCAGAGTAATTCCGCAACACTATGCTTCCAAACCGCGCTTGAACTTAATGAATTCCATATCACTAGAACTCTGCACAATACTAGTCTAGATGGAAGCAAATCTGATCCCCGCACCCATGGTAATTATTAGCTACCTACAACAGTAAAGTAAATAAAAAACTTTGTAAAAAACACACATAAGAAGTAAAAGGAAAGAGGATACGCACGTTTCGTTCAAAACAATTTTTGAACGAAACGTGCGTATCCTCTTTCCTTTTACTTCTTATGTGTGTTTTTTACAAAGTTTTTTATTTACTTTATCGTTTAACACCAGTATTTTGAGTGTTTTTTCAGTTACCTACAACAGTGGTTTTGGTTCCACTGACTTTACGAGCATGTAAACCGCATGTAGTGGGTGAGTTTTCGGTAAGCCGGGTATCCATCGGGCAACCCGCTAGTCCAGAGCAATACCGTATATTCTCTACTGAATTCTAATATAGTATTGTAGAATCATAATTTTGTTTCAAAAACTGAATATTTATAGGGGCGACACCTCCTGAGACTCGGTTTATGACATTTTCCAACTGAATAAGTATATGGAATAGTAAAATGATACTTTTGTTTGAAGACCCATTTTTTTTTTTTTTTTTATGTAGGGGCGCTAAATCGGTCTTTGCACAAAGGCGCCTGACACATCCGCGACGACCCTGACTACATTAAATAACGTTTGAAAGCACTGGGAAGCTTAAGAAATGCCTATTGTTATCTTAGAAATAAATAAATAAATAAAATAATATTAATAAAGCTACTTTATAATACACAAAGCATCTGAAAATTAAAACACACACTACTTGACACATGAAGATTACTACATGTAAGTATGACAAATATGTTGATTTGAACATTGAAGAAATTTTTTCATCATAATAACACCAATTTTGTTAATTTTTGAATCTTAACTTAGTGTCCTCAGTTGTATATTTTCTATATTATTCAGTTTTGAAAAAAGAACAAAATGTTATTAGGGATTGATAAAAAATATTTTTGAAAAATTGCCGAAAATTTTATGTAAATTTAAGTGCTTTTTCACACATTCACCATCAAAAAAGAAAAAAAAAAGTTTTTTTTTTTTTTCCTTCCAAACAAATCCTGATATCTAGTATCCAATTGTATTGGTCCCTTATTAGAAAAAGTATTACACTCAGACATTGCTAGTTTTATCTATTGCCATTTTTCTCTTCTTCCCTCTTCCTTTACCCTGTGAATATAGTCTTTCTCTTGGTTGTTACATGCATTCAGTTAAGTAGCACTTACCTTACATATTACTTTTTTAAATAGATTTTCCCAAGTTTCAAGAATGAAGTCATCATGAAGTAATACTGTTATGGCTGGTGTTGGAGGGAAAGGTAAGTAAATGTTTTCTTTTTTGTTTTACATACTGCACATATGCTAGATTGTAAAAATAAAAAATTCATTGAATATAAGAGATCTTCCTAAACAAATAAGAAAAAGTTTAGTATAATTTTCACAGTTTTAAAATAGAGGAAATTAAATTAAAAAGAAAATTTTTATATAAAGTAAAAATTATGTAATTTAACAATGTGCAGAACATAAGAAAACAGATTGAGACATATTTGTTAGGTTTCATATTATGCAAAATCCAGTTACCTGGTCAAATATAGCAAATTTCTTGCTAATATACTTTGTTGCACAAAATCAAGAGAACATATGATATCCTCCCCCAAACTCCAAATTTTTTAATTAATTACATAAGCTTTATGTTGTTAGAAATTCTGCTTATTTACTGAGAGCTTATACTTGGGGCTCCCCAACTTCCAAAATAATTGCCTGGTTACAGCCCTGCTCCAAATTCACATACGTGACTCTTATTTAACATGTATATGGCTCTTAAGAATTTTTCCTACCTTCTAAAATTTTACTGCTTTTGTCAGTCTCTGTTAATATGTTCTGGAAGACCAGAGTATTTAAATATGAGCATTAATATTTCTTTTTTTGTGTGTGTTTATGTGTGTGTGTCTGTTCTAGATTTCATTTTATACATGTAATTTCAAGCTCATGGAGAGATTTCTAATGCTTGTATGAGTACTTGGTTTTTTAAAAACACCCAACATTACTGAAGGTAATACAAGACTGTATTAGAGATTTCTATAAATTTTTGAATGTTTTGGGTAAATTATTTTAAATTTCTTTTCAACAAGAAAAATTGCAAATTACCAATTTTTATTAATACGCTTTTAACCATTCAGTAAAATTTGAAGAAGTTACTGCCAGAGTTGGGGCAAAATACATAAAAAATGTATTTTCGATACAAAATACAAATTACATTTATTTCAAACACAAAAAATTACAAAATACTTTCTAAATTGAAAAAATACAAAATACACACAAAATACAAAATAAGTCTAAAACTTCAATTAAGAATAAGGAAAATTTTCTACAGAAACTTCTAATTTGTTTTATTCCAATGTATTTTAAGATGAACAAACAAATGTAATAGTAATTTTTTTTTTTTTTTTTATCTATATATATATACATGAATTTTTCCTGGAATAAATTGCATCTTAAAAGGCATGAAAGCAAAACTGTGAGAAGTATTTATTGAACGCTATTTTTTAGTGATAATGAATGGAATTGAAATATAAAGTTAAATATATTTCTAAGCGAAAGATGAGTTAAATTATATTTCTACTTCAGATGCATTCATAGCCTCACCATGGCACAGTGGTTATGTCACTGAAAATGGTAGACAGCTGAGTGTGAAGGTCCTGGGCTCCGGTCCCATCGCGCAGCTGTCGATCTAACGGTCTGGATTTTGGTAGGTTTTCTCCAGATGTAACGTGAATACGCATTAGAACCCCTTAGAAAGTCCTCCTACCGAGGCACTCCCCCATCTTGGCAGATTTCCCTAGAATAGCGTTACCATAATAATGCAAACACAAGATGCATGCATATATTACTACAAAGAAAAGTGTGTCATTGTATTAATTTACTTAGCAGTATGCAATTTAATAAAGAAACTATGAAAAGGACTTTTAAAAGATGGTATAATTATTCTAAGCACTATGATTTAGAAAAAGAATAATTTGCTTAAAAAAAAAAAAAAAAAAAAAAAAAAAAAAACTAGTTTTCGAACTGATTAACATTTAGTGAATTTCTTTTGGATCATTTACAATACCTGCAAAGGATAAAGGTCTTTCGACAGGAGCTCTAGTCAGCAAACTTGTGTTAAATTTCATGAAAAGTTCTTTTTACTGTCGGATATGAATTCAGAACTTTAAAATCTGTGTGATTTTTCGGAAATACACTTGCAAACAGTTCAAGTTCAAACGCATTTCGAGAATTTGTGGTATATGGCACATTAAATTCAAACCAATCATCATCATTCGTAGTAGTTTTATCGTCAGCTTCTCTCGTATCACTCTGAAAGTACTTATAATTTAATGAGACAACATTAAAAATTGAAAAGTATACTGAAATATTTCATTTATTTCATCCAAGCTAATAAAATAAAACCTTAAATTATGTTAAGAAGCATAAATTTAGAGTTCAAACTCTTAAAGCGAATTCAAACCCATACCATATTTTTTAATACAGACATCAGTGGTGAGATAATTTCTGAGAACTTGAATACGATCCATCCATGATTCTAACTATCTGATGAGAAAAAGATGACTAAATGATGAACAATTAAAATTAATAAAAGAAACTTAAGGTTTACTTAGATTTCCAAACAAGACAAAAATAATAATAATAATAAATAAATAAATATATGTATACTGTTTTTATTCTTTTATGTGGGCCCTCATGGAAGCCATAATCAGAAAAGCCGAGGCTTGAATATGCTGTTTTTTCTCTTTCTCCACACAGTTTTCAAACAGGAAGCAGGGTGAGAAATTGGGAGCAAAAATCTAGGCGTCAATGGCACCTAACTTTTTTTTTCCTGGTTGCCAAACTGTCTCGTTCAGGTGCAGTTTTGAAAACCTTTGTTTTGTTTATATGCATAAACTATAAACAGGTAGGCTTAATGATTATGTACAGTAATAATTAAGAAGATCAGGACTATTAAAATTAAGATAGTAATAAATAGTAAATAAATATAAAATCAATTTTTATAGCTTTCCACCTATGAATCCAGAATAAAGTATTATGATACATTTTACAAGAACATGGTCTTTAGTTTTAGTTTAGAAGTATTTTATAAATTGTTGCTATATAACTAAATTGCCTATGGTAGATAAACTTATGCAGTATACGTGTACTAGCTTCAAAATGTCGCCTGATCAACCACCACTGTAAGCAAACAGGTAGTACATGTTAAAATTGTGGAAATATGTATTTGTATTCTCAGTGGGTTGAACTGAAGTTGGGAGAGGGTCTATGAAAGCTTTTAATGTCATCAAGAAGGATTTATTTTACATAGCTCTTTTATCTTACTAAAAATTATTTTTAATTAAATTACTTAAAACATATAAAAAAGGTTTTAAATAAACAAATAAAAAGGTTTTTTTTTTATTATTTTCAAATAACTAATCCAATTTAAGTTTTTTTATTTACATTATCTCATAAAGGAGTTTATTTTAAAAAGATAAATCTTATTAAGTTTAAATCATCAAATAACATTTTTATTCAAATAATATTTTTATTTGAATTCTTGTAATTTAGGCCGGAAGTCCGAAATTTAGATTTTCCCAAAACCAAGACGTTTTGCTAGTGTCATCACCCCCCCATGCACACACACAAATAAATAAATAAATCTTTCGCAGTAATAGCAGTTTCGTTTTTTCACGAAATTGCATTAATTATTTGCAGTCAATCCATGTATTGTTTTCAGCCACGAACTGCTGCACTTAACCAGCCGTTATTGTGGCGCTGCATTGTGCCGCGGCAAATAAAATCCAAGATGGCGTCCGGGCCGTAAACCTGTACTCTCCCGTGGTAAATAATTATATTTAATTAACGAATATTAACTAATCCAAATAACTTTTACACTGCCTTATTTAAAAGGATCTCGCGCGTTCATCAATATTGATATCGAGTATTATCATAGCATTTTCCCACACCGCCGTGCCATACGAGCCGAGCTACCACTAAAATACATTTGCAGAAAGAATCCAATATGGCGAACGCGAACTCGTAGTTTCTTCCGATTAACTTCATATTAATATACATGGAGTTAAAAAATTATGGCTAAATTTCTTTAAGTTCCTCTATTTGTTTACATTTTAAAAAGTGCGATTTAAATGATTACACATCCACGGAAGACAAGAAAGTGGTCTTCCACGCGTTTTTCAACCATAGAAGACTGCAGAGGATCGTTCTCTTTCTGCCACGGAGCGGTGCTTACGAAAGCAAAAGTTTTTTTTTCACGGAAATTTACATTTATATTTTTTCAGCACATTTTGAAAAATAGTTGTTTAGACAGTAAAAAAAGTCCCCAGAATTCGCAAAATATTCGTTTTTTGCGGTATTTCTGTTTAAAAAGTCGCCGGAGTCGTCCGATGCAAAATAGTGCCTGTCTCGGGCAAAATGTTAGGCGTCAAAAATGACGACTGGTTCTTAAATCTCGGTCGTCAAAACAAAAATTACAGTTGCAAAATACGACTAACGACCGCTAATTTCGCGCCCTGCCAGGAAGACATTATATTTTCGTTCATCCAACCTTTTAGATTAACTTGAATTTGCACACTGATAGGAAAATTTTCTTTGGGTAAAGTCTTCCGGTTGAACACAATCATTGGCGGTAGTTTACTACCATCAGCAGAACAAGCCAAAATGACCGTAAAAGAATTTTGTTCGTTTCCAGTGGTGTTGATCATTATGCTTTCTGAACCAATTTGGTCCACAGTTCGACTCTGTGGAATGTCAAAAGAGACAGGCACTTCATCCATGTCAAAAAGTATCACTTTCCGAAAACTTATGGGTCGTAATTAAATTTCTCGTAAACTCCAGAAAATTGCTTTTTTTAAGTTCATTATCTTCGGGTAACTTTTGCCCGACAGTGGTGCGATTACGAATCGATAATTTTTTTCTTCGCATAAAACAATGGCACCACGAGGGGCCGGCAATAAAATTTTCAATCTCATTTTCAAGAGCCAGAATCTTCGCTTTTTTCCTAATACTTATTGTTGATATAGGTGCTCCATTTTTCCTTTGTTCTAAAATCCAGTCATGTAATGCAGTTTCCAAGTCTAGCCATGCTGCAATTCCGGGGCGAAAAGATTTCCTGGAACGAGAACCTTCAGAAAAATTTTCTTTATTTTTTCGCCACAGTCGAATGTTAGACTCATCTATGTCAAAAAGTCGTCCAGCCTCTCTATTAAAAATTTCTTCTGCTTTCTTAATAACATTAAGTTTAAATTCTGCAGTGTAACTAACACGTTTTCTCTTAGACATTATTATTACTTTGAACATGAAAACTATACACAAAGTTCCAGCTGAATGATTGCAAATGAGATCGTAATTTTGAGAAAAGCTTTGTTCATGCAAGCATGTTGCCAAAAGGCTAGAAAAATATATCATAAACATGGAGTTAGATGATACTTTAACTCCATGAACATAAAACTGGGAAGCCACTCCCACAAGCACGTACACGTCATATGTGAGCCAATCAGAGCGAACGGTCAACCAGACAGACGATCTTGTGGTAGCTGTTTACATTGGGCGCGTTCGAGAATTCATAGAGTTTTCGAAAAGGCGGAGCTCTGGAAGAAACCCCGTTCGAAAACGTTTCGGTCATGTAGCGGTTGTCTGCTCAGCATGACCAGAGCGCAAACAGAATGACCCTGCTAGTGAGGTTATTCCAGTTATTGCTGTAGTATTGCCAATGTTTATTTTTGTTTTCTTGGCTTGGAATCGGATGTGGTGAGGATGACTGAAACCGGTTGAGAACCGTGACGTCACTTAACTGAAGAATGATCGCAACCGGTAGCACCGGTGCATAACCGACCGGTGAATTCTCGAACAGGCCCATTCTATGACTGCTGGTAAAAACTGATATCGACATAAATATCTGCTTTAAAAAAAATTCTGCGGATAATCCACACGTAAAACATATTAAGGTTTTTGAACAGGGGAAAATACAGTAAGTATGACTTGTACATTCAATTAAAAAAGTTTCCCTCACTTGAAAAAAAAGGCAGTGTAAAGCTTGTATATTAATATTTATGACTTATTAAATTCAGTTAAACATTTGAACAAATAATCTCAGCTTATCAATTTTATAATAAAATTGAAGTTTTATCTTTAAGTGAGTTTTAAAATTTGTACTAGTTTTGAATGTTCCACTTATGATAGACCTTTTGGGTTTACAAAGCTGGCACTGCTCCTTAACTTTCTCATTTGCATCTACAATAAAATTTGAAACATTTTTCCACTGAAAATTGCCCGACTCGCAAATTCATCTAAACTGGAAGCTTGATCCATCTCATAATATAACTTCAGAAATGCTGACTGGCATATTTTTCTGTAACTTGGTAATGCATTTGGAATTATTTATAAATCCTTTTTCAGAAATCCAATGAATATTACTCAAACATTTTTTTCTCCTATTTCAGCTTCATTCACATTTGTGAATCAGTTATCAGCAATACAGAAAGCCTCCTAGACCAAATGCCATTAAACTAATCTAAATAGGTGTGTGAAATTTCCCCCGTCTTTCCTGTTTAAATTAACCTAAGCATCCCAAATAATCCTAACACCTCTTTAGTTACCATATCTAACACTAAAATAGTGCAGATGCAACAGAACTGTTTATGTCATGAACTGGGAAAAAATTAATGTCAGCAGTTGTATTATTTTTGTTTGATTTTCCCAAACCAAGCTGATTTTGATGTAAAATTAATTTAACTTCAGAATGAAAAATGTATTTTCAGTATTTTGAAAATACAAAATACATTTTCAAAATACTTTGCTTTTTCTTGTGAAAATGCAAAATACAAATGTATTTTGAAAATAGTATTTCAAATACATATATTTGCGATACTGACCAACTCTGGTTACTGCAATGTATTTATATACCATGTATTTCAGCATATAATGTCCATTTTCAATGCAAAAAGCGAATCTTAAAATTTATAGGTGTGCATCAGATTCTGGATATAAAAATCTTCAGCTTAAAAATTAAAAAAAAGAGCATAAAGTTGTACAAATATAGACTTTTACTTACAAAAAATATAACTTACATATAAGAAAATGAATTAACAATAGTCATTTTGATAAAATAAAATGTTTGTTACAGCACTAGTTATTTTTTTTCTCACTGAAATAATCTTACTTTCCTACGAAAACTATATCAGTCCATTCTTAAATCATTCTTTTGTAACATTTCTTTAAAAATTTATCTGTTGGTGAAGCAAAATTAAAAGTAACTAAATTTATCCATAGTCACAATGTTTATCTTGCATGGTATCCTAAGGCATGTTTAAAAAATAAATTAGACCTTTGTTCAGACTGTCAAAAAGTTCTGTACATCCTTGTATATATATAACACCTGTCCTTTCATTCTTAATTATTCTGTTAAATGATTTAATAGATATATGCTTTAGTAAAGGTAAAGATATGGATATTCATCCATAGTATAACATAAAAAAACATTTACCATAAAACCCATTAAAAATTGCAAAAAGTTTCAGCCAACTTCTGTTTGTTCTCAAGCAATTGCTGCTCACCTTGTCTCTCATCTTATCTGAGGTGTTCGTTCCACCCACTGTCAATCTGCACATATGTGTTGTCACTGATGTGCCATCTGTTGTCATTAGTTCTAAGGATTCCTTCCAGTATGCATAATTTCCTCTTTTAAAATCTGCAATTTTCTTTGTTTTCAAGATCTATTATAATTGATTTGCCATGGGCCAATTTTGCTAATGCTGTATATGAATCTTCTAAAATTTTTATCACTTAAATGTTCTTTTATTTATCTTTTTGTTGTATTTGCATCCCTTCCATGTTTGTTTCGTTAAAGGTTAAATTAATTTTATGAATGGCGACAGTTTCTTGAGGATTAATAAGGAACATATTCTTTTAAAAATGGATGGGCTGGGTTTAATAGGTATTCTTAACCCAAAGAAATGAAAACTCAAATTTACTAATTCAATATCATTTAACAGAGGAACGACCACAAAATTTTTTCCACAAGCAAGGAAAAAAGGCTGAAGAATACCAGTTAAACCTAACCCACCAATTTTTAAAAGAATGCATTTAATCCTGAAGAAACTGCTGACATTTTTAAAGTTAATTTAAATTTTATGAAACTAACACAGATAGCTATTACTGAGAAACTTAAAGAAAATTGTAATTTTAGAAGAGGAAATTATGCATACCAGAGGAAATCATTAAAAATAATGACTACAGATAATGCGATTAACAACACAACTCATGCAAAGATTGACAGTGGATAGTATAAACTCCTGAAGAGATGAGGTGAGCAGCAGTTGCTTTAGAATGACCAGGAGTTAAACAAAAAATTTCACAACTTTTAATGGATGCTATTGTAAATGGTTTTTAATGTTATATCATAGGTATATACATTTTTGAGAATTTTTTTTATTTGTATTTTGCACACTAATCAAGATTTGTGAGTACAGTATAACTTCTTTAATCCGGACTTCTATGGTCTGGAATATCTGCAATCTGGACATTTTTATTTTTTTGGTTTCGGTTTTACTTTTGTTTTTGGTTTTCAGTATATGCCAATATATGGCACCACCACATGAATAGTGAAATTTGTTTTAAACATTTTATCATCCTAAATAATCAATCAGCATCATTCTTTTTGTTTACAATTGTTAAGATATATTTAGAATAAACTGCGCCTAGTGCCATATTGAATTTATCTCCTGACTTGTGATGTAATTTTCTGTTTCTGTATATTCGTTGAGAGGAGTGAGATGAATAGTAAGAGATCAGCTGATTCTTCAGTTCCTGCAAATCAGAAGAAAAGAAAGCATAGCACAATATCAATCACAAAAGTAGAAACGCATAAAAAATTCCAACAAGTCACATCTGTTAGCAAGTAATGCCAAGAATATGACATTATTAAACAGAAAAAAAAAATATTGCAGTTTTTTTGCTAATTCCAATTCAAACAAAGACGATCAAAAAACGTGCCTTTAACTGGACCTATGATTATAGCACAAGCTAAACAGTACCATGAAGAACTGGGTTTGACACACCCTGTAAATATACCTCTGGGTGGTTGGATAAATTTAAGAAGAGGCATGGGATATGCAAATTCATATCTGTGGAGAGAGCGCAAGTGATGATTACAAGGCTGCGGATGTTTTCGTCAATGATATCCAGAAAATGATAGAAGAAGAAAATTTTGTCATTAGAACAGATTTACGATGCTGATGAAACTGCACTCTTCTGGTGCTATAATATCAGACATAAAACCTTAGCAATTGAGGCAGAAAAATCTGCTTCAGGCTTAAAAAACATAAAGAAAAGACTGACAGTTTTGGCTTATGTTACTGCCGGGACTCATTAATTAAAATGTACAGTGATTGGTTAAAGTGCTCGACCCCGTGCGCTTATAGGTGAAAAAACATTCCCTGTACTGTACCAAAGTAACAAAAGAGCTTGGATTACGAAAGAAATATTCACTGGTATAAAAATTAATTTTTGCCTGAAGCTCGTAATATTATGTGTCTGTTAAATTATCAACCAGTGCTAAAATAATTTTAATCGTTGATAATTGTTCTGGTCATTCAAATGCAGAATCCTTAAAAGAGGAAAACGTTTATGTTTTATTTCTCCCACCTAACTGTACATCCCAGGGTTGCCAACTGCTCCACGTTTCGCAGTGTTACTCCAGTAAAACGGTGTAACTCTGCAAAGAAAGTGTTTTGCTCTGCATTTCTGGTTGATCCGCGAATGCTTTCAAGTTCGGTACAGTGTGTTGCAAAATATTTCCTTCTTGCAATGCATGCTCGCTTCTCATCCGCTGAGGAATTTTTCACTTCTTCTCTAGCGACACATGTACATTTCAAGTGGAAAGGGGAAACAGGAGGGGGAAGCGTGCGGGATGTGAACATGAAATTCCTGTTTCTAATCCATGCTCGCTGCGCATAATATTTGGTATGGGCTACAGACGGTCTGTGAATTAGTTTGTCATTGCTGTGTGGCTGTCTCTGTCTTATCTTAATTATATCTGTCATATCTATCATTAAAATGTCGCTTTCAGAAAGAAAACATTCACAGTGTTTTAGACAAGAATAGGAATTATTATGGCCAGTGTTGAAAAATGCCGCAAGTCAGAAAATCATGCATTTTGTACTGTATGTAGCACAGATTTTTCAATTTCCAGCAGTATCAAGACAGATTGTCTATGCCACTTAGAAACTGCAAAGCATGTATCGAATGCAAAATTAAAACAAGGCAATTGGACTTTAGATACATTAATGCTGAAGTATGACACAAGTTTTAGTGTTATAAAAGCTGCATCATACTTTACAAAGTTTTTAATTGAACATAACTGCCCTTTAGCTGTTGCTGATCTTGCTGGCCATTTGTTTCGGAACATGTTTCCGGTCTCCAACATTGCAAGGGAGTTTGCTTGTGCAAGAAAAAAAACAACATGCATCGTTAAGTTTTGCAATGACAACCAAAGAAAAATTAGTCATGACATTGGAAGAAAGAAAGTTCAGTATAGCAACTGATGGGAGCAATTCAGCTGATACAAAAATGTATCCAATTGTCGTTACGTATTATAAAGAAGATATCGGAAAAATAGTAAGTATTTTATTGGCTTTGCCTTATTAGGCCAGCGATGCTACTGGTGAAAATAATTTTAATCTTAATCAGTGAACTCTATAAAAATTCCATTCCTTGGAGCAATCATACTTCTTTTTGTGCCAATAATGCTAATGTTATGTTGGGGAGGTTTAAAGGGGTCAGCTCCATTCATTAAGAAAGCAAATCTGAATATAATAATTCAAGGCTGTGCCTGTCATCTTACTCATCTGGCTGCACATCATGCTGCAAAATAATTGGATACTTTTGACACAGAGTTTTCTTTAATTTGTGTTTATTATTACATTCAGAAAAGCAACAAACGTTTGAAACTTATCAAGCTGTGTCAAAACATGTGGACTGAAGCAGCACAAAATTCTTAGGTACAGTTCCACAAGGTGGCTGTCATTAGATATAATGAATAGGTTTTTAGAGCAGTGGGAGTCACTGCACAAATTTTTTTTGTGAAGATGAAAGAGGAAAATCCACTGCATTTTTCCAAGTTAGAGAAAGGTTTAAAACTCCAGTAACAAAACTATATTTGTTGTTTCTCTAAACAGTCATACTGATTTTTAACCAAACAAACTTGCTGATGCAAAGTGATGTCTCACAGATACGTGTATACATTAGGGAAATGACTTCCCTTTTAACAGAATTGTTAGCCAGGTTTATTAAACCTAGTGTTGTTGCAGCTGCTGATTCTGTCTTTAATATCCCTTTGGATGAGAGAAAAAATCAAAAATCGGATGTTGAACTTGTCCTTGGTGCCAAAACACAGCAATTTTTAAAGAATGAAAATTTTTCTTCATTCGAAAGAGAAGAATTTTATAGCTGTGTTTGTCAGTGTTTTAAAAGCATGTAAATATGTTGTAAAAAAAATTTCTTTAGAAGATAGCATCTATGAACATTAGGGTGGTCACAAGTTATATGGGGAAATTTTTTTTTAATGTTATTTTTTGGGGCACCCCCCTAAAAGTTGCCAATTGACTAGAAAATGAGATTGGCAATGTTTTAGCTCAATTGCATAATATTAACCAGTGCCGCATTGAGGTTGAATTCTTGAAAAATTACGATTTTTGCTAAAACTATCTAGTTTTTCCTTCATTTAGTATAAACTATTTTCTCTACAGACCTGGTTCTTGTTTTATTTCGTAAAAAATGTTGTTGGTTTGAACTTTTACTCTCAACAAAACCAATATTTAATGGCATTCAGTGTTTTTTAGGTCAGTTTGTGAATCTTCCCTCCAAAATCTGCATATTTGTAAAATTAGTGAAAAAAAGACAAATTAAGAATTTTAATTAATTTTGAATGTCTTTTGTATTATTTGCATCAGAAAACAAAAAAAAAAAACAAATCAAGAATTTTCATAACTAAACTACAATTCGTGAAATATATTTATTTATTTGATATGCATTTCTGTACTTCAGAAGAAAGATCTTGATTTGTATTTCAGTTGAAGAACATCTAAGACAAACCTCTGAAGTTTTCTTCATTACAATGCTATTTTTGTTGTCTGTTATTATTTACTTTTAGAATGGACAGGAATGCCCATACGTATGGGAAAGGAAGGGCTATGCCTCCCCTAGCTCCCATATTATCGTTATGATTTACATACTCGTATAACGTAAAAGTGGTTCAACACTAACACATAATATCTTTCTGGTGCAGGAGGACCCTTGACTTGCAATAAGACTCCGAAGACAAGAATTTTTTCGAAAACGAAGAATTGATCTCATCAAAAGCAGATTTTAAAATTCTGATTTAGAGGGTGCTGTTGTTCACTGGGATGGAAAAATGCTTCCTCATATTTTGAATAAAGAAAATGTAGAGAGAATAGCGATTTTATTTAGCTGTAGACACAAAGAACAGTTAATCGAAGTTCCTCAGCTTGAAAATAATATGAGAATAACTCTTAGGCAAAAGCTGTATTTACAGCAGTTGAAGAATGTGAGGAAGTTGGTAAAATTCAGGCAATATGTTTTGATACGACTTGTTGCCTAAGGCGAACATGCATTTTTTGTTGCAGCAATTACTGGATAGAAATCTTCTATATTTACCTTGTCGCCATCATATTTTAGAAATCATCCTAAAATCTGTTTTGATTGCAAAGTGGGCGAAGCTACTGCTCTTCATCCAGATATTTTTTAGAAATTTCAGATTGGGTGGCCTAAGTTGGGCAAGACAAAGTTCAAAACTGCTATTGAAGGTGAAACTATTGCATAAAGAATGCGAAATTTGCAAGAATTTTCAAATTTTCTTGCAGAACTTTTAAGAAATCAACAGCTCAGGGATAACTATAAAGAATTAACATAACATTGTTTAATTTTTATAGGAGTCTCCCCAAATAGGCATTTCTTTCAGAGTACCTGGTGCTGTTCATTATGCCAGGTGGATGTCTAAGTCAATTTATTGTCTCAAAATACTTCTTTTCAGGCAACAGGTCTCATTAACAGATTTAGGAAAAAGAGCTATTACAGACATTTGTTTATTTATAATAAATATTTATGTAAAGGCATGGTTCAACACTCCCACTCAGACTTTAACCCCAATCAAGACTTAAAATTATTACAATACTGAAAATTTGATAAAGAGGCTGCAAACTTCGAAAGAAACATCATCTAAGCCTAGCCACTTTAACAAAAAATTGTAAACAATAATAATTTATTTTCTTTATAATGTGCTTCCTCTTAGATACATAACTTTTATAATCAAATATATCTAAACGTTAGTCGTTCTCAATTTTATGCCTTCTTTGACCTTATTTTCTGTTCATTCTTTTACTTAAATTTCATTTTAATTAAATTTCAGATTTTTTAAAAATTACAACCTTTATTTTGTACACAAAAAAGAAAGAAAACCGAAGAAAAACAAAAGGAGGATAAAGACGAAATATAATTTTTTGAACTTTCATTAAAAAGCCAACTTTTAAGATTCGGATCGTATCTAGTCCTGAAAAAAGCATAGATATATGCTTTTTTTAGGACTAGATATTATCCGAATGTTACCCTCTGAGCATTTTGGAAATGGACAAATAATCTAAAGTTGTTTTTACGGTAAAATTTCCATGCAGTTTTTAAATTATAAAAAAAATAATAACAGGAAGATTTGCAATTATTTAAAAAAAAAAGGCTTCTAAATTACATACAAGCTTTAATATCAAACATATTTTATGATATCTCAGTATTACAAATGATTATTATTATAGATGTATTGCAGTGAAAACTGGAATAACGTGGATGGGATTTGACATGACAACCGCTTGGAGGGTTAAATCTGTAAGTTTTTACACAAAAGTGATGTGTGGCTCATCAAGGCGGGAAGTTTTCTTCTGAAACGAGATCAACACCATGTTTCTAGACTCAATTTTATCCATTTTATGATGGAAAGACTGCTTTTTTTGCGAAAAACCGCGATTTTTCTAAACTTTGACCTCAATGCGGCACGGGTTAATATTATGCAAATGAGCTGAAACTTTACCAATCTCATTTTTGAGCCTATTGGCAACTTTTTGTGAGGGGCCCCCTCAAAAATTCGAAAGTTGATTTCTTGTGACCACCCTAATGAACATGCATCAATTGTCGATATTAAGATAAGAAGCAAAGTGAAAATATCATCCCTTCAGTTTTTCACAGATCTTTTTGGTTATTCAGATGATATTAAAGATGCTTTTCTCTCTCTCCAGAATCTGAATTTGCACTATATCAGATTGATCTCCTTAATGATGAAATCTCTTCATGTGAAAGAGCAGACATCGCATGATCCAGGGACCGATCCTTTTTTCCCTGTTTTTCCTTTTTTTTCAATTGGCTCCTTTTTTCCTATTTTTTTCTTTAAATACAGTTTCCCCTCCTATTTTCAGCCTCTTCTTCCTTTTATTCCTTTTCCCCTCTCGCTTTCCCACAGTTCTCTTTCTTTGATTTTTTTTTTCATTCTTTCGGAATGACGGTGCCGATAGTGCGGCCAGTGATTGGCTATTCTTATCTGTTGAGGCTATTAGGAATGAGTCCAAAGAATATAAATATCACTCGCGTGAAGAAGTCCAGCTCCCATAGGGATAATGTAAGAGCAGAAACGCGCGCATACGCGACGTTGGCGGAAACTGTGGTGGTTAAAAAAAAAAAAACTTTACAGGGCTCAAATGCTGATCCGAAACTATTTGAGTTAGCTGGGAGTTATTTCCCCCCCTTCTTTAACGAAGAAATGCTGTTTAAAATTCTTCCAATCATAGTCAGATAATGTAGACGCATGCCGGACGCGGATACATTCAAAGGTCTTGCAGATAGTTTTCCAGTAATTCCAAGTTGTTTTTTTTTTTTAAATGGATAGTTACATAAATCTTTTTTAAGTCACTATAACCCAAGCAGAGCTCATTCTAGGCGGGGTCAGCCGGCCGCTGCGCTGATGATTAAAAATTAGACATCCTCTTTTGCCCGCGAAGTTGTTTTTTTTATATTTTTATATCTACGGAAGCTTCGTTATCCCTTTTATTTGTTCTCTTATTTGGTGGAGAGGAATTTACACAACTTTTATGCGAACGCACGCCCGTCTCTGTGGTGAAAAGGGGGGATGGAAATCAACTGTGTAAAAATTCATTCATCTACAATTTTTTTATTAATGGACCGATTTGTTTGAAATTTTGGGAATTACTTTTAAATGCAAAAATTGATTCAGAGTCCAAATTTTAAAAAGACATCTTAATTTGAACAAAAGTTAGAAATTTATTGTCAGAATTTTTTTTTTTTTTTTTTCTGTGGTTTTCTTTCGGAGCTAGACTGGGGGAGAAAGATGCAGTTGAGGTTCTTATCTCTTTTCAGGCTGTTTCAATACTGCCACTTATATAGGTGACCAGCTGATTGTTAAAATCAACAAAAGAACACTTATAATGGCTGCAGATAATCTTGAAAATTTCTTTTTTGTTGTCCATTTTCAAAAAAAATAATAAATTACTGGAATTTGTAGTGGAATATGTATTGAATAACTGGAATAGACATTTAAACCATTATATGGTAATTTTGAACAGAAGTGTTATTACTAATTTCATGCATTAACTATATTTTAATTGCTTGTACTATTGGATTAATTCTTACAAAGACAAGTGAATGATGAAAAATTGAATGAATTATTTTTAGAAATGTAATAACTTGAAAACTGAAAAAAAATAATAAAAATGAAAATTTAGGTTTAGAACAACTTAACTTTATTAAGTGTTTCTTAATTTAGTTAAACTTTTATTGATGATTCTTAACAAGGTGATCAAATAAATAGTTTATTAAAATGTGCTTTTTATGCAAAATGCATACTTAATTAAGCATTTTCTTGTCTGTTAGGTATGTTTGGGTGATTATTTTTGTTATAAAAAGAAAAAAACCTTTAAAATCTTTTAAAGAAATATTCTTATTAACTTAACTATTTATAATTTATTTTAATAAGTTAATTAACAAAGTTACTTAAAATGTAATTCTTTTACATTACTTAGCTTTATCAACTTAATTAATTTTATCAAATTTTTAATAAAGACTACAACAATAGTAATAAATTTATTAATAAAGATTATTAATAGTAATAAATTTATTAATAAAGATTACTAATTATTATTAATCAATAAAGCATTGGTTTACTCAATTTTTTAGGGGATTTTTGCAAATTAGGATATGTACTGCCCTTTTTAAGAAACACAATGCCCTTTTAAAATAATGATGCCCTTTTTTAAAACCTTTGCACCCTGCCCTTTTTTCTACTTAGAATGAGCTCT
The DNA here is from genome assembly GCA_038373885.1 of Cheiracanthium punctorium. Taxonomy (NCBI): domain Eukaryota; kingdom Metazoa; phylum Arthropoda; class Arachnida; order Araneae; family Cheiracanthiidae; genus Cheiracanthium; species Cheiracanthium punctorium. The sequence goes on from JAWZYV010011998.1 coordinate 298,269, forward strand.
GAGCCCAAGCACGTTGCACACATGTGTGCGCATATGCATATATGCATGTTTATATACGTATTATGTATTTAGTTATCACGAACTATTATGAGTCTGCAGATAGTTTTGGATTATGTGCGCAGATAGTTTTTTCTTTTATCTGACTATGTTACCAATTATAAAATCGGGTAACGATCGGCAAAACAATATTGGTGTAATTAAAGTTGACCATTGTTAAAGTTTACACTTTGGGGAAAAAATTTATTTATGAAACTTAATATATTTTAATTATTATTTTGCAATGGGGATCGCTGCTTAAACTTGTTTTAAATATAAATTCAGGAAACAATTGATGAAATAATATTGAATATTGGTTTAATCCAAATCCAGTTGTTTGAATTAACACTTTTGGGGGAAATTTTAACTTGGAGCAAGGGTTGCTTTTATTATTATTTTGTAATGAGAATCGCTGTCACAGATTGAGGAAAATGATGCAAAGAAAGCACGAATGGGCATGCGGGCATTTTTAGTAAATTTTTGCAAATTACTGAAACAATCTTTGCCTATAAATCATTCATTTTTGAAAGATCTGGAGCAGCTGCATCCGACTCTCAGATCCTCTCAGAATGACAGCGCCATTCAAAGCTTATGTGTTTGTTTAGCACCGTTAAATTTGTCTAATGAAATTATAGACAAAACAGTTTTGGAATACCAAGCTTACAGATTAAATGACGAAGTTGATCTAATTGTAAAAAGCTTTAATGAATGTACTGATGATGACAGACAGCCAATTGACAGGTACTGGAAAGAAGTTTTCAGTCTTGTTGATAAGATGAATGGAAAAGAAAAGTATTCAAATTTATCGATTATAATAAAAAATTGCTTTTCTCTGTCGCATGCCAATTCTGATGTTGAAAGAGGTTTTTCTGTAAATTGCAGCATTCTGTCTTATGAACGACATATTCTCTCAGAGGCTGCGATTATTGGAATTCGACAAGTTAAAGATACCATTAGGAGAAATGGTACCATTAGTAATATTGCAATTACAAAACAGCTATTTAATGTTGTGACTAAAGTATATGCTGTTTATTCACAAGAAAGAGCGATAAATAAAGCAACTGAAGACATGAAAATGAATGTTAGAAGAAAAAGAAGCCAGTGAATTAAAAAGGAGAAAAAAAAAAAAAAACAGAAAATTGATGAGAAAGTAAAAGGTCTGCAGGAAGATCTCCAAGCAGTCCAGACATACCTTAAAGAAAGCATACGAAATTACAGGATGCAATTAAGTAAACAATATTCCGAACATGAAGATCGCTACTACAGCAATTGAAATAGCAACACAAAAAGTTGAAAGTATTACAAAAGAACTAAAAGAAGCTGAAGCTGATAGAAAAATCTTGTAGACGAGACTTTACTTTTGACAACTGTATCAATTACTATTTGTGATTTTATGTTGAAAAAGATACAAGTTAATGGAATTTAAATATTAATTAAAAATTCTCGATAATTAATTTAACAAGAGCTTCATTTTTTAATTCCCGAGTGTCTTGGAAAAACATAACTAAGTAGCAATAGATGTAAACTTATTTATTTATTGTTAGCAATTAAAGAAAAATAACTGACAGAATGTTTGTTCTTAATAGTTTCTTTTCAATAATAAAACAAAAAGTCTTTTGAATGAAAAATTAAGTCTTTTGTACTATTATTGTCAAGTCTCTTGAACTTGCAATAATAGTACAAATGGTTACATTCTTATTAATAAAGAGTACCCAGTATTTCTTAAAATTTCTTTAGAAAAGATTCACAGTTAAAATTTTTAATTATGTAGTTTGTTTTGCACATATTTATAGATAGATTGATCTCCCAAAGAATAGTAAAAAGCTCCTTTTTTTTCCCTTTTTTTTCTTTTTCTCGCCTTTTTTTCCTATTTTTTTTCCAAAATTTTTGCTTCTGACCCTGGCATGATCTCTCATTATTTAAAAAAAAAAAAAAAAAAAAAAAAAAGGAAGACCATAATGGATGGATAAAATACAAGGTACTACCAGGTGTTATGCTGCTATTCTGGCCACAAAGTAATGCACCATGTGATGAGGTTTTCAGCCTGGTTAAACAAAATATTACAGACTACAGAAGCAATTTAGGGCAGGAGACGCTTGAAGCGATTCTCATTGAAAAATGTTTTGATAAAGTGTGCAACAATGTATGTTATCAGGTTACCTTTTCAAATGAACAGTTGCAAAAAGCCAAAAAATCAATGAATCTTTAAAATAATGTTCATTTTTTGAAAGTTAAATCTCTTGTAATGTAATAATAAATTAGTATTTGTTTTATGCTTTATTATACAGTTTATTTATTATCTGCAATAAACTTTAGTTTGGAAATTGCAAATTTTATAATTTTATCAACAATCATGGAGTTAATGTTACATCTGGAAGGCATTAAAAACATTCAAAGTAAGTATTTTTGTTGTGATTCTGTGTTACAGATGTGCATATGTAGATGAAAATTACCGTATTCGCCTGCATTAGGCGGCATGCCGGAAAATACGAGGAAGACTAGGTTTTTGATTATCACTGTCTGGTCTATCCCGGCATGGCAGAAAAACCGAGGATCATCGAAAAGAGAAGAAAATAAAAAATAATCAACAAATGACAATGAGTGGACAGTGCATGACAGCATTTGTATTCATTTGTTACCTCACTTCTTTACTATTTGCTGAGTTATACTCCAGTGAAGGAAAAAGTATGTTTCATACTACTTCACAAAAACGTATTTCCAACACTGAATTTGAACACTTAATATCGCTGCTAAAGATATTATGAAAGGGAATGATATCATAAAACAAAATATACTTTTAAATAATAATACAAATTGCAATAATTATTTAAGTAATAAATAAATAGGTGCTTACCTTTTGATGGTTACCTGACCTTAATTTGGCTTTATGTGGTGCTTAAATGAAGGAAAGATACGTAAATCCACAACTTTATTTAATAAGAAAGAACAAGATTAATGGAAGGCCTATTCATGCAGCATCACATCATCACTAGAGGATTCATCATTCTTTGGATCAATTAATCCAGATTTCTCTTCGACATCATTAAAGCTTGTATTCGGATTTTTTAAAATAATTTCTTGAAGGCGACTATGCAAACTCTCTACGCTCCTTTCTATATATGAACCACATTCTGTGAAAGATTGTTTGATTAAATCTCCTGAAACCTTTTCCCAAGCAATTTTCACCCACTGGGTGATCATAAGGTAAGAAGCCATATCGACGTTTGCCAGACTTTGAGAATTCCTGCTCTCAATTTTCTAGCCATTCACTCCATAAGTTCCTCATTTCACTTTTAAAAGTCTTGTTTCAGTGAACATCTGCTGGCTGTAGAAGAGGCGTCAAACCTCCAGTAATTATGACAAGTTCAGTTTTATAATGTTGCCTGAAGCTAGAATTGACAGTTGTTTTTAAATGGGGTTTTGCTCTATCCATGATTAAAATGGATTTCGGCTTAAAAAAAAGAATTAGGGCGAATACCCCAAACTTTCTGTTTGTAAGTGTTCATTAAGTCGCTATTTATTGATCCTTTCATCAATACAGTGACAACATCTTCTTTTGGAAAATCTGCTTTTCGAACATTTTTTAAACCTTTAAAAATTATCATCGGTTTCATTTTTGTTCCATCGGCCATCACACTCAGTACGACTGTGTATCGAAGCTTTTCTTTTCCTATAGTTTTTGCAGAGAACGGATTTCACACCTTAAAAATCATAAGTCTTTTGTAGAGGGAGATCAAACCATAGCGGTGTCCCGTCCATATTGCCGATGCAACTTGTATTTATATCTTTAGCACTACGGTAAAAAAATTCATAAAATTTTTCACTCAGTTAATTCGCATTATCAGAAACCTTTTGGCCGATACTTGTCATGGATCTGCTGACAATATTATGTCAATGAAGGAACCTCTCGAGCCAGCCGTTAAACGCTTTAAAATCAGTAGCTTCAAACTCCTCATTTTCATTTTCTGTTCTCAAAATTTGTTCAGCTTATGCCTTGATTTGAAACATAGTGATGGCTCGACCTGATTTTCTTTCTTCTTGTATCCATTTTACTAAAGTATTTTCCATTGCAGGAAATTTTGCTCATTTTTTCCGGTGTTCATTGTCTGACAGAATGTTACACCTCTTGCGTATTTCTACATCTTGTCCTGTAGCATTTGCCAACTTTTCTCTTTATTTGTTCCAATCTTGAACACAAGGACGAGAAAAAAAAATTTAGCAGTTACAGAGATATTTCCATTCAGCTCGTCCAGGTTTGCTAGAGCTTGTACATTAAAAGCTATTGTATAGCTTCGAAAGCGCACTTGTTTACTTCCCTCCATTTCCAGAGTTAGGATAATAATGAAGACAGACAAAGTTTTCTAAATGCAGTGAGCGAAATAGAGATCTGCTTTTCCCTCTCAGCAAGTGAGAATATGCAGTTGACCTTTGAACTAACTGTCCAATCCATAGAGAAGGGATATAGGCCCATATCTCTTCTCTACGGTCCAATCAGAATGTGATTCTGTGCCAGGGGAATATCGAAGATTTGTGTTCTTACTTTGACAGGTGCAATCCTTTTCACAGTTATGTACAAAATAAGTTCTCTGGAGGGGTAATTTCGAAAGACAGTTATTTTTCACTTCACACTAATCCATTTTAACAGATTTTGACTGGAACTTTTATGAAAAATGTGGGAGGAGAAAAGTACTCATCGTCATGTTTGTAATAACAATACCTCATATATTCCGGCATGCCGGTAAATACGAGTTTTTCCTGCATGCTGGTGTTCCTCGATTTTTTACGGCATGCTGGCTGTTGTAGGGGAATACGGTAGCTTGTTAAGAATATTCAAAGTGTGTTTTGGTTAAATTGAGATTATAAAAACATGATGCACATAAGTGGCTTTTTTTTTGTTTGTGATTTCTGTCAGCATTATTGAATTGCTCCGCAAAAATACAAAATGCTCCCCCAAATTCCTACAAGTGCTCCTCAAACTGCTCTTCCTAGGTTGGCAACCGTGACATCTATTTTACAGCCACTGGACTGTGGTGTTCTAGTCATTCATGTGTCACTATAAAAATAATTTTCTTAAATGAATGCTTAATTATGTAAATGGTGGGGAAAATATATCTGGATTTGTGAAAGATTTCAATCTGAAGGATGCACTTTGGTCTGCTGCAAGTGTATGGGAAATAGTATCTTATGAAACATTAAAAAATGACGATGATGAACCGGAATTAAGTGCTTTTAGAGTGTCAGAGGAAAGATCTCAAATTCTTAGTTTGGTGTCTTGCGAAAAATTGTAATGTCCACTTAGAAGAATCTGACTTCATTGAAGTTTTAGAGTGTGACCAAAGTGTTTCAATGATTAATGAGTTGACTGACGCAGAAATACTGGACAATACATTAAATGTGCCAGATTCCAATTCATCTAGTGATGAAGATTGTGACGTGACACTTGACGAAACGAAAAGAAAAAATTCTGACTGAAAATTGAATAAGTATTCTTGATACAGCAATTAAGGGACTTGAGCAGAGGAACTTTATAGAAGATCATGAAATCATGACTGTCTACAAAATTCATGAAAAACTAATTTCTCACAAACCAAAATTTAAACAATTATGTTTACTAGATATGTTGAAGTGAATTTTTTTTTTTTATTTAGTTATAGCTTCATTTTTCTGTGATTAAATTTTTTTCTTAACAAATTTAAAATATGTTATTTTTAATTATACTTATTTTTTAATCAAGTGAATAAAATACTTCTGGAAATTTCATACTTCCATCAACTTTATAATGCATATTTACTGTATTAGCCCGAATATAATGCAAATTCGAAATTTTTCATCAAGATAATTAAAAATTCCTATATTTAGTCCTCAAATGTAGTGCGAGTCAGTTTTTTTTTTTTTAATAGGAAATGGTCAGTCAATGAAATCATCACGTTATATTCGGCTGATATGGTAATAAAAGCCTTTATTTTTCTTGTGTACTGACAGATGGTTCCAGTATGCAAAATCTAATCTATGTTTCTTTTCTTCTAAAAATATTTGTTACAGGATAAAACGTAAGTACTGAAGGATTATTTATTTGCTGATCCATATCGTCAATACCTGCTGATATTGTTACTATTTCTTTATTTATATACATTCTAGTCTCAAAATTTTTATAATCCAGAATCACTGTGGTCCCGATGATTCCGGATTAAAGAAGTTATACTGTATATGAATTTTTTTAAGTAATATTGTTCAGTACTCGTCTTATTTCAAAACAGTATCTATGATTTTTATATTTTTATCTATTTAAATAAGATTATTTTATATTAGTTATATTTGATTGTTATGCATTATGTAATTTCTTCAAAATAATTAGGTTTAAAAATTATTGCTAGTTAATTGTTGAGCTGCTTTAATACTTGTTCACCTGTTCCGAAGTACCTATTTTCCTGCTGATGAAAGTGTTCTAAAATAAAGTAGTCTAGCAATCAAAGGTACTCTGATTCCAATCTTTTTTTTTTTTTTTTAATGTTCGGAGCTTCTACCCTTCTTATGTGTGAGTTTGAAAATTTAATTTTCTAAATTAGGTGAAATATGCTTATTCTTACAGAATTAGTAATGTACTTTTTCAACATTTTTTTAATAAAATATATCTATGTATCAAACTTTCTAACAATTTAAAGATTAATAAAGGAAAAAGTTAGTCTGAATTATTATATTAAGATTACTAAGCACAGTGTTAAATTATTCTTTCTGTATTGTGCAAATAGTTGATTTTGGAATTGTGCAGTTGACCCATAGAGCAGAGATACTAATGGAGTGAGCCTCCTCTGTTGCAGGTGGGGAGAAGCTGTCCGCCAAGATGTGTCACGTGACAATCAGAAAAAGGCTGCCGTAATTGGCGGGAGAAGCACGGACTTCTACGAAGTTTGATGCGTTATGCGCAGTGTTGTGAAAAACTTGCAGCTAGTACGCTTTTAAACTAAAAGAAATTATAACGGTAGAATAGTAGAAAGGATAATATCTTACGCGAATCAAATATGAAGTAATATATTTTTCTTCCCCCCACCTTTGTCCTTTTTCTGAAACTTAAAAAATTGAGAAAGAAAATTCACATGAATTTACCTAAAATGTTTTTGACGAACCTTTTAAGCTATATTATCTAGTATTATTAAATTTATACATTTTTATATATGCAAATTTTAACTATCTTTATAAATAAGAAATTAAATGCAAATTGAGTAAATTAAAATTTGTGAGCACACTTAATAGGTTGAATTCGATAATCAGATATTTTACTTTGATTACCAGAAAGTAGCCCTTTATAGTGTTTTGAAAACTAGCTTTAGTTGGTATTTCGGAAGTAAGTCTTGAGTTTAGTACTCCCCAGGCCTCTTGCTCAAATGCCATGCTAAAAATCAGTCCCTCATTACGTTTTTCCTACAAACACGCAAAAATGTGTTCGAATTAAAACTATACAATCTCATGAAATTTCAAACTAAATAAGTCTATTTCCAAGTTCTACTTAAAATAGCTTTTAAAAAGAATTTATCATTATACTTAATCATCAAATTTTTCTTGCAAATACAATCGGTTTGTCTTACATAACTCGGAATTGATTTTTTTAATCATTTTTATTTTGTCTATTGCTTTATAACTGTTATATCGTGGGCACAGCATCTCTTTTGAGCCAGGTACCTCCACATTTTTCTCGGTCAAAACAATCTTCAGTGAAATGTTTTGAGCATATGCGACATGCGAGTGTAGTTAGCTGCCTTAAAGTTTTCTCGTTTCAGTCTCGCTTCCCACAACTTCCTTCGTATTTCATCTTTCGGAAAACTGGAATGAAAATTTTTGTTAAGTAAAAATTAAATAGAAATTATGCACTATAATTATCTGATAGAAATTATTTATTATAATGATCTGATCACTATGCATTTTGCTCGTGTACTAAAAGCAAAATTAAGAACGCCTTTTTAACATATACACGCACATTTAAATTAATATTATTCAAAATCGACTAGGATTGGCTCCTATTTAATAGACTCAATTAAATATATCTCATGAATAACTTTAATAAAAACAAACTTAAGAAATATAAATAGTACCTTTTAATTTAGACACTTTTATAAAATTTCATTGGAGCACTTCCAACACACATAGGCACACACACACAAAAAAAAATCATTGAAATTGTCTATTATATTTGCAGCAACATTAATAGTGAATTGAATTTAATAAGATTAAAAGTTGAAACAATCATTAAAAATAAGAAAAAATGTTAAAAAATACAATGCTAATTATATCATCAGTACGTCTTCAGAACATTGCAATTGCAGGCAAGTCAAGTCGCCAAATATTCACCAAATTTTAAGACTATTGCTTATTTAACATAAATATCATAATTAAATGTATACTATCATAAATTTTATGTACTAGTGAAATGCTACTGATCCTCCTTTCTGGTATTTCTCTTTGCAACTACGAGCATAACAGTATATGACCTTTTTAAAAAAATAATTGAGGAATCTGTCCAACTTCCCATTGAACGTAATTCTAAGCGTTCGGAACACAGACCCGTTTGTCTGATTGTCACGTGACAAACTGCACAAGGTGTTGGCGGAGGAAAATCAACTTCATGCTCACTCCATTGATATATCTGCTCTATGAGTTGACCTTAACACTATCTGTTACAATAGTTTATCCTGCTTTCTGTATTCTGTTTTCAGTTTTTAAAAACATATTTTATTTTATCTATTTGTGTTGAAGATTAATCCAGGCTTATACAGACAGTACAACACTTGAGTACAAAGATTTATTACCTGAGTACAACACTTAAGTTAATTAACAAACTGGAACAGTCCTTTATTGCTTTGATGTATTACTTGTTTATTATTTTATAGCCTTCGGGTGATGATTTATTACTTTTTTTGAAGCAGCTGAAGTAGATGTACTTCTTTGGTATCAATTACTCACTCACACACAAAAAAAAAAGAAACCAAGTTTAATTAGAAGTGTGATTTGGTTGAATACTGAATTACAGAATTTAATGTTCATCTAGAATTATTTAGAAAAGGAAAATAAACCTTCTAATAATAGTTGGTAAAACAGAGTTTTACCTGTATCAGCTGATAGCTGCTACTGAAATTTTGCACAATTTTATAATATACATTTTAGTAAAATTAATGCATGTTCTAAATTTTGATGTTCATGCTTATCAGTGCATAAAAAAGAATTTGAAAATTTCAGTTTCTATTAAGTAGTTAGATGATGGTGTGAATTATTTTCTCGAAATGTGCTCAAAATATTATTGATTCTTTTATTTTCGTTAACATTGATGTCATATGCACATTTATGATCAGGCAAAATGTCTGAACTTACGACTGCAGATCATAGGGTGATAGATACTCTTTGAAACATACCTTGCTTATATGGAGAGTTCATGACCTGTAAAACACCAATTCATGTGGAATTTTGTGAAAATGTAGATTATAAGACCTTGTAACTATTGACCCAAAATGTAAGACCCAGAATACAGGCATTCTCAAGAAATCATGTGCCAAATATTTGAGAATCAGTGTATGATTAGTATATTAAGTAGTGTTTTAAAATGCAAAAATTTGAGCAGCTGTGGTGTATTGGTTAAAGACTACTATGCTGGTTAGGAGGATGGATCCTGACTGTGAAAGATAATTTTATTTTCTTCCATTAGTCATTTAATGATACATTTATTTTAACTAATGTATGAAATTAATTTCAATGCACCATGCACTGCCAAATTTTGAATTTCTTTAAGTGGTCCAAAAGCAAAACTGATGTCATCACCTATCCTACTTAAAGTATCTTACACTTAAAGAAAGCCTGATGCCTGGAACTTTGCTCAGTGCTACCTGGAGCAGAATTTCTAAGATAAGACAAAAGCTTAAAACTGACACTCACTTATTCTTCTTTACATTTCTCACACTTAAATTTGCTGCCTGGGGCAGAGACCCTAGCTTACCCTACCCTAGATACAGCACTTGCCATAAATTGTGTCACTGAATTGATTTAAAATAAATATAAAAAGTTTTTCACCCAATCTCTCAAAACTGACATTTTAATTCTGAACGATGCTGATATATTGGGTCGTATATTTTGTTTCAAAGAATAGATTTATTAAGAATTACATCCCATCAAAACTCTTTTTAGAATTGGAGATTTTATGGTCATGTCCTATTTTTTGTAAAGACAATTTTGGAACAACTAAGTCATTCTAATTTTTAGTAAAATGTTTTCAAAGTATGCAGATACATCACTTAATAATTGCATTCACTGTTTTTATTTTGTCAATGTTAATACAGAGATTTCATTTTCATGCATAATCAATCTTGCTCTAATCAGTGTTTATGAGCAATCTCATTCATCAAATATTTTAACGAAATGTCTATGTACACTTTTTCCCTTCTCTTCATTTCCTGCTGCTCTTTTTCTGTTTGCATTACATGAAAACATCTGCCTCTGTCTATTTTTTAATATTTTACCTGCTACACGTACAGCAATTCAGTTGTTGTTTTTTTTTAATTTCTTCCGTAGAGTAACCAAAGAAAAGATAGCAATAATAAAAATTGTCTACATATTTGATAAATATTAAATTAATTAAAAAATAAAGTAAATATATATTACAAATTATCATATAGAAAATTCATCTCATATTATCCAAGCATTAGAATGAATTTCTTACAAAAATTTAATTAAACATGGTATTTTATCAGTTAAAGTAAAAAAAAAAAAAAAAAGATTACTCTGCTGAAGGCTTAATTATCTATATATTTGATAATTATTAAAATAAGTAGAAAATAAACTATATGTACTTTAACAGGCAGATTATGAAATTTAAAAAATCCTCTCAAATTATGTATGCATTATAATTAAAACTATCATATTTAATTACGTGTAAAGGAAAAGGGGGTGGGGGGATTACGTAAGTCTTGAAACTGTAATCTCTTGATCCACAGACTTGATATATGACAGTTTTCCAAATTTCTGCAGTTTAAAATATTACTTAAACTATATGTGCTTACTTTCAATTGTTTGACTCATAATTACTTAAGAATCCCTACATGTTAGATTTATTACTTAATATCACTGTGATATAGTAATCAGTATATTATGTAATATTTTAAAATGCAAAAATTTGAGCAGCTGTGGTGTATTGGTTAAAGACTGCTAGTTGGTTAAGAGGTTACGAGTATGGATCCGGGGTTGGAAGAAAGTTTTATTTTCTTCTATTAGTCATTTAATGATACATTTATATTAATTTCAATGCACCACACACTGTGCCAAATGTTGAATTTTTTTTAAGTGGGCCGAAAACAAAATTGATGCCATTACCCACCTACTTTAAGTATCTTACACTTACAGAAAGCCTGCTGCCTGGAACTTTGCTCAGTGCTGCCTGCAGCAGAATTTTTAAGATAAGACAAAAGCTTAAAACTGACACTCACTTATTCTCCTTTACATTTCTTACACTTAAATTTGCTGTCTGGAGCAAGGACTCTAGCTTACTCTACCCTAGATACAGCACTAGTCATAAGTTGTGTTACTGAATTGATTTAAAATAAATATGAAAAGTTTTTCACTCAATCTCTCAAAACACGGGCATTTTAATTTTGAATCATGCTGATAATTTGGGTCGCATATTTTGTTTGAAAGAATGGATTTATTAAGAATTACATTCCCACAAAACTCTTTTTAGAATTAGGGAAGTGTGCATTTTACCAAAATTTTATTAAAATTAGGAAATCAAAGACTGTACCTTCACCTTGTTAATGCTGTACTAAGTAAATAGCATTTTAATTGCTATTTTATATTTAAACAGCACATTAAAATGTTTGAACTGTTTACAAAGCATCAATGTTTTATTTTGTGCCAGGTATATGTATTTCTCTCAAAACAGTGACACATTCTTCAAATCATTTACCAGTATATTCAATAAAGAAAAACTTACACATGATCCTGAGCTAGAGCTCAGACTATGCCCATCTCATCTCTTTATTTGTTTTTCAAAAAAGTAAAATACTGAAATACATCACGGTTAGAAAAATTGTAGATATTAATGCATTTTCTTAAATAAAAAAATACTCCCTTTAGTATAAAAATTTGTAAGATAATTTTACAGTATAAATTAATTTATACTGACTAATATAACTCCCTTTTATTTATTTCTCAGGATCTGGTAAGGGTAGAACAAAGCCATGTTGTGCATGGTGTTCTGAGAAAAAGGATCTTAAATACTGTCTTACTGTCGATAATCAAAAAAAGGATTTCTGCTCTGAAATGTGTCTTCATGATTACAAAACTGCATTTTTAAAGGTATTTTTGTTGTACTGATTTTTTTGTACGAATGTCTGATAAATTTGGATGTCTGACTGTTATATCAGTTTTTATGCAGTTTCTGAGCTTTGGTGCTTAAAATTTAGGTATTCTGAGATATTGATTATTTATATACCTGAATTTCGTCATATGACCAACTTCCAATTATATGGGCATTTATGGGCATTTTCAAAAAGTTCCTGCTGGAATTCTATAAACCTTATAATTGCTTATATTGTCATTCCATAATCTCTACAACTGCTTATATGGTTGCTCCATAATCTCTACACCTGCTTGTATTGTCACTCAAAAAAATATTTATGAAAATTGGCAATAGTTTTTTTTTCCTGGCTGCAATTCGTGATTTAGCACTTCCTTGAATTATTAAGTTAAAGAAGAATGGAAAGTTAACTGTATAAGGGCCTCGTTCATCCTTGCAATGCAGTTTTAAGTTGAATGCATTTTACTTTGATTTCTTAGAAAAGAAGATTGCATCTAGCTTAGACCACCTGACTTAAGAGTTTTAAAAAAATGTGATGTACAAATATTGTACACTTACTCTATAATTCCAAGTTAGTTTAATGCATTTTTGGATTATGTATTTTTTGTTACTATTACTTCTGCTATTTTCAAACAAGATGGTTACAAAACAAGAAAATTTGTCATAGAGGAAAACTTTCGAAAAATCAAATTTATTTTAAGCTTCTTTTACAGTAATGTGTAGAATATAAAAAAACTGTGATGAATGATTTATCTTCAAAACACAACACACTACTGTAGAGCTCGAAAATGGGAAGAGAAATTGGCAATGAACTTCACCATTTGAAAAGGTTGAGGAAATGCTTGCAATTTGGATAAAAAATGCCAGAGTAGAAAGTATCTCAATGTCTTCCTTTAACTTTTCAAAAGAAAAGCTTTGCAAATTGCAGCTGAACCATGGAAATCTAGTTTTAAGATTTGTGGTTATCTCCAACCTAGTAGAATTAAAATACTTTGTATGAAGTTTTTTGTGTCAAGACTTGCATTTTGTACTTAAACATTATGCATTCTTGTGTGCAAGTATGAGAGAAACATCCAGAAAAGAAAAATCTGCACATTCACAAAAAGTATGAAATTGCACAAAATTTTATGTTGCGTTGAGTGGGGAAATACTTGATTTTGTTTTGTGTATTGTGTAATTTACCACTAACTTTAATTTTTTAAATGATATTAGGCATATTAAAAAGGTATTTTTATAAGAACTTTTAAAGATTAGTCATAAACTAATAAATATACCATAATCAGGTAGAAGACTAAATCTAATTGACCTACACAGAGGTAAGTTAAAAGTTAAAAATTTATTAATAATTAAACATTAGAACTAGCTTAAATTTATGTTACTTGTCCTAAAATAACTTTCCGGAAACCATGTTTAAAATAAAAGTTTAAAAAAAAAAGTTAATATGCATCATGTACTTAAATTTTAATACTGCAAGGTTTCTCTTTATTACCAAAATCTGCATATTAAACTTTCCTGTCCTGTACTTTAGCAGAGTGACAGCATAATTTATCCAAAGAGGGGAGTGGGAGAGAAAACATATTCAAATGGACCTCTATCTTTCCTGCTTAAAAAAGGTAGAAAAAGTTGTATTTTTTATAAGTCCTACTTTTTAGTTTCATATTGAGCAATTTTTTCCTATTGATAAAAAATTATAATTTCGCGATTTAGAAAAAGTTAACTTTTTTCAAAAATTTTGCTTTTTTTCCTATTGATTTATGCTTTTTTAATACAAAACTGCTGATTTCTTTTTAATTTCTAAATGCATGTGCAAAAATGTTAAAGCAAGAGTAGCTTTGAATTTCAGTCTTTATTTCTTCTTTCTGCTACTTCTTTATTCTCTCTGATGACATTCATACAGACAAATACAGTGAATTACGATATTGAAGGAGGTGACAAAAGCCACGGTTCTATGATGTGACATGCTGGCAGATTGAGTTGCTGTGACAGACTCATGTATTTAAATACCAAAAGGTTTAAATAGTCATAATCTGTGGGTAGGAATAAAATCTTTATGCAATGTAATGCTTTCAGTTGGGATTTGTTACAGGAAAAATAAAATTTCTGCTGTGGCAAAACTAAAAAAAAAAAAGTAATAATAAAAACTGTCCTTTGTTCTGAATATGATAATGGACTGAAAGTTCTTCCAATAAATAAGTTTTTAAGATACAGTTTTCATCAGTGTACATTTATTATACTTTAAAATATTTTTTTTTTTTGTATAAATTAATTATGTATAAGTAAGATTTCTCATTTTTGATAGTAGCTGTAATGTATTCCAAAGAAAGGTATGCATGTTTTCCCACTATTTGACAAATACAAAGTAGATTCAGACTGGCTGTTTGGTTGTTCACTTCATTCATAGATTTTGTTGCAACTGCTGTATTGCAACATAATTTTTGAACGAATTTTTGATAATGAGCACTTACATAAAAAAATCTGATTATAAGAATTTATATATTTATAATTACTATTATTAAGTTTTGACCAACATAAGTAGAATTATAGAATACCCAGTGTGCAAAAATCAATTCTTTCTTTAATTGTGTCATAAACAAAGAATTAATATTTCATTGGTTGTCTGTGAACCAGTAAATTCTCTTAAACTTTAATTTGGTCTGTCCCAAGGTTGCAGAATAAAAAGGATCACATAAGGTTTTTATTTAATTATAAATATAAGATGAAGTGATTAAACTGCCCGCTTTTAAAAAGTAAATACTTAGACTTCAAAGTAAGAGATGATGAGAAGAAAAACAGAAGAAAGTATGTATTATTTTCCTTTTTATTCTTTCAATTTGAGCAATAAAACAGGTTGTATTATTGGAATATGAAAGGGTGAAATGTTAATCACAGCTCACGACTGCTTTCATTTCAGTAAACTCTTATTTATGTCTCCTCTTAAGATGTATTTCCTGTTGCTGGATAATTTTTTCTCTAATATTTTATATTATTAATGAATGTTAAGAGCCTCACATAATGTTTACTACACAATGGATAATGTCGACAATTTTTTTCACAAATTAATCATGCAATACACTTAGATTTATTAAAGCTGTTTGGCCTAGGAAGCCATAAAGAAAAACACTCCCATACATTTTGCCCAAAGCTACGCAGGGCAATAACTATAGTGATAACAAAGAGAATACAGGTATGATGTTCACAAAGTCAACTGTGCTCTTTTAGGTGGGCCACACTCTGATTGGCTGCTCTCCAAATGTGCTGCATAGCATAGGTTTCTGTTTGACTGGACTAGTTTTGCAAGCTCTGGAGCTCTAGCACGATCTTATCGGAAAGCATCCGTCACGGATAGTTCTCACTCACGGATACTGAAAATCTTCGGATAAATATCCGATACCCTCATTTTGACTCTACCACCATGGTTTCGACTAATGGAAGTGAGAATTTTTATGCCTCTTCCGAGAGTATCGGAAGGGGACGCTATCAACCAATCAAAACAAGGCACTCTTTGCCGCATTCGAGCACGTAGTTTAAGTTTATGACATAGTACTTAAATAGGTACCACGTCTTGTCTTATTTTGTTAGTCGATCTCTGGCTGTGTTATACCATGTGAATATACAACGTGTAAGATACTAATGCGCAGTACTCAAATACAGTCAAAAAAAATTAATATCGATTTTCGAACCGCTTTACCAAAACTTTAATTGTAAGTTGCGTGCAAAGTTAGTTGCGCTTCGGTGGCTGAATCGGTAAGACGCGGGACTATTACTAGGGCGTTATGTGATCGAACCCCGTGCTGCGCAATATTTTCCTGCACATTTTTTTTTTTTTTTTTTAAATACGCGAATCTTGGTAATTAATTCATCAGAATTTTACACTTTCAAAATAAATCACTTTTAACACCCACAAAACTCAATATTTCTTTAAGGTACATTAATTTTTGTCAGACAGACTATTTTTTCCCTAATTGTCACCCGTTCGTGATGCAACAGCAAGAGTATTAATTTTTTAAGCATCATCAATTGTAAAAATATATTCTTTGAATAGCAGAAATAAAATTGTAAAAATATATAAATAAATATACAGTCAACTCACAATTTTACGACCCTTCCGATTTAACGACCCTCTGATGAAGTGCTGACAGTTTTTCAATACCTTTTATAAACTTTATTTTACACTCAGTATATTCACATGGCCATTATGACCATTATGCCAAAGTTCATTGAAATCCGCATTTTCCTGAAGCCGTGCCTCCTCCTTATAAAATAAAAACGGTAATATTCGAGTAAAAACAAATCAGATTGAAATTATCGTCCAAGCAATGGAAGAAAATCATTACTTAAATGAAAACAACTTTTCCAGTTTTTATAGAGCGCAGCAAACGAAATGAGGATTTGAAATCTCTAGCACAAAAATTAAACAGCAGTGGAGGTTTTATTAAAAATGTGAAAGCTTGGCAAAAGGTAAGCAGACTGTTATTTTATAAATTTTAAATATCATTAAAAATTAGCATTATTATATTCTAATTGTTCTAGGCTCTAAATATTTTTTAAACTCTTGAATCAGTTGGAATGCTAATGATTTATTCAACCGAAAATTGTTGATAAATTCGTCGTCGCTTAATTCAAAGGATTTACACCTAGGAATCGAATTTCGATTCCTATGAACCCTTCTAGCATCTTATTGTTGTGCAACAGTTGCTACAATTAAAACTGAGCCATTATTTTGATGTAAACAACTACCATCAGAACAAATAACCACGCACGCTGACTTGTATCCGAAGCAGAAAGAGCTTCTCACTCGCATTTACCGTGCCGGGAAAAAAAAGTGGAATTTCCGACAGGGTTTCCGATATCGGAACGTTCCCGAGAGCATCGTGGTAGACCAAATTGACGCCCTTTCGGAATGTGACGTCATGAGTGAGAAAAGGGTTGTTTTTCCGCTTCGGAAAGGTTTCCGAGAAGATCGTGCTAGGGCCCCTGAAGAGGTTGTTTCGTCATTGTGGGTACTTGTAAACTTGCTCTTGAAAGTATTAATGTCAGATTAGAAGGCATGATTTTGATGCCTCCATAGGTTGGATTGACACATTTTTAATTGTATGTCAGTCAATCCTCAATCTGAGTGTTAGTAACTCTGTTTGTATTGACATTGGCTGTAGTATTCTACTTACTACTGCCGTGAAAATTTAGTTTAGTTAAAAAAAAATTTAGATTTTTGGTCCATTGCGTTGTGACCGATAGTGTAGAAAATAACCCAATGATCTCAGCCTTGCCTATAGTGTGTGTTAGAAAAGTGGTAAAATAAACACAGAGACATCGCATTAGATCACCAAATCACAAATTTTATTTAACAATAACAGGGGTAAACAGCTAGTGGCCTTGCGACATCAGAAAAAGAAATGAAAAGTAAGTAAACACAGCGCAGGGGTTTTACAGCGCGTGGTAGAATTGCTCAAGGACAAAAAATACTAGAATGCTTTAATTACCCAATTATTAGCCCTTGTAGATTTAACAGAAAAAAAAATAAAAGAAAAATAAAAGAAAATGCATAATAAAGTTGTCATGACAAAAGTAGCTCGATTGGATCCAAAATTTAAGTTAAAGGCTCTGCTGCAGCATAAAAAAAAATTTATCCTATCAAAAAAAGAAAAAAAAAAATTTGGGCAAACAAGTCCCCACCTTCCCCAAGCCATACAAGGCATCTGATAAAAATCCCGGACAAAATCCTTAACAGAAACTTGAAACCCCACCTTTTTCAATCCAACAGGCGAGTTTAAATAGTTACCAAAATGAATAAAAAGGGAACTTAGCAATTTTTACACCAAAGGGTGCAGCAAAATACATTGATGTGCAGAAAACTCAAACAATTACAGAGATTAGCATAGGCCAAACCAGAATATAAAACAGATTTTATGACACTCCAAAAATTAACTAGGTAAGAAAAAAAAATAACACAGCATCAACATACATCATTTAACAACAAAAAAAAATTTAAACATGGCGTTACAGGAAATTATACCACTGGTCATTACTTGAAGAGAAGAGACATTTAGCTATTGATTTTAAATCCCTGGTAGCATAAGGATGATAGAGAAAACGTAATCGGAGCGTTCTCACCCACGGATCCAATGGCAGGTCGGGTCCCGGTGTTTCAGGGAACTGACGGTCGGACGCTGGTGGCTCCCGGAGCCGGCATCTTGGTCTCTCCTTGAAGGGGATTCCGGACGGCTCAATCAGGCGTCGGGGACTTCTCGATGAATCAACACTAGCGGCTCCCGGTCTGGGTAAAAGGGTGATCTCCGCATAGTAGATCGAAGCGGGACGTCGAAACTGGTAATTGATCTTCGTCGAAGAAAAAAAAAAGGGGTGGGGGCTTAAGCCCAATTCACATCAAAAGTGAGGGGAAGCATACTGGCCAAAAAAACGAACATGAAACAAACGTGGTGGGGCCACCGGGTGCTTACGCACAAAAAAAGAATAAATTTATACGGTGATCATGGAGTAGCTGGCCCTCTGGCCTACGTGTAAACACTTCTCATCGTGATTCTTGATGAAGTGACGACTGTTATGCCGAGCTAGGCCCCTAAAAAATGCGATGAAAAAAACCGGACCAGAATACGTCCTAGCCGCACCTCCACAGCTCTCAGAATGACGCTTTTCGCCCCACGCTTGAGGAGCTTCGAAGAGACGCCGGCCGCGGGGACCAATCAGAGTGCGCCATCTCAGCCGGGAAACTTCGAGAACATTCGATCGACGGGGGAAGGAAGCGAGAAAAGAAGAAAATGGCGGCCAGCAACTACTACACGCGGGAAAGAAACCAACTTGGCCGAGAAGAAACGCAGGCAAGAACGGCCATCTTGAAATGGGGAAAAAAAACTTAATTGATCATAAGGGCCTTAAAAACGTTATTAAATTTCCTAAAATTTTAGCGGGAGATAGCTAATCGTCCGAGACAACCCTGGGTAAAATTTGGAATAAAAATTAAATTAGAAGAGAGTAAAACTAATTAAAAACCGGACATGAACAAGAGATATTGCAAGAAATGAGTTAGGCTATTGAAGAGAGAGGGAAACTTAATAGTCAGCAGAATTTACCTGATAATTAAAATTACACCTCCGGAGACCGGGCAAACAAAGGCAGAATTAATTTAAAGAAAAGGTAATTATTTAAAAAAAAGGTCCCAACAAAAAAAGGGTAATTAGTAGTAATTTAAAAGAGGTTAGCTATTGAGTTATAGAAGAAGAGTCATCCAGACCATTATATCTCCTGACAAAAGGTATTTAAATTAAACTTCCAAGTTAATTACAAGTATTAAGAAAATAAATAATTAATGGTTAAAACAATAAAAAAATAAAAAAATTACTGCTTTTGATTTGTAAAAAACATTATCCCCCAAAAACAATACAACATGGCCATGAAAGCGTGCATTGCTATATGGCCATACAAAATTGAAAGAAACGGTTTTTTTTTTCCTTCAAAAAGAATTTGTATACTTCTTTTATTTTTGTCTTACTTGTGATAGGAATGAGAAGAGAGAGGTTGCAATATTTCTGCTATCACATTCTTGTTATGTTGGATAATAAATACAAATAGCTATAGCTCAATTCTTTTAAAAAGCAATAATTAGATGTTTTTCACAGATCACTGGTCAGTAGATGCTTGTTGCATAGCTGCCAAGTGTTCCGTTTTTTTTTTAGTTGTGTTCCGTAAATATGTTTTTAAGCCAAAATGTTCCTTTTTCAGCTTCTGTGGAAGGATTTTTAAAAATTAAAAGCAATAAAGGAAAATTGTGTATATTTTTAGCTTTTGGTAAAGCATTTATCCTTGTAAATAAGTCAATAAATTTAACTGAATGATATTTATCTTATTCTTTCAAGTATTTATGACATTAAGCATTTGAGTCTATTGTAGAAAACGAGCAAAGTTAAGTACATTTTATTTTTATAAATTAATGATTATATATGCACATCATTTCACACGTGATAATTTAATTTTGTTAATGTAAGCTTTTTAATTGTATATTTAATGATACATTTCATGATTACTCACTGTGTTCCTTATTTCTGATTTTATGACCAAGTGCTGTGTTCCTTATTCTTTTCTTGGAAGGTTGGCAGCTATGTTGTTGTCCAAGTATCTATTTGGCAGACAAAGGAGATATGTCCCTTCTTTGTGCCTATACTGACTATATTTTCCTACTGCAGCATTTGAGTTTTTGTTTTATTGTATTATAATACAAGGTGGTTATAGTTAAAGTTCACTTTGAAACAGTCAGTAAAAGAAAACTGCTGGACTAAATGTTATCAAACTTGGTAATTGAGTAAAGGAGGTCATGGAAATTTATTATCTGCAAAAGAAAAAAATCAAAACTCACCACCGGGGGGGGGGGGGGGATGCTGCTGTATGCAATATTAAACAAAATAAGGTATTAAGACATCGTTTTAAAATGCTCATAATTGTTTCTGAAACGTGTTACAAAGATGTTTAATGTGGCATCCACCATTGTCCAAAAGCAAGTTGTATCGTATTACGGCATTCTCAACAGCAGCTCTTAACATATCAGGATGAATCCTAAAGGACATATCGTTGTATTGCACCTTTCAATTCTGCCAAATTGTTTAGTTTATCACCATAAACAATACTTTTGAGATAACCCCACACCCAGTTATATTTTAGAAATGATTATAAACATTTTTAACCGATGTCTTCATGTCTTATTTTGTTTACCAACATTGCATGCAGTGCCGTTTTCCCAGTGGTGATGAGTTTTTTTTCCTTTCTTTTCCCCCGCTGATAATAAATTTACATTTCCTCCTTTACACGATTACCAAGTTTTATAACATTTGGTCTAGTATTTTTCCTTTTCTGGCCATTTCAAAATGGAATTTTAGTTATAACCACCCTATACGTTGTCACTAGGTAATAAAATAAGTGTCATCAAATTTATCGAGCCAGGTGAAAAACAAATTGATGTTAGCTAAGAGTTCAGACTTCTATGAATAGCACTAAATTCATTATGGACTCAGAAAAACAAATTTAGAAAACTTTGAATGAGAAATGAATTGTCAGAAAAATCAGAAAGAGACTTTAAGAATCAAAGAATCTTGGAACTTAAAAGTGTACTTCTATAATAAATTAGTGTTGGATAGTAACATTGCAATAAATTAGCCAATTTTAAAAGCAAAAGTCAAAGAATTTACGGAAAATATGAAAAGCAAAAGTTTCTCTTGGACTGAAGTAATCATCTTAAGGAGACACACCAGTTTTCACAATATTGGTAGCAAATCTATATCCATACCAAATGCTAACACTACTGAGTGGAAAAGAATTTGCTTTGCCTGATTAAAGAATATGAATTTAAAATATTTTAAATGTGAGCAAAACAGGTATTTTTAATGGTTAAAGTTTATATTTTAGTGAAGAAAAATTCACTGAACTGGCATTCTATAATTAGAATTTCTACAGTAGTGGGAGCCAACTGTGATGGCATGTTAATAAAGCTAAGGTAGCCATTGGTAAGTACAGTCTGACCCTGATTTAACAAACTCCTATGTAACAAATTTTTCTTTTTTCATAATTAAAGGTAAAAACCTCTATTTAATGAATAATAAACCCCAAATTAATGATTTATTACAATAGTTAAATAAATAATGTTGATTTGGGTAAGAAAATGGATTGCTTGAATGTCATCTGTAATCCATCTTGTCAGAAACAAGTCTTCTTGAAATACAGCAACTTTTGACAGATGATAATGCAGCCCATTGTTAGACATCACAGATTTACTAATACACAGTCATGGGTGTAATCTGCCATGCATACTTGGTTTTGCAGAACATTTCATTTTTGTAACTTTGTGAAGCATGACGGATTGTTGGAAACAAAAAGATTTTTCTTGAAGTGTTAAAAGCTTAACACTTGATCTGAATTTGGCAAAAACTGGATCACAAAATGCTTTAGCAGAATGTCATACATCTCCATATTGACATTAGCAAAACAATTTAATTAGCATTGTTAAACAAGCAGCAATTGAAATAGCATCTGCAGAAGACAGTAAAACAATCATTGAAAGCCACTTCTCTTTTCTTGAATCTGATTTGGTATGAATGAATGAATCTGATCTAGTGGAATGAGTCAACATTGTTTGTACGAAGAAAATCGTCATTAGTAGGCCTCTGATCTAAGGAAAAGCATAACAAGACTTCTGCATCCATTGGTTGGATCAACTGTTTTAAGAAAATATATGACATAGTCCAAAAGAAAGTATGCAAATAAAAGGTGGATATAAATGAAAATGACATAAAAAATTGGGAATGTTGGAAAAGTTGTTCAGCCTGATTGAAGAGTATTCACCATCCAACATTTACAACACAGATAAAACAGGATTGTTTTATGATTTGTAACCCAACTAAATTCTTCGCTAAAGAAATAAAAAATACAGAGTATGGATGAAAAAATTCAGTTTTTGGCACCTTTATTATGATCCCAAATAACTGTTTAAACACATCTCTGGGATCTTGGTATAAATTGATGCATTCAGAGTTTCAATAAGATATTTCAATTGTCCAATCCCTTTGTGTGAAATATTTATAACCTTTTTTTTGGGATCATTTTAAAGAGGCTGGAAATTGCATTTTTCATCAGCATTCTGTACCCTGTTATACAGCAAAATCTATAAGTAGTCTATTATTCATGCATGAATTTGTTGCCTCATTTACAGGTTTTCATTTCCAGAACATGACACATATTACAAAAATATTTTTCTCTTAAATTCAGGTCTGTCTGACAAAACCTAATCCAAAAACAAGTTTTGGACTAAATTTGGACAAAACCATGCCAGTCCAAAACCAAGTTTTTGACTGGCATGGGAATAGTCCTAATCTGAATTCCACTGAAAACTGTTAACATACAGAGGGTACGAAAATCACTGCCAACATGACTGTAACTAAGATTAAGCTGCAGGAAGAAATTATTAGGTTTTGGTTCCATTAAAATGGCCAGTATTAAATTTAAAATTTGATATATGTTAGATCTCATCACAGCTTATTGACGATCTACTAAATATTGAAGCAATCCTTGTGGTGTATACACATTTGAATGCACATCATGTGACTGCAGTTATCAAGAGTTATCATTAACTATAAAATTAGTTAGTCAGTTACTTTGTTTTACATTTTGTTAAGTATTGTGTTTTTCACTCTTTTTTATTTTTCTGAGTTATTAATTTATTAATTCAAATAAAATCTGATGAATATAAATATTAATTCATTATCATACCAATACCATCTTTACATGAAACACATTATTTATATAATTTTACATCTTTAGTAGGCGATGCAGTTTTTTTGTCTACTGCTATAAATAGACCTTTCTACTGCTATAAATAGACTGCATTAAACTATCAACATTAGCTAAAAGGCCTTTTTTCCTTGACATTTAGAATTCAACATGTCTGTAAGATTTCAATTAATCTCCTCTCCCAATACTTCACAATATTAATTGCTTGAATGCTACATGGTGCAACAGCGCTTCACTTTCTAATGTGATATAAAAAGTATTCAGCATTAAAATACTTCAATTACTATTATTGTATTAGGAAATCATTCTTTCTTCATCATTATGTTTCTTTATTATAAAGTAGTTTCCTAATGTTAAAATAAGTTAACAAAGCTTAACTATATTTTAGAAAGTGATTCTATCAACCTTTCAAGTACATTAGGCAAGTTGGAGTGTTTAGGCTGATTAATTTTTTATTTTTTGCATAGTTGGTAAAATAATAATAATAATAATAATCAGCCCAAACACTCCACCTGCCTATTATAAAGCTTAACTAATTTTAAAAAAATACAAGTCAGTTAATCCTAAGTAATTCAATCAGAATATTTTCATCGAATTTTTAAAGAGGCTAAGGAATCCAGTTTTTACTTTTTAACTAAGAGGCCATTTCTGTTGTAAGTCCAGTTATTTTGTAAATGTACTTTTCCCCTCATAGTTTGGCCACTTTGAAAGATAATTGTAAAAGGGAATTCTGCATGAAACAGAAAACACACTAGAACTGCCTGGGTTACTGAGTAGAAATTTTGCTGCCTAACCCTGATGAGTCAGTTGTAAAAAATGTAAAACTACTTTTAATTAATCAAAAAGTTCCTTGCCTTCCCTTCCTTCTTTCTTTCAGTAATTTGAAAAATGTAAATATGTTTATTTACTCATTTTTTTGTAATACATATAATAATTAATAATATTTTAAGCAGAATATTAGCTCAATTTTAATGAAAATTCAAGGAAGTCACACAATGTCTACCTTCCTTGGAAGGTAGATATCTTTCTTGAAAAAAAAAAAAAATCCAAAAAATTCTTGTTTTAAAATGTAACAAATATGAATTGTATGTTTAGGTTCAGCTTGCTTGTAATTAAAAATTTCTTGAAAATTTCTTTGCTTGAATTTAATGTAAAAAAGGGACATATCTTTCTGGTCTCCCTAATATTTGTTAGTTGATCTAGAAAGAACATTTTGGTCTGAATGAATCTAAATAAACATAAGAATTTCTTATAAGATCCTTTGCTATTTTAATCATTGATGTTATTTTTTTAGTGGCTACCTTTTGTGTTTAATAGTTGCTGTAAAGCATCATTATCATTTTATATAGGTGACTTGTGCCTTTTGTGAAAGTGAAATCCCTAAGAATGCAGTTGTTATTACAGAACCAACCATAAAAGATTTTTGTAATCAGGCATGTCTTCAGAAACACATGGCTAAAGAACAGCTTGAAAAACAGAAAGTAAAGCAGCCTAATACTGTTCAGTATCAGTATGAAGTCACAGGTAAGTAGCAGTAAAAGTAATTCATTCTAGGAAAACTAATTAGTGACCAATGCAAGGTTCAAAATTCTCACTTTATATGTTTGCTTTAAAGTTTATTGCTATTTTAATCACTATCCAAATGTTACTGAAGTATTTGTGTAAAATTTGGTAGGATAACACAAAAGGATTTGGATGATGAAAGAAAACTGATTTCATTGTGTGGCTTTTCTCTCCTTCAAAATAAGATATAAAAAAATCACTGCATAAGAATCGAAATGCTCTAATATTTCTGGCGCATGACTTTTGGACACTTGCCCGAAAATATCATGGGTACGAGCGATAGAAGAAGAAAGTTTAGCCAGTGATTTTGATGAGAGGGAGAAGGAAATTAATTAAGGATTGATAAAAAATTGTAAGGTTTCTCATTCTAAAAGTATGTTTAATTTCCATAGTGTATCGGAGTTACCGCGAAATGATGTTTCATCTGTTCAGGCTGCAATTGCAGAAGATGATACATGTCAATGATTCTTATGCAAAAAATTTCATCAGGGAATCATCCCAGAGTAGCTCATTTGTAAAATGGCAGTCCTGGGTTTGATTCCCAGCTTGGAATTTTTCACACAGTTGGTACCTCAACACTCCAAACATTCCAATTCCACATATCAGTATATTTTAATACAGTTCCTATACTCCAAAAGAAAGTGCATTGAAGATTATAAAAATGTTTGTTAAAAATGATTGCCCTTAAAGTAAAGGATAATTTTGCTGCACTCATAATACTTATTTTTTCATAACTAAGCAAAACTTAGACGTTTCTTTCAGTTTTTCTGTACTGTATCAATGAATGTGTATTAATGTTAAAAGTTTAAAAGGTAATACGGAGTATTTCCATAGTTAATTTATAAAAATTATTACCAAACTCCTCCGGAGTTTGGTAATAATTTCAGCCGCATCGTCACTGCCATCTTCAGTCCTTCGCTTCCCGCATGGGAATGGCTGCCTGCCTCTCTTCTTCCTCCTCCGATCTTTTGCCGTATGACGTCACTCCATATCTCGTCGATGTTCGCATGTGTTGCATGTCGACAGAGGGCAGCATCAATGATGGAACACATGCAAACATCAATGAGATATGGAGTGACGTCATGCGGCGAAAGATCGGAGGAGGAAGAAGAGAGGCAGGCAGCCACACCATTCCCATGCGGGAAGTGAAGGACTGAAGATGGCCGTGATGATGTGGCTGAAATATATTTCCGGATGAGTTTGGTAATAATTTTTATAAGTTAACTAGTGTATTAATGTTTTTTTATTTTAGGTATGCAAAATCACTCTTTTCTCACAAATAGTTAAATAAAAAAATAAAGAACTACTGAAATGCCTGAGGAAAATGACAGTGTTAATGTGTAGTGTTTGATTAATAAAAATATGTTTCAGCACGTAATTTGAATGCTTTTCTTTAATTACATGTACTTCATGAATTTATTTGAGAGTTCTATTATTTCAAATGTGTTCATAAAAGTATAGCATTTTCTTTCTAGGTGTCTTTGATTGGGATGTTTATTTAAAAGAGTGTAATGCAGTTGCTGCCCCCACATCTTGGTTTAAACAGGTATTATTCAATATATTTATGTTCTTTAATGTTTTTTTTTATTTTTATGGTAATGAAGTTATTTTACAATTTATTTTAACAATTTTTTCTTTTTTCTCCTCAGCACCCTGTTCCACCAAAGAATGAATTTAGAATTGGTATGAAATTAGAAGCATATGATCCACGAAATGTTACTTCTACTTGTATTGCAACCGTTGTGGGTATACAGGGTCCACTTCTCAGACTGCGTCTAGATGGAGGGGATAATAAAAATGACTTTTGGAGATTAGTTGATTCTTCCGAAATTCACCCTATTGGACACTGTGAAAAGAATGGAGGAATGTTGCAGCCACCACTAGGTTTCCGGATGAATGCTTCATCATGGCCAATGTTCTTATTGAAAACTCTAAATGGTGCAGATATTGCACCAAGCAAAATTTTCATGAAGGTAGTATCAGATATATTGATTCTGTAATTTTATTTATATCGTGTTAAAATTAATGTTTGGAGAAATGTTTTCTTGGATATACAAAATTAACAAGTGTTTATCAACACAAATTTTGTGTGAACTTGTATCATTCTACCATTTTTGCAAATTTATCTGTACATTTGAGTGGCATAAAAATTAACCTCTAGCATACAGGGTGTCCCAAAAAGTTGGTTATGGGCTTTAATTTTTTATCTATTAGAGGTAAGTGGGTGGTGTAAATTGAAAAGATGTTCAAAATAAGGTCAGAAATAAGAATCCGTTAAGAAAAAAGTTATCTCATTCATTTACAAAAATTTACACTTTTAAAATTTTTAAACGACCCCTTACAAAACAATTCCAAATTAGAAAGTTTTTATTTTCCATCCAACAAGACTATCCAACAAGATTTTCCATCCAACTAGAAAAAAAACTGCATAACTGTAAATTTAAAATAGGTTGACTTATGCTGAATTGAAAATGGAAGACTGCAAAGGGACCATACACAAAAATTGAAATGTAAATTTGTGGCATGTTATAAAAGATAGAATGTATGAAAATATTTACATTAGAGCCATTTTTGCATTTTTAGGGTTGATTCATGGTTCCGTTCAAAATTATCATGTTTTTCAAAACAACGTTCTAACAGATGTACTCAGATGATTTTTATTTCCTGTAAGTGGTATTTAAACATTTCAAATGTTTATGGTAAAACAATTTTTAACAACTGCATAATGAAATGCAGACGATTTCTTTTGAGTTTACTCATTTGTTTCCAGTAGTAATTCATAAGAACAACTCAACAAAACTTTTCTTGTACATATCAGAATACATAGTGTATTAAAAATTATGCAGTGATATTTAGTTTCATATTTTCAAAATAAAAACATGTAACTAGTACTTGCATAATGCTTTTTTTAACAAATGACAAGCTGTTTGAATTAATAATGATTTATTCTAAGTGCAATAGAGAAATAGTGCAGAAACTGCTTGAGAATTTGGACGATAATATCTGAATTCACCTGAAATTTCTCTGTTTGTTTACCAGAGATTAGATGATTGAGAACTACTGGTGCTTTTCATCCAAAACCTGTCCCTGGAAGAAATCGCTTGTACGGTGAAAATGAAGAAATGGATATTGTAGCATATTTTTCTGCCAACCCACGTGCAAGTATTCGAAAAGCAAGCACGACTTTGGGACTACCTAGAACCAGTGGCGGATCCAGAAATTTTTTTGGGGAGGGGCTAAATTTTAAAAAAAGCTTATTTCACCCAATTAAAATGTACTATAAATCAAAATTTTAGTCTAAACCAATGTATTAGGCTTTTGGGAGGGGCTAAGTGATAAAATATGATCATTTTAACTATTTAAAGTGTATAATAAAGCAGAATGTTACCCTTGAGCAATCTCTTTTGGGGGGGGGGCTGAAGCCCCCTAGCCCCTCCCTTGGATCTGCTACTGCCTAGAACATCAGTTAATAGAATTCTTGAAGAACATAATTGGCATCCATTTTGTATGCATGGACTGCAAGCACTCCATCCATCTGATTTTGCTCTACGTCTGGCATTCTACAGTTCAACAAGATAAAAATGTGAATTTTTTTGTTAAAAATACTATGTGGACAGATGAATGTTTATTTACGGAAGATGGGTCAATAAATACTCATAACGATCATTATTGGAATAATACAAAACCATATTTGTGCAAGAAATACACCACCAAAGAAAATTTTCTGTTTCCGTGTGGTGCGGAATTTGGAACTGAGAATTGGTTGGTCCTGTGTATCTTGAAGGGACACTTACAGCCTCAAAATATCTGCAGCTTATTTTAGATGACATGGTAACAAATATTTTGAGAATACACCATTATTGTATGTAAAATGTATGTATTTTCAACAAGATGGAGCATCTGCACACAAGGCTATAAGTGTAACAAACTGGCTAAATGTTAACTTTGATAAGCAGTGAATTGGTTTGAAAGGAGTCCCAGTATAGCCTCCCAGATCCCCTGATCTAACTCCGATCGATTTTTATTTTTGGGGTTGGCTTCGAACACTAGTTTATAATACTCGTCCCCTAATGTAACTGATCTAAAACAAAAGATAATCGATGCATGCAATTATATTACTGGTGAAGAACTCCAAAATATATACAGAAGCATTAGTAGAAGAGCTCAGTAGTATTGGAGTTGATGGAAAACATTTTGAGAATTCTTTGTAAATTTCATTTTCTTTATTTGGATTTTTAGCATTTTTAATGAAGTTTGCTTTTTAGCTTTTGTCATTGCTATCTAAATTTTTATCCTTTAAAATGCTTGGCTCTTTTCCAACACAGATGAAGGTATAGTAAAAGCTATAATTTTTTTTGTCTTCAGTAATCTTTAATCGTTTAAATAAAAAAAAAGAATTACAAACTCTAATAGAAGGTAATGTATGTGGTATATTTTTTATACCAATTTTTTTTAATCCAGTTAGAAACAGTACATATCTTGCCACTTCACAAAATATAAGTAATTTTTAGAAATCAATATAGGAGGTGCTACACAACCCCCTCAGTGAAAATGATCAGGAGACATAATCTTTAAAATGATATGGAAACCTGGCAGTTCTTCCACTGCATGTAGTAGTGCGGGGATTGTTCATGAGTTAGACTCCTTTTAGGATTTTGTCCTGTGGTAGCCAGTCTGCATTATCCTTGGAGAAAGGAGTTTCCAATGATTTCTCCATGTTGTCATTTAGAATAAAGAATAATTTTAGTCTATCAATTGATATTATTTTGACTGTTCCCTTAATATCAATATCAAAGTATTTTGGTTCATTGTTTTACAACATAAGGACCAAGATCTACAGATAGTCAAGAGAAAGTGGTCGTGTTATTATACACTAAAACATGTGAGCAATTTGAAAGTTCTTTTGAAACAAAAACTGTTGTTACAGAAGGTTGTCATGTTGTTGCCATGTACTATGCATTGTAGCCTATGAACGAAATCTGAATGTGGAACATTAAGAATCCTTGTAAGAAACTCTCCAGGTAAACAAATGGGACTTCCATAAAGAAGTGCAGCTGAAGAGTATCGTATACCTTCTTTTACAGTTGTATGTAAACCAAGAAAAATGGTGAATCCAGGGGTTAATGCAAAAAAAATTGTGTCCATTTTGCAGCCCCTTCACACAATTGCAATCAGTTAAAATGACCCCTTCACAAAAATACAATCGATTAAAACGGCCCCTCCACTAAATTACAATCAATTTAAACTGCCCCTTCACAACAATACAACTGATAAAACGGCAATTTTCAGCAGTATTTCACCCTACAGCTTAATCTATCTTATTAATTACTTTAACAAAAAAAGTTTCTTTTATTAAAAATTGGTATGAAAATTCACAAAAATGGGACCCTGGAAAAAAAATCCTGGATCTACCCCTAAAAGCACATTCCCAAGATTTACTTTATTGTAAATGATACCTCAAGCTAGCCTTTATTGTTCTGTTGTCTACTCAATTAAACCATTTGATCGAAGATGGTATGCTGTAGTCCTAGTGTTTTGAAATCCAAAATACTTGCTCAAGGGTAAGAAAAATTGACTTTAAAACTGTCGGCTCTGATCAAGCATAATATGCTGAGGCATTCCAAAAAAACTTATCCAGGTTGAAAGACAGTAAAACCTTGATTTCACGTTCCCTGAATCTACAGTTTTCCCACATTTTATGTTTTTTTCATCAGGTCCCAGTTTTTCTGTATAACTGTAATGTTAATGTAACCCGGATCGTGAGTTTGTTATTTACAGAATTTCCCACACTTTACGTTTTCCCTAGAAAGTAAAAAATGTTCTAAAATAAGCAATTTTTTCCTTTTGTGCTTTTTTAAAGCTAATCCACATTGTTGAGAGTTAATCGATAAGAACAGAAACACATTCCACAGACTCCTGTCTTCTGCAACCGGTTTCTTCTCATTCTTTGAGGACTGACCCCCCCCTCCTTTGTTTGTTGAATACCACTCTCACGGACTGCTCCCTTCCCTGAATACAAGACAGCTGGCAGGAGAGCAAAGTACAGAAACAACATACTTTATTGGTGTAGGAATGAGATGGGCAAAGGAAGAGACACTCCAGTTACCAATCAGATGGGGTGGCTCCTTTTCTTTCGTCGGGGAGGGAAAGGGGTCCTTCTACTCGGTTTCAAATTCAGTTGCTTTTTAGCATGCCATGGTCGCATTTCTATTCTTTTTGTGCCAAAATGACGAGTAAAAAATGCAAAAACTTTTCTGTTGGTGAGAAAGCTGAAATTGTTAAACAATTTGATGAATTTCACGGAATCAAAGTAGCGTTCACTCAATTGCAAGGAATTCCCATGACAGCCCTGCATTCCATAACTACAGAAAAAAGAATGCATTGAAAAAAAATCACCGTACTATGATCTGGAAGGTATCTTAGTAAAGTGGTTTAAAAATGTTTGTGCCACAAATATACCTGTAAATGGCATGATACTAAGAGAAAAAGCTCTAGAAATCAATAGGCTTGTTGGTTTCAAAGACTTCACAGCTTCAAATTGCTGGATTAACCAGAAGAAAAAGGACATAATCTTGTATATAGATTGCTTTCGGGAGAATCATAGAGTGTAGATGGAGCTACAATAGAAGAATTGAAGAAAAAATCTATCATATTTGACCAAAGGATACAAGCCAAAGGACGTATTCGATGCAGACGAGACCAGACTTTTCCTCATACGTAATACTCTAAAGCTATTTTTCTGCTTCAAAATGGGGGTGTGACTATTATGTGAGGGTGACTATTACGACTATCAATATAGGAGGCACAACACAGGCAACTCATCTTAGTTGTGGTCTTCTCTTTGGTTTCTTTCTCAGAAATGCTTCCTTGCAACTCTGATCTTCATGCATTCTTGACAAATGACCAATTTAATTCTCCGTATTTTATAACATCATGCTTTGTGTAAATTTGCTGCACAGTTCTAAGTTACATCTCTTTGTTTAAGGACCATTCACCTTAAATCTTCCTGAACTTGGAATACAACCTGAAATACAGAATATGTGTTATTTGTAGTTCAAATTGTCTTTTAAGTATGTATATTGAATCTTAATGATTCCTAAATGTTTTGTATATGGGCATGTGTTATATGTACAAGTATTGTTTCTTAAATTTCTTAAAAATAGAAATATCAATGAAATTTATTAACCACAAAAAAAAACTTTAAAATGTATTTCACTAATTAAAGCAGTTGTTCTCTATTGTTATGATTAAATAAGACATATGACTACCAAGTTTATTGAAATCTTTGTAAATTATTCTACTGACCCACATATGATAAGTTTATGATATATTTGCTTATTTATAGGCCTAACAAATTTTGCCAGAAAAGTAATACATAAAATTTTTCAGGAACCTCCATCACCTAAAACTAACAAATTTGAAGTTGGAGTAAAATTAGAGGCACTAGATAGGAAAAATCCACATTTAATATGTCCTGCTACTGTTGGTGCTGTGAAAGATGACATGCTATTTGTGACATTTGATGGTTGGCGAGGAGCCTTTGATTATTGGTGTAAATATGATTCACGAGATATATTCCCTGTAGGCTGGTGTAAAGCTAGTGGACATCCATTGCAACTTCCAGGAAATAAAGGTATCAAGTTGCTTGTTTAGTTAATTTCATCATTTTGTAACTTTTCTTATTACTAGTAAACGTATTTTTTATGTCTTCATATTATGATTGCTTCTGTATTTTAAAACTTGAGTTCTATTTTTAATAAGTAGATGACCCCCTGAGACAAAAATGACATTTTAAAATAATACAAAACTTTTACAAAGTAAAATCATACTTTTTTTTTGTCTGTGCATTAATTATAACTCAAAATCCTCTCTCAGGGTTTTTTTTCTGTGTACAAATATTTAAAAATTGCGTATAATTGTACATAAATATGCATAGGGTGTTATAAAATAATTGTAGCACACTTTAATTCTTTACCTATTAGAGATTAGTAGGCAATGTAAGTTGAAAAAAATGTTCAAAATAAGGTAGGAAAACAGACAACATTAAGAAAAAATTCCTAATGTTAATTTTTTAAAAGTTACACTTTTGGAATTTGTATATGACCCCCGTGTATATCTTCTCAATTAGAAAGATTTTACTTTCCATCCAGGAAAACCATTAGAAAAAACTACATTACTGTATTTTAAAAACCAACTGAATTATGATACAGAAAAAAATGAACTTACTTCATTTTTTATCACTTGGTACTAGAACGCACGTCAACTTTATTATCCTAGAAAGCCCGCCAGAGTCGTTTAGACTCCTCCACATCTGACAAGGGGAGGATATCTGTAGCTATATAATAATGACTACATTCTTCAACTAGAGCAATTAAATTTATATAAAGATGTATTATAAACAAATAATTGTAAAAATGCACTTTTAGTACACATTTTATTTATTTGTATTTTGTAAAGAAATATGAAAATTATTCATTTTCTAATTAAGTTTCTAAATACAGTAACCCCTCGTTATATCACTCCTCAATACAGTGCGCATTCAGATATATAGCACTTTTTCTGTCTCCCAATATTTTTTAAGCAGAAAATGAAAGTGTGAATACACATGTGTATTTGTAAATAGAATTAAAAATAGATGAAATTTCTCTTTTTTTTTTTATAGTTTAGATTACTTTTTGTTTGAATATCCAGTATTTAACATTGTTAATTTTTTGTTTTATTTGTATAATATTAATAAAAGTAAACTTTTTACTATATCCTCCCACCCACAGATATATCGTGCAATTGGAAACATCGCATATTTTTCTTGTCTCCCGACAAGCATGATATAACAAGGGGCCACTGTACTTCTAAACTAATGACATGAAGTATATTTTTTGTATTTATAATCGATCTTGCCAGAACATTTTCTGCATTACATTTTCTTGCATGATATACAGATTTTGTGGCCATATTTGTACAATTACTAAGCTTCATTTCACATTTTCTCCTCTTTTTGGTGTCTTCTCTGGGCAATAAATCACCTGTGCATAATTTTCGCTTTATTGTATTTCATACATGTATGTAGTCTTGATGTAACTCATCATCTTATAACTGAATAGAGTTTTGTCTTGAAATTTACTTTCCTGTGATTTCTTTGAAAATAATCCAAGCATTTGTTGCAAACAAATCTAAAACGTAAAAAATATGCACTAGCCATCACCTTGATGGTGCTTTCACAGAATATTTCCTTGCCGTCTGATCAATGACATCCACACCAGATTCATTTGTAACATTGTTTTTTTTTTTTTGTCAGCAGAAAAAAAAGAAAAATACAGAACACAAAAAAACAAAGAACTAGGGAATGAAGAAGGGATCAGCTGCTCATACGTCCTCTTGCCTCCCATAACGAACACAGAGGTCCCGACCGGAGAGCGCAGCACAAGTCTGCAGGTGGCGAATGTCCATTTCCTGTTGTGGGTTACAAAGAGGGCAATTGAGGCTCTGGACAACTTTTAAAATGCTATAAATGTTTTGCCAGACAGTTGTGGCCAGTCAGAAGTCGAAGCATAGCCACTGCCTCTGCCCTTGGTGTTGTTGGAATAAGATTGTAGTTCATAAACCAACATTTATCTATATTTCTAGCTTTTAAGTTTTGCCAAAAACAGTCTTTTAATTTTTTCTTAATGTGCAGTTTTATTGCACCAAAACAGACTGGTCGATTTGATATTTGCGAAATTGCAGATCCCCTCTTCCCCGCAATAGCTGTCTGGGAGTCCGACAGGATGACACACCCCTTAAATTTACAACAGCAGTGCTTCACTTGAGCTAGTGCCGTGTGTATCACCTTTACCTCTCCATCAAATGCAGAAGCATACTTTCCAACAGGGAGATAAAAAGAAAAATCATTGCTATAGACGCCTGCACCAGCATTTACAAGGCCATCCACTCTTGATCCATCAGTGTAGATGTGCATCCACTCACCCTCGGGGTATCTAGAATAAATTGTCTCCAGAGCAAGAGACCTGAGAATTACCTGATCAGTCTCCTTCTTCGAAACAGGCTGTATCAAATTTTAAAAAAGTAGGTCACCGGTGCAGATATTACACATGGATTTGTTAGGTGGTAAAGGGAGCATTTGTTGACTACAATCAATGTCATGTGTTCTTTTAGCTTCCAAAGCAAACTGCACAAATCCCTTCTGCGTTCTAAGGGACCTCTAATGTACCTTTGGTTCCCATCCAATCTTAAAAGGTATTCTTAACATTTTTTCAAAAAGAAGTAGAGTCTTTTCTTCTATATATGATTGTATCGTTCTAAAGTTAGCAAATAGAAACAACACATCTAATGGGATGGACTTCACCGCTCCTGTGATAAGGTGAAGTGCCTGATTATGTATAGTTTCAAGTCTATCTAAAATACTACATGATGAGGTTCCCAAAACCTCACAACAATAACTCATAAGAGGGAAAACAAACGTTATGTACGTAATTTCAAGTGTTGTATGACTACAGCCCCATTTGCAGCCCGCCAGATGCTTTAAGATGTTTAAACATTTGCAAACTTTTCCTACAGTCCTTTCAACGTGTGCTCTCCAATTGAGTTTACTATCGAAAGTAACACCCAAATAGTCATATTCAACAGTATGAGCAAGAATGTCCTGCCAAAATCTTATTTCAGGTTTAATTTTCTTTTGTGTTCAAAGGGGATATTGGCTGGACAGCCGACTTGAAGCATTTAAAAACATATTATTATTGTCGCACCATTTGGAAAATCTCTCCATAGCTTTATTGAGTATTTCCTCAATTTTCTTAACACCATTGTGTTTTTTGGTTTCAGTCCATAGAACCAAATCATCAGCAAAAAGAAGGCATTTGATACCTGGGACAGACCTAATCTCCTTAATTAAATCATTGATATAGATATTAAATAATATACAACTCAGAACTGCCCCCTGTGGCAATCCAGTTTGGAGAAGTTTATACTTAGAGAAGCCAGTTCCATATCTAACTCTACATAAGCGTTGGCCAATAAAGGAAATAAGCCAGTTAAGCATATTTAAATGAATGTCAAGTTTTGCTAGCTTTACAAATAACTTCTCTTTCCAAACCAAATCATACGCAGATCTGAAATCAACAAAGAGTGCCATCAAGTAGTTGCTTCGATCCAATGTGTCTTTTATGTCCTGACTTAGTAGCGCCACTTGCTGGTTTGTAGACCTATGTATTCTAAAACCTGCTTGTTCATCAGCAAGTAGCCCTCTGCTTTCGAGGTACCAATTAAGTCTATTAAATATCATTTTTTCCATTGTATTTACCAGCATGCTCATGAGAGAAATCGGGCGATAACTTTAAGTCATTTGGGTCCTCGTCTTTTTTGAGAATTGGTATAACCAGTGCTTTTTGCCATTGCAACAGCACCATGCCTGTTCTCCAGGATTCACTAAATAATTTAAGGATTGTCCGTAGAGCACCAGGACCAAGATGCTTTAGAAATTCTGGGTGTAGTCCATCTTCACCGGGTGACTTTTTGTTCTTTAAAGCGGCAATTGAAAAATTTAGCTCATCAACAGAGAACGAATTCTCAAAAATATTCCAAAAATCACCTGAAGAGAAGTGAGATTTTTAACTTGTCCTTATCACTCTTTTAAGTACTCTTCAATTCCTTCTTGCAAAGAGACTCTTTTTCTGGTTCTGCGCCAAAACTCTACAAATGCATTTGCAATGTCCATATCATTTCATCATTGCAATGTCCATAAATTTCATCTGGGAATCGTCCTAAAGTAGCTCAGTGGTAGAACACCCGCACGTTAAGCAGCAGTCCTAGGTTCGATCCCCAGCTCTGGAATTTTTTGCGTAGTTGGTAAAAAATAAAAATTAATCAGCCTAAGCACTCCAACTTGCCTAATATACTTGAAAGATTGATAGAATCACTTTCTAAAACATATATAATTACTGCAGCATAAATGGAGTTGCGAATTAATTGGTTTATCTGTTGCGTCTGTGGTTTGCAGAGAAAGATGATATTGCCAACGGTTCTAATCCGAGAAATTTCATCTGGGAATCGTCCCTGAGTAGCTCAGTGGTAGAGTATTCACACGTTAAGCAGCCATCCTGGGTTCAATTCCCAGCTCTGGAATTTTTTGCATAGTTGGTAAAAAATAAAAATTAATCAGCCTAAACACTCCAACTTGCCTAATATACTTAAAAGGTTGATAGAATCACTTTCTAAAACATGTAAAAATTTATTTTAAAATTTCAATTTATGAGCTGCTACATTTATTTTTTAAATGTTTAATTCGTGTTTCATTTCAAAAGAAGTGATTTATTTGAAACAGTATGATAGCTATAAGCATACTAATTAAAAATCAAAATTTCCCATTAATCAGACATAGGAAAACATATTAATGTCCATCTAAACACATTTCATTTGTAAAGACGGGCTACTTAGTGCATGTAAAAATGCAAAAGAATGCATCCCCATTAATTCTTTAGGATAGTTCATCAATCAATCAGTTTATTAATAATCCCTTGTTGCATAACGAAATAATCCCTTGTTGCATTATTTACAAAACAATTAACAATAATCCAATTATTAACAATTAATAATCCCTTGTTGCATTATTTATGAAATGCACATTTTATATAAACATTTACACTATATAACACACCCTATAGTATAAATGTTTATATAAAATGTGTATTTCATAAATTGCATAAAAATATTTTAAGAAAAAATATATATAATAGATGTTCTCATAACGGGAGCTTTGGCGCTTAATGGGTTAATGCATATATATTTATTTTTCATCTTAATTTTTTTCAAATAAAAAAATGGCAGTCTTTAAAAAAAAACCTGCATGTCTAGATTATGCATGTGTGAAACATTCGAAAATGAGTTTAATGCAAATAGTCTCATAAATTTTATCTTTTATAATATATCACAAATTTATATTTCTATTTTGGTATATGGTCTCTACAGCATTCTATTTTCAATTTAACTCACTCGAATTTAAAGATACAGTCATGCAGTTTTCTAATGATGCTGTTAGATGAAGACTTTCCAATTGAGGAAATTTGCACATGGTTGCAAAATTAAAAATGAAACTTTTTGAAAAGTAACAAGGAATTTTTTCATAATATAGTCTTTTTCCCATCCTTATTTTAAACATTTTTTTTTTTCTTTTTCAATTTACATTGTCTATAAATTTCTAATAGATTAAGTTTCTCACCACTCTTTTGGGACACCCTGCATATGCACACACAATTTTTTTAAACCACATTAATTAACTGTAAATTATATCTGCTGTTTACTATGGTTCGTTTTAAACTTATCATATAATAAAAATAAATTATTTTGAATTTTTTTTAAAGAAAAAATTCATTTTTTCCAAACCCTAGTCTTAATTCCTAATTTGTCCATGTTTTGCTTCATCAGTATTGTTGTGCTCGCTACATACACCAATTTATTTTTCCATTTCTTTAAAATTCTTTGTCTGTATAAAAAGTAAAAAAATAATCATAATTCTGTCAAAATAGTAATTTGTGCATCTTTTTATTATTTGCAAAATACTTTATTTGTAACTGCCAAGTATTTTTTAATTATAATTTTTTTTTTCAATTCATGTTTCTGTATTTCAGCAAGCTCTAGTGGAAAATGCAAAATTAAACTTCAGTTACCTACACCAATCGTAGCACCTCCTCCTCCTCCACCACCTCCTTCTCAACCCCTGCCTTCACAAGTCACACCATTACGACCACCATCTCCTAGATCTTCTCAAAGTCCAAGCAGCAGTACACGGTCTCGTACTAATACTAGTAATGGACATCTGCCCAATTCTGATAAAAACAGTCCTCAATCTATCTCACAAGTTGTATCTCCAAGTTCTACTGTCTCTGAATCTGAAGAGTTTGTTTCAGATGTAAAACCTTCATCACCTGTCTTATCTAAAGTGTTTGTTACTGAACCTGATACGAGTTCTGTGTCAAAATCAAGTCCAACAGGTAAGGTTATTACTAAAAATTTTTTATTTCATGAAACTGAATATTTTTTGTAAAACATTGTAATACAGTATATTTGAGGTATTCTGAAGCAGCTCGTACATATGAACTGTGGAACCTGCAGCATCCCCAGTTAACTATAAACACATTTATCTATCTTAAATTCTTGCACTTTATGCAATCATTGACACCTTGGGTATGGATTTAGTTGAAGAAATTCTTGCATTTGAAACATCCAGACAGTGTTGTACTATTTTGTCCAGGGTGGAAAAAACCATCCAGGACAAAATATCATTTTGCCCATTTTGTCCACTTTTATTCAGTTTTAATTTATAAACTAGAAATACCCAGTGAGTAAATATTTTGGTTATTTTTAGTCAGTTTTAAGCAAAAATACAGAGACAGTTGTTTTTCTCCCTCTATATACATACACACTTATAGTTTATGAAAACACTTGTAAAAATATTAACTGATTCTTGACTATGACAATTCTGATTTTTCCATTTTGATATTTTTTATTATAAATGATGCTATTGAAGGCTGTCTTGTTCATTCAGACTGAGAATACAATGAGTATGAAGTAGAGCTAGAGCTTGTTAAACTGGATACATCTCATATACTTTCATTAGAATCTTGTTTACACTTTCGTCTTTTGGGACATTTTTCTAAATAGTTTCATATTCTATGTGCTTTAGAGCACTCTGCTACTAGAGCACTCTTTACAGCACATTCTAACAATTTTAGCATTTTTAATTATTTTTTCAGAAAATTTTCTTATTGGATCTTTTTATCACATTTATCTGGAATTGTACTCATCTTTGCTTTCTTTCTTTCTGTGTGTGTGTGTGGGGGGGGGGGAATTAATCCAACACTTTAAGTGTACTAAAACATCTGACTCTACCACTCATGAAACTCACTTGGGACCCGGAGAAGAACACATTTTTTATTTTTTTTTACATTTAACTATACTAAATGAAGCATCCGACTGTACTGTTGATGCAACTCAGTATGACTAAGAAAAGAGCAGAGAAGTTATAAGTTTACCTTTCAGTTTTGGTTCAGATTTTTTAGTTATTGTTCCTGTTTTAAATTTTGGTTTATGTTCTCCTTCAGTCTTGGAGAAAAATTTACTGTGACTGTAGTATGTAGCGTAGGATTGGCTCTTGAATGAAGATGAATTTTAAGTTAATTTTCCTTTTCTTAGTTCTGGTTCAGAATTTTAGTATTTATTCTAGTTTTTGATTGTGAATCAGGTTTGAAGCAGAACTGATTTTAATATGCATCAAATGACTGGTTTCTAAATGAAAGAATTTTTCATCTCCAACAAAAGTTTTAAAAATACCGTTAATTTAAAAGTACAATTGGGAAAGTGTTTACTATTTTCTCTGTATTATATTGTTATATGTATATAGAAATTAAAGTCTATAAAAACAAAAATAAAATTCTTTTATTTTTTATTTTCAATAAAAATGCTTAAGTTTATGCTATATCCCTTGATGAAAGAAACCCCTTTTTTCATGTACAATGTAATTAAATTAATTATTTGATAACTAATTTACTTTTTTATTTTGTTATGTTTAATTTTTCAGCAAAGTATTCCATAAAATTAATTGCTTTAATATGGAGTTTATCTTTTCTTTGTGAATTTATTGGGTTATATATGATTCATATGTGATGACTTTTAAGGAATAATTAAAAATATATATTCTTATTTTTGTTAAAATGTAGGAGCACAGTTTTGTTTGCATAATAACAAAACATGCACCATAATGATACTCTTAACTCAATGATTTTTATTGTCCATTTCTTCCAATTTTGTCCAGCATCCCGGACATTTTACAAAAAAGTGGACAAAATACCAACACTGCATCCAGATGTCATACTCATGACCAGATATTATGTCTAGGTCTAGCGACAGTGGCCAAATTCGCAATCCTGATTGGAAGAAATATCCTCCTACAACTTACAAATCCCTTGCCATAAGCAAGAATGTGCATGTTTAATTTTGTGCTACCTTGAATGACAAAACATACTTGTCATTTGTTACTACATATCTATCAAAGCAAGTGCATCACACAGTGTAGTTGTCATACGTTTCTTAGGCAAAGCAAGTGCATGAATCAACATAGTTGTCGAATGTACACAAGGGGTTAAGCTTAAAGCTAGTAGCCATCATGTAGCAGTAACAAAAATCTCCCCAAAAATCTTTTTTAAAAAACTTTGACCGGAACTGTTCAAGACACAGTTACCACTAACATTACATTTGATTAGTCTGCACCTATATGAAGTCATTGACATACTCCAATATTTGTAAAAAAAACAACTCGGAGAGAACTTGGAATTGACAATTCTCAGTTCCAGCAGATACAATTTAGCTTATAAAAGCATTTCTG
The DNA here is from genome assembly GCA_038373885.1 of Cheiracanthium punctorium. NCBI lineage: Eukaryota > Metazoa > Arthropoda > Arachnida > Araneae > Cheiracanthiidae > Cheiracanthium > Cheiracanthium punctorium. Next base: position 339,860 of record JAWZYV010011998.1, read on the forward strand.
TGTGTTGTTAGAAGTATTTGGTCTGCAAGGCTTGGCATTTTTTTCGTAAGCCTCTTGTGCATTTGGAACAAGAAAATCGTTTTTTTTTTTACTTAAAAATTTTTATAAAAACAAGTATGTAAATTATCTCTTTTTATAGGGTGTATGTCAAAGAAACAAAATCTGCCTAACAGACTTTGTCCATATTTTAAACTAATTGCACTAGTAACTCAAAAAAGTTTAGGCTGATTCTCTATAAGCTGCGGTCGTCTCATCCCTATCACAGGCTAGATGTCATCGTAACCCGTCTCCGCATTGGCCATACATGATTTACTCATAAGCACTTACTTCTGGGCGAACCTGCTCCAGAGTGCCCTCACTGTCATACTTACCTCACCATTTGTCATCTTTTAACCTCATGCACTGCTTTTAATAGTTTTTACCAAATGCTTTTTAACAGTAACTCATCCCAAACTTGATGATATTTTGGGTGAAACCCCGCATTGGAATCTGTTTGCTTTTCTTAGACGTACCAACATTTTTTATTCAGTGTGAAGTGTCCCATTTTGTCTGACTGGGTGTCCCATTTTGATCTGGGTGTCTGACTAGTGTCCCATTTTGATCATCTGGGAGCCCCCATCCAGATGTCTTTATTTTATTTTTTATCTACCTTTGACACCTTTTGAATTTTACTATCCACCTTTTAGTCTACTTTTTAGCTTTTACTAAGGTTTTGTGACACCTTTCCCGGAATACTTCATTATATGGTTCTAACTCATCGTCTGGCGCAGTATGTTCTTTTTGGACTTTGTCCCATTAAACACCAACCATCCATCTTTATAAGCTGCACTATGCAGTGAAATAAACTTATGTTACTGATAGAGGTTATTGTTTATTTTAGTGTATAGTAGAGCTTATAAGAAGAAACTATCAAAATTTTGAAGTGCTTGAAATGATTGGTTTTTCGATATTTATGGTCAGAAATCTCATGACAAAAGTGTGTGAAAATTTAAATAATTATATAAAATGTTAGCTTTTTAAACTGTTGTAAAATAATAATTGACAGTTAACGTTTCTGACTTGGTTTGGGGATCAGCAAAAGGCACCCCATTCTGAGAGGTGGCAACAAAATCAGTTATGGTTCCAAAGATGGGGATGCAAAATTATGGTTTACCCCGGGTGGCATTATCTCTATTTCGGGCATTGTTTGCATTTAAATAAATATAAAATTTAAAAGTGAAGCAATTAATGTGAAAAGGTGTAATTTGGTTTTTCATTTCTTTTTTCTTTATTTTTAGTGCAGAATTTTTTCTCATAATTTACCTCTCTACTGTTGCTTTTTTCAAAACCTTAAAATTAGGGTTAAAAAAATGGGAGCCCGATCACCCAGATGGCTGAAAAGTATCCCTTGGAGTCTATAGCTTTTTTTTCATTAATATAATTCAATATACACATGGGGCCGAAATATTTTTGCTGGCTCTTGAAATATTACAACTTTTGTTGATCCCTGATTAAAACCACTGGTGTAAATGGCAGTTAACACGAGGAGGAGGGGGAGCAAAATCTCTCCTATTGTAGAAAATACCATTTTCAAATAGGTTATATCTGAATTTTCTCGAATTTTAGGGGGAGCAATTGCCTCCTCTTGCTCTTAGTAAGTTATGCTTATGATTAAAACAATGGATCAATTTTTTTTCTGCAGCAATTTTAATAACTGAAGCTACAAACCATTGCTGGAAGAAGGGTTGGCTCTAAGGCAGGTGGTGCCCCCCCCCCCCTGCAAACATACAAAAAAGGCACCCTCTTTTACACTCCAGATCAATTTTTTCTCAGTTTTTTAGTTCAAAATGGCACCCCTTCAAATGCGCTCCATGTGATGCTTACTTTGCTTACTCTGTCGGGCTGCCCCTGACTGGAAGTAATATATGAAGTAGTTAGAAAAAATCACATTCTTTTAAGAATCAAAGCATTTCATTCGAGTATTATGAAAAATCAAAATGAATGATGTCATCAATAGTTATGCTATAAAACAATCTTAAATCATGACATCATAATCTTTCCCATGAAAAATTTTTTACCTAATTGCAGGGCTCGGCCCGAGTCACTTTTCTCACTATTTTTAAAAGTTGTCACTATCGGTAACTATTTTCAACAGTTTGTCACTTTTTACTTCCTTGTACGGAGTATAAGGAAGTAATGCGATCCCGAAAATTTTCAGAGGCCAAATTTCGACGAAAAAACCGATTTTGTCTATCTCTAAATTTACCTTTAAGAAATTTTTCGATGCATCTCATCATAAGCTAGCATGCACGATCCTATGAACGCGTCTGCAATTCATTTTGACCAGCCTCGAGTCTATATTGCCCAGTTTTTCCATGCCGTCTGTACGTATGTATGTATGTAACTCACATATCTCAAAAACTATTCATCGTAGAATGTTGAAACTTTATATTTAGGATTTTTCTAGCATCTAGTTATGCACTTTCCCTTTTGGTCTCAGTCGAATGGATAATTTATGTACAGGACCGCCCAAAAGATTTGAAATACATTACGCTGCACGGGCCAAAATTCATTAAAGCATATTTTAGAGGTTTTTGGCTATTTCAAATGACTCAGAAGTGATATATGCTGTAAAGAGTTACAAAATGAACTTCTCCATCAAAAATGGTGTCTTTATCATTTATAGTTCTGCTACAGGCACACTCAAAAGATTTCCAACACATTACGGTCAATGGCAATTTTAGGGGCATTCATCCATTTCAAGCGCAATAGCTTCCTACCATATAAGTTAGGTAATGGTCCGACTACGGTCACGTGCCTCCCTCAACAACTATGCCAAAAGTCGCCAGGCTTGGCGACTTTTGGTGTATGTGTGTATGTATTTAACTTTCAAATCTCAAAAACTATTAGTCATAGAATGTTGAAATTTCATATATAAGATTGGTGTAACATCTAGCTGTGCATCTCGATTTTTGGTTCCAATCTACTGGAGAGTTTATTTACAGGACTACCAAAAAGAATTTCAATACTTTAATGTCTATGGATATCTTCAATATAATACAACTGTAGACAGTCATTGTTTGGCCCATGTCCAAAATCTCGCCGTCTGTCATCGACCTTGGCGAGTTTTGCCTAAATATTGCCAAATTTGGAGATAGTCATTTGGTCCATGCTTAAAATATTGCCATTTGTCATCATTCTTGGTGAGTTTTGGCAAAATATCGCCAAATTTGGCAATAGTCTGTCATTTGGTCCATGCCCACAATCTTGCCATTTGTCGTCAACCTTGGCGAGTTTTACCAAAATATCACCAAATTTGGCAATAGTCGGTCATTTGGTCCATGTCCAAAATATCGCCATTTTTCATCATCCTTGGCGAGTTTCGGCAAAATATCGCAAAATTTGGCTATAGTCAGTCATTGTTTGGTCCATGCTTAAAATATCGCCATATGTCGTTGACCTTGGTGAGGTTTGCCGAAATAGCGCCAAACTTGGCACCAAAAATTATTTCGTATTTTGTATAACTCTAAAAACTTGACCCGTAGAATTTTGAACTTTTGTATTTAGAACTATTGTAATATCTAACTGTTTTCAGTATCTTTTTTGACTGCAGTCGACTGGGAGTTTATTTACAGGGTCAGCCAAATGACTTTAAGTACATTAAGATGTATGAATGCATTCAATTCATTGAAAGTCTGTGGTCAATGACTACTTTGGCTATCCCCAAAATCTCGCAAACTATCTCAAGCTTGTCGGCTTTTGGTGAAATATCACCAAATAAAATGTCAGAAGGAAATCTCAAACTGAACTCAGCTTAGCGATATCGAAATATTTGGCTAGAAATCACTAAACCTTACTGTTACTGATATTTTATCTCTTTCAAACAAAATAAGTTTAGATAAAGTATGCTGAAAATATTTTTGATTTAATAGACAGGCAAGGAAGTCATTTTGTCCACATCAGATTTTTTAAAACTTATAATCAAAGTTCATTCAAACATCGCCAGAAATCAAAACAACTAAATCCTCTTGCAGACTGCTCTTATGTCTTGTCGTTCTCTCTCTCTCTCTCTCTCTCTCCAGCAGGGGTGCAGAAACTGTTTTTACTCTCAACATTTCCCTCAATCCATATGCAAATTTCCCCAAAATTTTGATATGTTTATTGACTTGTATAAGTTCTGTATTACCATAAGTGTAAAAATATTTGCAATGTACATGCTACATACATGTTTACTAAATAGCAATTGGTCCAAGTTAAGGGAAAGCAAACTGTTGATCGGTGAAAAAGTTGAAAAAAAATCGCTTTAAAAATAGGAATGGGAAAGAATAACTCGAAGAATTTTGTAATTCATTGTTAAAATCGAAATCAGTTGTATATTTTCAGCAAAATTTCCCCCTATCCTAGATTGCCAGATCGTACATATTCTGCATCCCTGGCAAGAATGTATTTTTGATATTAGTGTTTTGTATTTGTTATGGTCAAGGAAAGGTCAAGAAATCAAGCTTACTTTATATGGTAGACACCCTGAATAACCAACAGAAGTGGCAACTTTTTCCATTTCTAAAAAAAAAAAAATTTGGGAAGTTTTTATTAATTTTTGCTTACGCACATTGGGGGGCCCCCCGTTGCCCTTGGGCCCCGTATAATTGATACAGCGGTAGCTACGCCCCTGCCATTAACATAATAAATTATGTGTTGAATGGTATAATTTAAGTCACTATTTAGTCACTTTTTTAAAATACTTAGTCACTTTTCTCACTAGTTTTGTTCCTACAGCTTGGGCTGAGCCCTGCTAATTGCTTTCATGTTGTTTTGAAACGTAAATTTTAAATAGCAAGGTTAAAGGGATATGATCTTTGGCATAACCTGGTGGTCTAAGTACAAATGACGATGATTCTGTGGTGAGGCCAAAATATAGTTTTACAGACTTTTAGGTATTATAATTATTTTTACTATAATTTATATTTAGTCTTATATGATACTAGCCGCTTCCAGCGACCAGTTGGTTTGCCATCTTAATAAATCTTGTTCAAAGAGAAGCCTGTTTCTCACTGCCTTCCTTGGCACCGAAATCTCTCAGATTCTGAATCAATTTAAAATTTAGATGGTTATAAACAAGAGTGGCTCTAAAGCAAGTTGCTCCCCCTGCTAACGTTAAAAAGCTTATTATAATCCATGGGTCTTCCCTATTTTCTTTGTTCATTCCATTAAGTTTGAAAGTATATCATTATTCATGACTGTGGTTAAACAAAATTAAAACTGATATTTCTAACATCCTTTTTCTAGATGTAATACATTAGAAATAGATGGGGAAAAGCTCTGCAGAAATATGCACAATTTGAACTGAATGAAAGTTTCAAAAACTTTTCAGGTTTATTCATAATCCAAGTAGCAGACGATAAAATGACAATAAAAAATTATTTCAGCATCATTTAACGATGATAGAGCATTAGTCACGGTAAATTATTGATTATCAACCATTTTATTTTTCACCAAATTGAAAAGTTGTACATTTTAGTCTCAAAACATTTCCAAATACAATTTTTTCTTGCAAATTTATATTAAATTAAAAATGCGCTCTCATTAAATTGTGCCAATCACTAGAATCATCTTCTCAAAATTGCATATCAACCATTTTATTTTTCACTAAATTAAAAAGTTGTACATTTTAGTCTCAGAAAATTTCCAAATCCTATTTTTCTTTTGAGTATAAAACATTTCATTCCTGCTCTGATTTCACATGCACACGATATTTTAATTAAAAAACCTTACAAATGATCTAAACAAATAAAAAATCATTATTCTTTTATTTTTACTTCGAGTCTTAATCCTTTAATAAACCTGCCAAATATGGCAACCTAGATATGCTTAATCCTCACTTTTTCCACTGCAGGGTGTTACAATTGTGAAATGGCGGATAGCAAAAATTAGCCTTTTGCGATATGTTTTTTATCGATATCTCCTAAAATAATTCGAATTTCAAAAAAATCGCTTCGACGTTTGTCGGGACCTGTCCTGGAGAATTTCCATACAAAATTTGGTAGGTCTATGATCACCGGTCTGGGGGCTACGTGAGACACAGCCAGACATTTTACACTTTGTTTTATTTATGTAGATAGATAGTCTATTTATTTTCTTTTATGTATCACAAAGGTTGATTGTTTGAGCATCTTTATATCTGTGGGAAAAGAATGAAAAATAAATTTAAGATAAAAGAAATGAAAGCATTAAGAAAGATTTCTTACCATTGGTAGCAATTTTTTAAACTCTCCATGCTCTAATTTTCCCTACCTTCATATGAACTATATCCTATTACACCCTTTTTTTTTTTTTTTAAGATTTTATTTATATATTATACTTACTAAATTACAGGTAGTGAATCAAATTCATTCTTCAAAGAAAATTTCTTAGCTTATAGGAATTAGTTTAATCTATACTTTTAGATTTCTTTATTTAAAATATATTTATTAATATATTTAATTATGTTTTTTTCCCTTACATTTTATAGTTTGTGCATATATAAACCATGGATGTACAAGCGGACCATACCTTAACCCCAGACGGATAGCTAGTTTGCCTGTTAAGTACGGGCCTGGTTCAATGAATCGTGTGTTGAGAGAAGCAGTTCAGACATTTATTGACTGTGCTGAAAATGAAAAAAGTGTATTTAATTTGTTGAAGCAAGGCGATGGAAAAGTTATTATTACTGGTATAGTAAAAATTTTTTCAAAAGTCATGTTTCTTATGTTAGAAATCTGTGTGTTCAGTTCATTTCATTTAAAGGAAAAAGCTTCTATAGTTTTAATTGCATTTAATTACTTATTATAAGTGTTTTCTTCAAGAGTAAAGGTTTCTAAAAGATTTTCATGAAGAAATTTATGTACTTATGTATTATACCATCGATCTGCCAAAACAAGTAATATCATGCTAAGAAAATATTAGCTTTAATTAAGTACACTACCTTGCAAAAGTTAAGCACGGAGAGTTAAATGCTAATTTCCGGAAGCCAATCAGAATTGAAGAGGATGTAATTCACTGCAGAGGTTGATGAAAGTATGCAAATATGTTAGGTAACAGCCAATCGCTCTTTCATGTCAAGTAATATGCAAAAAGGGCAGTCTTATAAGATGCCAGCTTTATGAAGGGTTTCAGAAGTTGATTGTGAGTGCTGATAGAAGATGTTTAGAACTTTCGTACAATTTGTTTTCAAGACATATGTGTTTCTATGACTTCTTCTGGAAGATGAATGGAAGATTCTGAGCACTGGCCATTCTGTAGCAGGGTTCCTACGCCCTCAGGGAAACCTGGAAAACAGGGAAAACTCAGGGAATTGAAAATTAGCTCTTAAAACTCAGGAAAATCTCATGGAAAAATGTAATTTTGCTTTAAAAACCTGGAAAATCCAACTTCAACCCTGGAATTTTAAGAAAATTTACCCCCTCTCTTTATTTTTATGGCTTTCACCCTATTCAAGGGTCAACTACTTCGCTAATGAAGCGCTCATGCAATTGGAAATGGATTATACAAGATTAATCATCTATCACTTAAAACTGCTTAGGACGAATAGCACACTTGCTTCTCATTTTGTCTCTGCAGTTCTGAGCATTTGTGATTGCCCCCTTTTCTCATTTCAGTTGGAGGGGCTGTTCTTTGTGTTGTGTACTGTGCACAAAGTTAGATTGTGTAATATTATCACGTATACAAACTCTGCTGATATTTGCTAGATTACAATGTAGAATGTGTGTTCCTATTAGTGTTAAATATTTCATTGTTAATGCATAGGATTGGTGGAATTTACTTAGTTCTAAAGCATATGGCAATTTTTACCAATAGCTTTGTGTACTGGCAGTAGTATGAAAAACATATCTTGAAACTATCAATCAATGAAGTGGTCCCAAAAATTCTTTTTTACTTCTGTAAAGCTGCTGCATAATTTCTGATATTTTATAGGTGAAATTGAATTTAAAACCATGTTTGATATAAATGTAATCCATTGATTTTGCGATAATTGAGGGGGAGTATAATTTTGATTACCATAGTGCTATCATAATTTCATTACCTTAGAATGGGGCATATAAATTAAAAGTATTTAGTCTTATGTTTATTTTTTTTTTTGCGATAACCTGAAAATTCTTGAAAAATCACCTGGAAAACTCAGGGAATTTCATTTTTAAAAATGAGTATAAACCCTGTGTAGGGTGCATTGAGGCAGGACAGTTGATCACAGATGTTGCTCTTTTCTTCGGCGTTCATCATTCTGTAATTTCACGTTTATGGAAACAATTTCAAACCACACAGACAGTTGTCCGAAGGCCCATAGCTGGTTGCCCAAGAGTTACAACCCTGACGGAAGATCGATATATTGCTATTTTAGCCAAGCGGAATTGCAGGGCGACCTCAACACGTGTGACATCTATAGTTACAGCCAGGGCCAGCGGAAGCGGGCCTGCAAGGCCTTCTTTGCAGGCGGGCGCCAAACACAGAGGGGCGCCAAATTGTCCCCAAAGCAAAAACTTTTAAAAAATGGACAGATTTTTGGAAGATATGTTTTATATTAATAAGGATTGCAGTGTATATATACAATTTGTTTATTTGTCTGATAAAATGTGTTGCAAGGCCGTAGATAGAGGGGGGGGTCAGGAACATATTACCAGGGCTGTACCCAGAAAATAATTTTGGAGGGAGTCCGACATTTTTTAAGGGGGGGTGGGGAGAGGGGGGAGGTCTGCTTGATTGAATATCATCATTTTATATATAAATACTCTCTCTCTCCCGCACATCTATAATAATAAAAATGAATGTTTGTAAACCTGTCTGTCTGTATGTGTGCGGTCTCCAGACAAACCTACTGCACGCAGAACTCTGAAAATTTGAATATATAAGCCCATGAGTCCGGTAATGTGCACCTGAGAATCAGAATTTTAAAATTTTAATTACTTTTTTAATTATTAATTAGAAACCGTTCTAAAACGGAAATTTTCTTACCCTGTGTTACGAATTTTGGGATCAACCCGCTGTTCTGGGGTTTAAAGTAGTTTAAAATTCGTATTCTACACGTTAAATAGTTCAAATTTGCTTTTTGTTGCATCAATATGGAATGTTCTGGAAATCTCGGGTTCTATGGGTCGTGGGTCTTCGAAAACCAAATTTTTGGGGACTTATTTTTGGCGCCAAGTTTGGCGATTTTTCTGTCAATTGGGGCGTTTTTCCTAATGGGGCCTTTTCATGAAATTTTTTATGGTATTTAATACCTTTAATGACCTAAAATTTCCTAATTTTCAGAAATTTAAATCGAAAATTGTGGATTTTACAGTATAATTTATTTAATTGGATGAAATATTTAATAACTCCAGCAATTTTAATGTAAATTACACGATATTTCTGGGAGAAATACGTGACGGCCACGGCAGTGAGTAGTCTTTAGTGGTGCATTTGTAAGTAGGTACCAGAAACGCGGGAACTATAATTTTCACATTCTGTAAGATACTTGCGACCTAGAGTACTAATCTCGAGTTGCAGTTTACATGTCAGATTTTGTAAATCGCATAATTTAAGGGGCTCACGGGCAACGCCGTGCGGGACTGCTTGTATAGGATAAATATATAATGTGATAATTTCGGGGAGGGGCAGGGTCCGGATCCATAGGACCAACCCCCCTGGGTATGGTTTTGTATATTACTATATGTAAAAGGGAAGTAAAAACTTTTAGAAACATATATTACTATATGTAAAAGCAGGGGCGGCCATAGGGTATTTGTTGATTTTTTGCATTTTACATCTTCGTGCTTAACTTTTGGAAGTGAGTGTATATCGTTCATTAAACCAGATAGTTCAGAAGATCTACAGTTCATTGAGGCTAACTGCCAGACTGTACAGTTCTCTTTGAGTGTCGTGGTCTATGGGTCGTGGGTCTTCGAAAACCAAATTTTTGGGGACTTATTTTTGGCGCCAAGTTTGGCGATTTTTCTGTCAATTGGGGCGTTTTTCCTAATGGGGCCTTTTCATGGAATTTTTTATGGTATTTAATACCTTTAATGACCTAAAATTTCCTAATTTTCAGAAATTTAAATCGAAAATTGTGGATTTTACAGGATAATTTGTTTAATTGGATGAAATATTTAATAACTCCAGCAATTTTAATGTAAATTACACGATATTTCTGGGAGAAATACGTGACGGCCACGGCAGTGAGTAGTCTTTAGTGGTGCATTTGTAAGTAGGTACCAGAAACGCGGGAACTATAATTTTCACATTCTGTAAGATACTTGCGACCTAGAGTACTAATCTCGAGTTGCAGTTTACATGTCAGATTTTGTAAATCGCATAATTTAAGGGGCTCACGGGCAACGCCGTGCGGGACTGCTTGTATAGGATAAATATATAATGTGATAATTTCGGGGAGGGGCAGGGTCCGGATCCATAGGACCAACCCCCCTGGGTATGGTTTTGTATATTACTATATGTAAAAGGGAAGTAAAAACTTTTAGAAACATATATTACTATATGTAAAAGCAGGGGCGGCCATAGGGTATTTGTTGATTTTTTGCATTTTACATCTTCGTGCTTAACTTTTGGAAGTGAGTGTATATCGTTCATTAAACCAGATAGTTCAGAAGATCTACAGTTCATTGAGGCTAACTGCCAGACTGTACAGTTCTCTTTGAGTGTCGTGGTCTATGGGTCGTGGGTCTTCGAAAACCAAATTTTTGGGGACTTATTTTTGGCGCCAAGTTTGGCGATTTTTCTGTCAATTGGGGCGTTTTTCCTAATGGGGCCTTTTCATGGAATTTTTTATGGTATTTAATACCTTTAATGACCTAAAATTTCCTAATTTTCAGAAATTTAAATCGAAAATTGTGGATTTTACAGGATAATTTGTTTAATTGGATGAAATATTTAATAACTCCAGCAATTTTAATGTAAATTACACGATATTTCTGGGAGAAATACGTGACGGCCACGGCAGTGAGTAGTCTTTAGTGGTGCATTTGTAAGTAGGTACCAGAAACGCGGGAACTATAATTTTCACATTCTGTAAGATACTTGCGACCTAGAGTACTAATCTCGAGTTGCAGTTTACATGTCAGATTTTGTAAATCGCATAATTTAAGGGGCTCACGGGCAACGCCGTGCGGGACTGCTTGTATAGGATAAATATATAATGTGATAATTTCGGGGAGGGGCAGGGTCCGGATCCATAGGACCAACCCCCCTGGGTATGGTTTTGTATATTACTATATGTAAAAGGGAAGTAAAAACTTTTAGAAACATATATTACTATATGTAAAAGCAGGGGCGGCCATAGGGTACGTGCCCCCCCCCCCCCCCTGCATTTCTTAAAATGGAAAGATCTTGAGCAGAAAAATTTGAAAAATAAAACAACAATTGATTCCGAAATACAAGAGATCTATGAAAATGAAAAAAAGCATTGGTCAAATGTATTAGGAAGACTGATTGAGATCACAAAATTTCTTGGCATCCAGAATTTAGCCTTTCGAGGCTCATCTGATGGGCTGTACCAAAAAGACAACGGAAACTTCTTAAAATTAGTGGAATTGTTTGCAAAGTTCGTCCCAGTTATGGAGTTTCACGTAGAAAGAGCATTACGACCTAAAGGTAGCAACAGTAAAGTTCATTCTATCATCAAGCAAATATAGTCAAAATGAAATGTTGCAAATTATTGACAGTGGTATAAGAGAGAAAATCTTACTATCTCTTCGAAAAGCCCAAGTACTATTCTATAATTTTGGTCTATTTACCTGATGTTAGTAAAACTGAACAGATTAGTGTCGTCATATGTTTTGTCGTCTGCAGTGATGGAGGGGCTGAAATCAAGGAGCATTTTTTAGGCTTTATTAAAGTTGATGATTCTACAGGTAGCGGCCTATGTGAGACAGTAATGGAAATGTTGAAAATGTGTGTGGAACATTCCTCTAGATGATACGAGAGGCCAGGGATATGATAACGGGGCAAAATATGAAAGGGAAGAAAAATGGTCTTCAAAATAATATCCTAAAAATAAATCCTTGTGCTTTTTATGTTCCTTGTTCCGCTCATAGTTTAAATTTAATGATTAACGATGCAGCAAAAATGAATGTAGATACTGTTAGTTTTTTTTCGACAATTCAAGAATTACATAATTTATTTGCTTCTTCTCCTAAACGACGGGCAGTTCTTTTGAAAAACATTTCCTGTTTAACATTGAAACCTTCTCAAACACTCGATGAGAAAATAAAATTGAAACCATTCGACCTTTAAGATATCAACTAGGAGAAAGCTATGAAGCTCTTTTTGAAATATCCGAAGGTGAATGCTTTTCAAAAGAAGTGCAAGACGAAGCACGAAGTATGTGCGCCAAAATCAAGGATTATAAATTTATTTGTTCCTTGATACATTGGCACGATTTGCTTAACAGAATTAATCCTGTCAGCAAACAATTGCAAGAAAAGGGTTTGAATATCATGACATTCTAGTGTGCACACAGGCTACTGTGTACACTAACCTTACAGGCAATAAGTAACTTTACAGACAATAAGTAAGACATTTTTACAGCCGGTATGAATGACCCATTGGATATTCTGAACTTAATTGTGTCAAATAAATTGTGCTTCCCGAACTTGAATATAATATTGAGAATACTACTCAGCATTCCTGTTAGTGTTGCTAGTAGCGAAAGATCATTCTCAAAATTGATCAAGACGTATTTACGGTCAAGTATATCTCAGGAAAGACTCATAAATCTAACTTTGATTGCTATTGAAAATGAAATCTGTCAAGAGATATATACAAAAGAAATTATAGAAAAGTTTGTAAATATGAAATGCAGAAAAATTAATTTTTCCCGATAAATAAATTTATTATTATAATTATTATTATTATTATTATTATTTGGCAAATGCTTTCTTCAAAACTTATTTCTCCTGTTTAAAAAAAAAAAAAAAAAAAAAAAAACGGAGGGGGGGGGGGGCGATTTTAGCTTTTTTTTGCAGGCTGGCGCCGGATAACCTTGCGCCGGCGCTGGTTACAGCCCTCATTGGTAAGGCGATATCTGCAGCTACTGTATGCCGAAGATTACATATGAGTGGACTGTACGCCCGGGTACCTCGAGTTTGTGTATTTCTATCCGTCCAATCAAGAAGTGCGTGATTAAAGTGGTGCCGGGAACATGTCAATTGGACTGTGTCTCACTAAGGCAATGCCATGTTTACTGATGAGTCAAGATTTGCTCTGGAGCCAGATGACAAGCATATAAGGATATGGCGTGAACAAGGAACACGTAATCAGCCCCAAAACATCACGCATTCTGGGCGAAGCATTATGGTGTGGGCAGGGATTTCATTAGGATACCGCACTGACCTGCACATCTTTAAACGGGGTTCTGTGACGGCTATCTGGTAGAGATGAAGTCCTAGAACCCATTCTGAGATTGTACGCTGCAGCAGTTGGCCCTACTTTTGTTTTAATGGACAATAACGCACATCCCCATAGAGCTGACATCATCGATGACTACCTGGAGAGTCAAGGGATTGTGCATATGGGTTGGCCAACATATTCGCCTGACCTTAATCCCATTGAAAATCTTTGGGATGGTCTCGGCTGTGCTGTATCTTCACATTTCCCACCTCCAGCCACTCTTATTGAGCTGGAAACTGCTCTGCAAGAAGAATGCTGATTGCTTAATTCTGCAGTGGTTGACCACCTAATTGAAAGCATGGTCACAAGGTGTAAACTTTGTATACAGATGAGGCGGATCACATACCCTATTAATGTCCTTTTTTTCATTTTATGCTGTTTATTTTCACTTTATACATAATTCTGTTTGTCTCCAGTATCTCATTATCTGATAACTTACAAAAATTTAATATTGTTTTCATTTCTGTATGTAATTATTCATTTTGTTTTATGCATAAATATACATGCTACTTTCCTGCCGAATTTTGTGTCAATCAAAGCAGTATTTGTTGATTTTTTTGCATTTTACATCTTCGTGCTTAACTTTTGGAAGTGAGTGTATATCGTTCATTAAACCAGATAGTTCAGAAAATCTACAGTTCATTGAGGCTAACTGCCAGACTGTACAGTTCTCTTTTATGAGTAGTTGAATCGCACTATTTTGTTCGTGTTGCTCATGATTGTGTATGTGTAGTAACACGTTCTGTAAATCATAAAATAAAATATTTGTATTTGAGACTAATAAATAAGGTTTTTTTTTATTTTTTATTTTTTTATTTTTTTATAGATACAATTCCATGTTTGTTTTGTTGTCTTTTGTGATACTTACGTACATTACAAGTAAAATTGAGTTTCATTTCAGAATTACAAAATGAATATAGCTTTTAATCCTTTTGTTGGCAGTGGCTAGACATTCTAGCTACATAATTGTTAACTTCATGCTGCTCATGTCAAAAATTCAGTAGCACTAGTCAATTTTCCTATGCCTATTGACCAGATGATAATGAAATTTCTACAAAATGATAAAGGGTGATAAAATGTAATTCACATTTTTTACCAACATGACCGATATTCTATAGAAAAGTTCTCAATGTTGTATTAAATTGATGCCAGAAATTTAAATCACTTCAGGAAACAGTAAAAACTGAAAAATGTGATAAAAATGCTTATGACGGAAAAGGGCTTACAATGCATTTTTCAGTTGAGCCTAGCAAGAATTCTTGGTTCTGCAGAATATGTATTGGTCAGAAACTTATTTTTGAATTTTTTTTATTATTATGCAGTTTTGGTATATTTAAACCATTTTGTACTATTTAGGAATAATTTATTTATTTGTGTCATTTAATTTACAATTAGTTGTTTGTATAAAAGTGGTAAAAATTGGTGCAATTTAAATGAGCTGGTGTTATCTGTTAGCATGAAGACCCTCATTTGTGATTTTAATGAATACTTTTATTTGAAAATCAAAATAGTGGTGATCATTTACTTTTATTTTTTTTATTAGTACATTAAATAGATGCTCAGCATTCTTTAACTGGATTTAGTTAAAGTGTTGAAAATGAGCAGCTTTCAATTTGGTTGTTTTATATCTTTTCCACAAATTTAAGTAGATGATACATTTGTTTTGTTGTCTTTCCTCATAAATTTATAATTTATGAAAGCACCAGAAATTGTATTTAGTTTCAAATGAAAAAACATCATTAAAGGATTTTTAAGACACTATTATTTGACTAACTGAAGGTCATGATGTATAATTAGTAAATGAATTAGTTAAAAAAGAAATGTGCAAGAATAACCAACAGGATAATGCATAAATACTGAAATTTTAATAGAAACACTGCTGTTAGACTACCACAGGCCTGCCTACTATAGAAAAATTCCTAATTTCTGCCTAAGTCTGTTTATTCAAAGTAATGGAAAAAATGACAAATTTATTTACAAGACTCAATGCTTGCCACTTTTAATCACAAGAGATACAATTTTTTCTAGCCGTTGGTTCTGTTTTATATTCTATTTAGTTAAAGTACAATTTCAATCAGGTACAATTAATGGAAATATTCAACTGGTTTATCTGTTTAAAAAAATTATTAATTAATGAGATTTTTATTGTTTTTGTAAAAGTAATCAGATTATCACCCACACTCATTGTGTACATCTAAATGTATAAAATAGTTTTCTTGTCTGTTCACTATGGCCACTGGCCACCTAGACTGCTTTTCAGATCTGGACCAAATTTGGCACATGCACTAGATAGGACAAAATAAAGATCAATCCAATTTTTATTTATTTGATGTTTTGTCCATTTTTCATGTATTTTGCATTATCTTGGGCAAAATTTTCTTCTGAAAATCATACATCTTATATCATCAGTCCGGAGAATGCTTTTTTAAATGAGTTATTCTGAAACATCATAGCTAAATAAGTTTTTTTAACAAATTTTTAAAAATTTGAAAAAAAAAAGCTTTTTTCAATATGTTTAGACGTTATACAGGGATGAGATTCTTCAGCTTTTTGTGAATTAAGAATTCACTTTTTGTATTTTTTCTCTGAAAATTCTGCTTTTTCCTGTGGATTTTTGATTTAGTTATTAACTGTGTGATATCTATTTTTTTCACATATATTATATACAAATATCTCATGTCCAAGTTATTTGCTTTTGTATGATTTCAGTTGTTTTAGTTTTTTACCAATATCATCCCTGTTTATAAGTCTGCAGAAAAATTATTTATGAAAATATCCTTTTGAAAACTTGATAATTCAGTCTCTCTCTATTAAAAAATAATAATTGAAAAAGAAAATAACACGAATTTTTAATTTTTAAAGAATATCTTCTGAAATATGTAATGGATTTTTTCCAATTTGGTCATTAATTTGCCATTAGCTTTGGGAATGTTTCCCATCTCCAAGCCGTGCTTTTGTAGAATGTTATTGGCCAATGCGTTAATGGATGTGTTCGAAATAAGATGCTTATAACTTTGTGGGTTTGAAAGGGTTCTCTGGAATTATTATAAGGAAATTATACCGAGAGTTCTATAAGAAAACTGCAGCCTTGTAGGGATTTCTTTATAGAAGTTGGCAACACTGTTGAATAACTTTGAATGCTTAATGGACAGATAATTAAACCTGTTTTTCTATGGTGATCAGGTTGTATGCCTAATATTATTTAGTGATGTTCGTATAGCCAAGGACACAGTGCAACTTGCTAATTTTTATATTATTATTATTTTATTTTTGGGACGGGACTTGGCAAATTTCTTAATACCAGGAAATGAATTCAGCTGGAACTTGGGAAACTGAGTTTGCAGTTTTTGTTCTGTTATTTATGGACAAATAATTGTGTTTCATTTATTTAATTTTAAACAGTGAGACTTTTTTTTGTGAGACAGTGAGTGTTTTTTTTTTTTTTTTTTAGGTTACAGGACTCTGCGATTTTTTGGAGTGTTGTTGTTTGTTCTATTTTTAGTTCACAGATTTAGTTTTTGATGATTCAAATTGAGTGGTTAAAGAATTGCACATATATGCAGACTAAGCTTTTAAAATTCATACTCTCTTTGTGCATTAGTGGTTGTGAAAATAAGCCATGGGACTAGATTAGAGAACATAAGTGAACAATTTGTTTTCAGCAAGTTATGCTTTAATACCTAATGAACATGGGCTACGCAGCTTGTCATTATATTTGATAGCAGTTTAAAAATTTAATATTTTCCTCTAGTAAATATAATATTTTTCCCTTAAAAAACTTTTTTATTTATGGATTTTTTTTTCTGCAAAATAACTTGAAAATAAATTTTTTAAACAATATACATATATATTCAGATTTCTGCAAGAATTGCAGAAATACTGCACATTGTATTGAATTTTTATTACCATTTCTCTCAGTAAACAACATTAAAATATAAAGTTTCCTTTGTTGAGATTATCATTTCTAAAATTTTAAATTAGCAGAACAGATTCGGTAGAGTTCATAAATATTTCCAATATTATTTTGAATTATATTTTCCCAAAAAGCACTCTGGAGTGTGCTGATTGTCATGATGTAGTTTTTTCAGTCAAATATTTGTCTTAATGAAATAAGCTCAATTTATCGTAATGGGAGGGAAAAAACCTCTATTGAAAAAGATATAACTTTATTATGAGTTTCATATGTTTTACCCATAACTTGATCAATTAAAAAGAATATAAACAAGGTCATTACTTGTTTAAATAATGTTATATCCTATAGATTTTTATTTATTTTCAGCAAATTTTGAAGGAAGGACTCACACATGTCGTCTTCCACCTATTGATAAAGTTTCATCATTTTGGAACTACTTAGAAGGTCTTTTTGAAGATCTTATGTGCTGTGAAAACTTTTATACTAGTCAACCCTTAGAGGGTGGATGCACGAAATGTGCTAACAAGGGACCTGTAAGAAGAGGTAAAAGATACTCATAATTGAATATATAAGGTCATTGAAAAAGGGTAGACACACACATTTGATATAATTTTATTTAATGACATACTTAAAATAAACAAACAGTTCTTTCATGGTAATGTACAAAATTTTATCTCAATAAATGTCAGTATGAGTACTCTTGATTGCTCTGCACATTTGAAATCGATAATGAATCTCTAATCTAATCCGGATGTTACTGAGCATGTGTTGCATCACTGTGACAAATGCTTCAACAATTCTTTCCCATAAATGTGTCAAGTCCTGTACCTGTAAATTAAAAAAAGTGTTCTTAATATAATCCTAGAAAAAAAAAGTTGAGAGGCGTTAAATCAGGACTTTAGAGGCCATAGTAAAGGACCCACTCTACCAATCCATATGTTGCAGCAATGATTGTTGAGAGCTTCTCAAACTGTCTTACATTTACAAATCTTAGACACTTGCCAAGTTATTTCAAAAGAACAATTTGCATTTGTTCAATTTCTATTAGAAAAGTGAGCTTTTGAAATTTGTCAAACCTTTTTTTATGACCCTGTATTTGCAGTTATATATCCTACATTCCTGGTACGCATGAAGTTCTATTTTATTTTTTACTGTGATAAGCAATAGATTATTTGTGCCAAACTTTTATTTATTTCCTTGTTTTTCATATTATACAATTTTATCCGTAAAATGTACACATGTTTAACTCTTCAAGTGGCTGAACTGTAAAATTCCTTTCACTTAATTCTAGTTCTCATTACAATGCTCTTATAATTTATGTTACTTAAAACACATAGGTATCTCAAAATATGTTTGAAATTAAGAACTTGCTCTTTCTAGTTTCAAATCTTCCAATCAAAACTTTTTTTTTCATTTTTATATTGTTATATTATGAAAATTTACCATAGAAACAACTCAACATTCTTTGCCCATTTCAGACTCTGAGTGTTAATCTGTAGAACATAGACTGAGGTTATAATACAGGGTGTCCAAAAATTTATACAAGAATGAATTAAATTTCTTATTTGAATTCAATAGAAAATTAATTAATTCACTGTTGGCAACTAAAAAAAGAAAATATTGACAGCTGACAGTTTAGGGTAAGTAAAAATGCACCACTGTACGATAGAACACTGTTTTCATTATTGAACAACATTTCAAAAATGAGGAAAGTGTGATTCGTGATGATTTTGAAGGTGAATGATAAGAAAGATCATGTGATTTAACACCATTAATCTTTCTTTAGCGTTATTTGAGGTCTATATCAACAAGCCCACATTCACCCATGCATTGAAATAGGAAGTATGGAGGGCTGAATGCTGCATTAACGAAATTTAGCCACATTTATTCAAAATGATCCTGGAAAATTTGGACTCTGCCACAAAGCCACGAAGGTCATTTGACCAATGACCTCCATTCCATGCATAATCCTATATTATGTACTTTATGTTTCAGTAAAAAAATATGTATAAATAGAAAAAAATGAGTTTCCTATTGAATTTAAATCTTGTGTAAATTTTAGGACACCCTATATAAATAAGTAATTTAATGTACTCGTTGTCAAATTCCTCCCTCCCTCTTTACTATACTCTACATTTACGTATATACTTAAAAACTTAATGGAGTGACATACCACCTTAGAAACCCAGCATATACCACTGCCTTACATGTATAATTAACATCACATATTAGCAAGGTTCTACACAGAGTTGGGATAAATACACTGGTATAAGAAATTAAGAGAATTTGCAGACTTGGTCGATTTCTCTAGAACTACTGGACCAATTTCAATGAAATTTGATATGTACATACATTGATACAACACAAAACAAATAACCATTCAATAATTGTAATACATATGTATGACCGTGCTTAACAGAGTCAGAAGATATGAAACAACAGTTGCAGAATTTAAAAAAAAAAAAATGGTTCAATAGATGGTTTAATAGGGGATATGGTCCCCGCTTATAGATATACAGGTCTTGCAGCATGATTTCATACTTGAAATAAGGCAGTTTATCATTTCCTGTGGCTATTTGTCTGACTCCTTCAGCAATGCTGTTTTCATTCCCTAGATGGTTCTAAGAAGGATGTTGTGAGTTGCAATTGCCTCCCCAAAGCATCTCAGGCATGCTCTGTAGGGTTAAGGTCTGGAGATCTGGCTGGCCAATACATTCGACAAATATCATCACTCTCTAGAAGAGCTCTATGTGACCTCACATTATTGTCCATTAAAATGAACTTGGGGCCAACTGCACCCCTAAAAAGGTGAACATAAGGCTCCAAGATCTCATCTCTATCCCTCACACCAGCCACAGTGCCTCTTTCAAAGACATGGAGAGGTGTGCGGCCATCCAGCGTAATACCTGCCCAGATCATTAAACCTCTTCTGCCATAATGGTCGGTTTTGTGGACATTGGAGGTTAGGTATCGGGTCCTTAGTTCTCTCCATATGAACGTCGGAACTCATCAGTGAAGAGAACAGTCGCCCATTGATTCATACTCCAATCTATGCTCTCTGCACCATGCTAAACAGATTCTCCTGTTCATAGAAGTGAGTGGGATGCAAGCAGCAGGTCTTCTTGTAAACAACCCTCTCTCATGAAGTCTTTTGGAAACAGTTAGCCTTGATACGCAGATTCCTGTGGCTGCATACAAGTCACGAGAGAGCTGAGAAGCTGTAGCACTCCTGTTATGCCTCGCTATAATGGACAAATTGTGATCTTCTCTGGTTTTCGTGGCTCTTGGATGACCTTGCCCAGGCTTTCTCTCCATGGATCCGGTATCCTGGAACTGTTTCTATAAGTTACACACAATGCTGGGTGTTAAATTGAACTCTCTACAAATCTGGACTTGAGATCGGCCTGCTTCTAGCTTCCCCACAATTTGCCACCTCATTCCATCATCTAAACGTTGGTGGTTACTCATTTTTATTGTTACAATTTGAAATTAACCGATTACTACAAAATAACACAAAGAAATTCGCCAAGGTTTGCTTGCGAACGAAATGCGTCTTAACTTACACGTGCTTATAAAGCCTGTTTCTCTACTGGCTCCACCTACACACACGTGTACTCTTACTATTTAACATACAAGATTTGCATTTTTGTCTAGAAGCAGTGGTTATACATTCAGTTCAATTCTTTCCATGAAATTCAATAAAATATGCAAATTCTCATAATTTCTTTCACTAGCGTACATCAAAAATATGTTTTTGATACAAATTACATTTTGATTCAAATACCGTATTTCCAAATATAAGCCGAGAGTGTATTTTTCTTTAAAAATTTACCCAAAATTCAAAACCCATGTATTAGCCGAGATTGGAAAAAAAAAAAAAAAAAAAAAAAGGCAGCACGTGGTCGTGGACCCATATGATGCTCTGGAGAAGAAACTCCCCAGATGAATTGAACATTCGTGGAGGAACAAGTTAATTATAACTCGTACAGCTATCCAAATCAGGGCACTAAATTTGATGAAGCAGCCCAAATTAGCTCAAAGCAAGCCAGTAGATTTTGTTGTCTCCATAGGATGGTGCAATCGGTTTATAAACCGGCAGAAGTTGCACATAAGAGCTCACACTAAACTTGTGCAAAGACTTCCCTCAGAGTTGGAAACTAAAGTTGAAGCCTTTCAACAATGCATCATAAAACTGAGGGGAAAATGTGGCTTTGAATTAAGCCAAATCAGCAATATTGATGAAACTCCCGTGTCATTCGATTTGCTGTCAGACTATTCTGTCGAAACCAAAGGCTCCAAGACTGTTTTTGTAAAAACAATGAGCCATGAAAAATGCTACTTTACGGTAGTTTTGTGCTGCATGGCAGATGGATGCTGATAACCTCTGACAAGTTAACTTTAAAAGAAAGACCCTGCCTAAGAGTGTAAAATTCCCAAGCGAAGTTTTAGTGCATGCCTACAAGAAAAGCTAGATGGATGAGGTCGGCACCTTGGACTGAATGGAAAGTATGGAACCAAAAAAAAAGGTGCTGTGTTTAATAAACCATCGATGCTTGTTTGAGACTCCTTCAGGGCTCATCTCACGAAAAAAGTGAAGGACAAATATCGTGAAATAAAATTGAAATCACTATAATACCGGTAGGTTTAACATCAATGGTCCAACCACTGGATATTTGCTTGAATAAGCCATTTAAAAGTAGGCTAAAATTGAGCGGATGGCGAAAGAAGACAAAGTCATTACAAAAAGCTGAAATTTAAAAAAAGTAGATTTGGTTATAGTTGCACAGTGAGTAAAAGACTGCTGGTTGGAAATACCTTCTGGAGTTATTGTGCAAGCTTTTTAAAAAGTGCTGCATCAGTAACTGTATGGATGAAAGTCAAGAAGATTTGGTGTATGAAGAAGACGGAAATTCTTCTATATGGAAAGCATCAGAACTGATGAAGATATGCATCCAGACATCCAATGATGGAAAATGAATTTCACAAACTGTTTGGAAAAAAAGAATTCCTTTTCAATTATTTATTTTATGTGCAAATTATTTACAATATTCTATTATTCCTTGTGCATGTTTTAGGATACATAAAAAGTGCTATATTTGGTGTGTTAAGTGATTTGTTGCTTGTGCCCGACACACAGAAAATTATTTGTACTTTTTGAGCAAATAGCAGATCCGTATATAAGCTGACCACCATAGAATAGCTTTCAAAAAGTTCCAAAATTTTTTGGCTTATACACGGAAATATACAGTACATAAAAAATTACTGTTTAATTGAAAAAAAAAAAAAAAACTAAATATTAGGTTGAGTCGAAAGTTTCCTGCCACAGCAAATTTCGTCTGTGCAAACAGTTCGGGTTGGCATGTTAGCTCATGTTTTGTCACGCGAATTTTTTCATTTGAAAGAAAGAGAGTTGCTTTAAAATACTGTAGTGAAATGTAATAAAAATATATCGGTATCATTAAGTGCAAGGTGTCTGAAATGGAACTATCCTTTACTTCCAGGTCTGTTGCAAAAAGTAAGCCACAAAATGTCAAAGAATTATGTGTGCAGCTTTAGATATTATACTATAGTATCATAAGTGTAAAAGTTTGCTACCGAAAGTTCAAAAACAAGGACTATGGCTTTCAAAAAGCAGAGTGCTCTGCCCGACTTACTGGTGTTGTTGATGGCCACCTGCGAGAACTTGTGGAAGAAGATTAGTCCAAACGAGTGCAGGGGCGGCCCTAAGGTACTTGGCGCCCCCTGTAAAAAAGGTGGCCTTTTATGCTCTAGATAAAGTTTTTCTCAGTTTTTGAGTTCGAAATGGTGCCCTTTTAAAGATGCCGACCCGATGTGGTGCTTACCATGTCAGGCCGCCCTTGATCGAGAGCTAGCTAAGGAATTAGCTGTTAGTGCTATGACCATTAGTCGTGCTATACATCGCATAAACTTGACGACCAAGTTTAGTCGCTGGCTGAATGTGTTGACTCAAGTAGATTTGGCAGAAAACTTTTGTTACAACCTGATACATTTATTCCGTGGTAGTAAAATACACATAGAAAACATGTAAAAATATTAAAGTATTATGCTGTTGTGAAACCTCAGAATAGAAGTCATCTGTGAGACTATCCAAAAGTGACTATCCTTTGGAGGTGGCTGTTAGAGATTTAATATTTTTTAAAAATCAAAGTGTTAACAATAGAGATACAAATGTGTTATTTTATCTTCACTAAATCTTATTTATTTTGATTTACATTTTTGATAACTGGTCATTTGAAATTGCTATTTTTTTAAGGAAAATAAGTTTTTCCAAAGAAATTATATTTTTTGTTTTCCAGTACAACTCATTTTTTATTAAAGCAAAATTTCATATTGCCCAAAAGTTTCTAAGAACATCAGAATATGTTTTGATGTTGTTAGTAATATGTCTATCTTGTGGCTGTGGCAAATAAACTTTACATTGCTCACGCTTTGGGTTAAAAAAGTTGAAAAACACATTTAGGTGGCTGTTAAAAATTTTTTCGTGATGCCGACAGGTGACCATTGTTTAGAATTCTTTGTTCAGATGTTAACACTAATCTTAAACCTAAATTACCCTTTAAGTTTACAAATTTGAAAACTTTGATTTTAATTTAAAATAAGAGACTAAGACACTAATTTTATGAAAAATAGTAATAATCAAAATTAGTCTGTTACTATTTTATATCGCTAGCATTATGTCCACTTTTAAATCTAAATGCTATAGTCTGAGGCAATTACTCAAACTTATCATTTAGGCTTGGCATATGTAGTGATGTATGCTAATTGTGAGGAAACCATAGAGCTGATTTTCAATTGGAACATATAAAAGGAAATAGCTTCCTAATTGGAGCTAAGTGAAGATCTATCCCATTAAAAATAAATGTTCTGATATGGGCATTAGGAAAATAACTACAAAAATATTGTGGAACATGTTACTTGAATAATACGGAATGAAATGAATGATTGAAAATTAAATAATATAATTGAAATATCCTATCCTATAATCCTATATAATATTATCATCGAACTATTACATTTCATTTTGCATCTTGTTTAAATAATCATTTTTATGCTGTTATAACATCCTTTTTTATATGGTGAGATATGAAAGCTGCTTTGTAAGGTATAAGAAAGTTTTCATAAGAGGTGCTGAAGCTTTTGCCCTAGGCCCCTATCTCATAAAATCGACCCCTGGTGGGCCACACAGTTTTTATTATTAAATTTCAATCCCAAAACAAATGAATTACATTTATTCTGAACAAAATGATACCTGTGCACTCAGGTGTGACTAAATATTTTTTTTAATGGAGAGCATTCAATAAATTAAAATAGGCTATCTCTATTTAAAAGAGGATTGTAAGCAATCCAAGGTCAAGATAAATCAAATTTCATATTAAAATTTCGGACAATTCTTTTGATGTTAATATAAAACAACATAAAAAGACTTATTTTGTGGTCTTCCATATTTAGTATCTGAAATAAACCTAAAAATGGTTAGAATGAAAAATTTCCTTGTTTCAAGTAGAAAACATATAATTCTCTAAATATTTTTCCCGGTAAAGTTTTAGAATCTTCATGGTCCCACACCTCTTGCATAGAGGTGGAAATTAAAGATGCGTATGGTAGCAGAGCATAGTTCATATCAAATTAACTTTAAATTCTACACAAAATTTCTTTCTTAAAATTCAGAGGATAGTGAATCATCAGATATATAACAAAAACGGGCTCTTTAAAGAACAAATACAGTTTATTTAGAAAAGGATTTATAAAAGATGACAGAAAGAAATATAGCAAAAGCAATTATAAGCTGTTTAAAATCAACACAGACACAGCAGCTAGAAAGAGGAAAGAAAATCTTGCAGTTAAAAAGAAAGGCTTACCAGCTATGAATTTTTAGAATTACAGAGGGAGTTAAAATTGCAAAACTACTTTCCACAGATATCACAAATCAGTATCCAGTCAATCACTATTATTCCATGTTGAAAAAAAGGGCTAAGAAAAAGAACTGGACTAGTCATCACTAAAATCTTCTGCATCATTTAAAGAAAAGGCCCAGCCTCTAACACCACTTCTTCGTAATTTTAAATTTGCCCTTGAATGTCAAATTCTGGGTTAGTCAAGAAAAAAACTTTCTTGAAAACTAATTACGGCCATTCATGGGGGTTAAAATTGTAGCATTTTGGCTCCCTTATCTCATCTTACCAAGAATATGCTAAGTTACCCTTTATACTTTCACTAATACACTGATTTAACTAATTTACTACAAATGCTAGTACAATTACTTGTAAATTCAGCTATACTAATTCTTAACATTAAAAGTAAGAGAGAGAGAGAGAGAGAAAGATAAACTCCTCAAAAATAGTGAAGTTCCAAAATTGAGCAGACTTGAATAGCAACAAGTTGTTGGTCTAACAGCTTAAACAGAAAAACTACTAAATTCAGGAGGGAAAAAAATGTAAACAAATAGAGAATATATGTAAAAGGGTGTTGAAGTTTAAAGGGTTAAACATGTTAGCAAAGTTTTTTTAAGGTCTACTGCCTTAAAAAAACATTGCTAATATGTTTTAGTCCAACAGCTAAAAAGGAAAAAATGCTAAGTTCAAGCTGTAAGCATCTTGGAAATGGTTAAGTTTAAAATGTAAACAGATAAAAAAAAATGACAAAGTCAAACAAGTTCTGCGAGATAGAAATAGAACATGAGTACTGAGAGTGGAGATCAGTTCAAGGTCATCATTAGGGGATCTGACATGGGGACCATATATGATATGCAGAGAGGTAACATTGAAAACAATCAAAAATAAATACTTAAAAAATACATTCTTATAATAATTAATATATCAATCTGAAGCACTACTTATGCACTAAGCAATTCCGTAATTATTGATGCAATAAGATGAAGGGTTTCAAAGAAAAAAACTAATAACACATATGCCTTTAATTACAAAAATAATTTTTGAAATATTGCTTAAATATTTGCAATTAATGGCCAGAATGACACCTAAATACTCTTAAGTATAGGTAAAATCAGTATTTAAATATAAGTAGAAACCATTGTAATTATTAGAAAGAGTGAAATACGATAATTGAGAAACTTGGCTTGTACATGGTGTTATTAAATTTAATCATCTACAACTCATTAAGCATGCAGAGCAAGAAGCTCAGAATTGGCTGTGGGATGCCATTGTGGTGCTTAACATGCCGGCAGTAGAACAGAGGCGTGGAGGAAGAAATGAGTCTGAGCTAATAAAACTGGCTGAAAAATAGATGATACAAATAGCTAGTAGATGATACAAATGTCTAATTAGGCTCAGAATATAATAGGCCAAAAGAGCCTGAAAAAATGGGCTTATAAGGTTTACATTTTTGCGGATAAGTGGGGCAGTTGGCAATGTAAGCAATAAATATATTTTAATGGTATGGCAGAAGAGTGTACTACCCTACTGTGGCTGTGCAATGCTAATTTCATTAGTAACATCATAGTATTTGTAACCATTCTTAGAATAATTTTCTTTAGTTTTGTTATGAGGTATATATGAATAAATTACTGTGTGAATGTAGGTTTTAAATTTAATGGGAGTGTAAGATTTTTCAATAGTTTTGTTGTATTAAAGTACAAGAGGCTATATAATTGAAATTGTTTACTAGATTTTTCACTTCCATACTGGAATCTTTTATTATTGCATATTCTGGACTGTTAGCATATTTTCTACCTGGGGGGGTGGGAGGGATGCAAACAGAGGACATGCCCTGGGGGAGGATGATAGTGAAAATAACGGTGTGCGCAAAAATTAAAGTTTGACCCTGGTGATGTAGCCTCTAGTTATGCCACTGATTATAAGTAGTGTTCCAAAATAAACATATGGGGTTATATGTAATACAAAATGCTTTCTAAGTGTTAAAATTATTGTTACTAGATATATATGTATAAAATGTGAGTATCTCTATAGACAAGTTGATTGAGTAAATAGGAATTCCATCAGGACCAAACAAAATACTGTTAGAGGCAAGTTTATTATTATAGACAATATCGTTATTTGCAGGTTTCTCTGTATATTAAAAATGCATAATGTGTTTCAAAAATGTGTATTTGCAATACTGCCTAACTCTGGTTCTGCATTCCTCCTCCTTCTCGAATGTTTATTACACATATTTAATACTTACAGATCATTTTTTTAAACCTATACCAGACCTAGGCATAACCTCCAACAGTCTGACGGGCAGCCCAATACAGTTCAGAAACACACCAAAATTACTAAAGTTTTTTGCAGTACATATTTTAAAAAGAGAGAAACTTCACAAATTATATCAACCTTTCAAGTAACTTAGGAAGATTGGAGTGTTTAGGTTGATTAATTTACCAGCTCTGGAATTTTTCACATAGTTATTAAATTAATTAACCTAAACTCTCCCAATTTTTCAATTTTTTTTGCAGTATTTTCAGCTGCTATGTCAGTAAGTCCAGGACAGCTGTTCAAGTGTTCACACTCATGTCAGAACTATTCTGGCAAAACAGGCAAATTGGAGACTTGGCCAGTTGAAACCCGTGAAGATGTTACATAAGATAATCATGTTCAGTTTTAACCCTAAAGTTGGCAACTCCAACAGATCTGGGAATGGGATTATCCAATAAAAAATCTCCTCACAGAAGTGGAAATAGTGTCACGATAACTGGACCTAGACCTAGCTGCAATAATTCTCTTAATGTTATGGTAACTGGGAGATTTGGTTGAGGAAGGCTAGATCCAGCCCTAACAAGAGAATCTGCATGTTCGTTACCTGCAACGCCATAAAGGCTTGGTATCCACTGCAGGGTAACATTGCATTCACTTTCCATCAAAGAATTAACCCTTTAACCACGTCTTACTGAGAAAATTTGGTAGCTTTCAAGAAGAAAATTTCTGAAATGGACTGGTCCACTTCCCGCTGAATTTAGGGATGTAAATAGAAGGGGCATGTTTGAAAGATCATCATTCATTCATATCTCCCAGGTATTTCCGATGGGGAGTATTGCCATCCCATATGGCAATAAATGCTTTTCCAAAAGCATGGCCCGAGCTGATCTTTGGTCAGAGTCAATAAAAAATGAGTCACTTCATTAGTGTGCCGTATTTACACAGTTCAGTTTTAAAATTATTTCCATAGCTTTTTTTGTTTATTGGAATCAATTCAGTAAATAAACAATTCATGCAAGTCCGTCAAGTTTTAATGCAAGTCAATCCTTCTATTTTAATAAACAATTAATATTTGTTATATTTTCTTTTTGATCCTGTTGCAAGAAGAAGTTTAATTTATTATTATTATTACCAAATAAAATAGATTTTTATTCTTTCAAAAGTAAAAATACAGTAAAACCCTTTTAAGAAGTTCGCGCTTAAAAAGTTCTTATTTGCGGTTCTCAGTTTTTCCTATTCTTACAATGTTAAAAAAAAAAATTTAAAAAGTTTAGTTCCAAGCACTTTCCTGTTTAAAAAGTTTCTTTTTTTTTCACTTCTACGTTTACTTTCAAAGCGTGTTTACATGATTTTTTTTTTCAATTTTTTATTAATGCCTGTAAAAATGAATGTTTGGGACTGAAAACGATTGTATTGGCCAGTGAAATACTAACAGTGGACAAAATTTTGTGAGGTTAAAAAAAATTAGGAAATGAATGAATAAGAGGTTGTGGAAATTCTTAGTTTTCCGGATGCTGTAATAGGACTAGAAAATTTTCGTCGTTTTATTAAAAGCAATAAAGATGTGAAAGAAATTTTTTTAAAACAAAAGACCAATTAAAAATTGCCGATAAAAAACAAAAAACTAAACGGATTTTTTTTTCTGTAAAATTGATTCCAATAATGCTTAAACCGAATATAGTTTTTTAAAAAGATATAACATAGAATAGTTAATTATATAGTTTTGCTTAATTAACTAATTTTGTGTGCAAAAACATTTTATATAAGTAACTGTAAACTTTTCATTATTTACATAATATTTTAATGTGTATCTATATATATATTGTAGTTAGTAAAATTTTTGTTGTGAGCAAGAAAAAATTCCAGAAAACATAAACCATATTTAACTGTAACACAACTTGATTTATTTTATATTAATAAATATCACAGTATTTTTTCATAATATTTATGATGATTTGTATTTTCCCCCAATGTTGTCGGGGAATCATTACAGCGGTAAGAAAATAAAGATTTTAGGATCTAGGAATTTGACAATATACTTTTCAACTGAAAATAATTTTCATTCATGAAAACTTACTTTATTGTGACAAAACATTCAGAAGCATATATTTTCAAAAAAATGTCGCTATGAAATTTATCCATTAGCGAACTGTTGAAAGTAGATTCTCATGATAACGGCCAAAGCAGCTTACGCACAAGCATACCTGACACGCGACACACATCCAGGAACTTTCAATCTGCCTATTAGATAAAGTCTTAATTTTGAGCTGCCTGCATCGTATGCAAGTTTTTTTTCTTCCTGGAATTTTCACTTTGAAATGTCTATTTACTTGTAGAGGCTTTAGCTTTTTCATATTTCTCACTGTTTTTGGTAAAAGTTCAGCTAAACTCATTCTAAAATCTAGTTGAGTGATTGGTTTTTTAGGTAAGGGGAAATTAGACGTGGAAAATATTATGAAAGTATTATTGATAGCGCTGTTGAACATAAACCAAAACAAATACATCCACCATTTTCTGGATTTTCTTGCGATATCATAATATTTTCTCATTTGGTCAGCAGTGTCTATGCCACCCATGTTTTTATTATAATTTGCAAAGACAAAAGGGCGTAGCACATCGTTAACTGCTCCACCTATTCTTCTTTTTACAATTGTTTCACCAAACTTTGTGTGATTAGACAACATATGAATTTCGTTCTTGTCTTTCCACACTGTACAAGTGAGATTTGGAAATTCCGTGCCCTGAAGGACTTTACAATCCCCTGTTTTTTTCAATTTAATTTTGTTCAAGGTAGGTGGAAGGTTTTTCTGGTTTGTCATTACTGTGCCGTTTGCGTAAATCCCTTTCTTTGACCGATGCTTCATTAACATAATTGACGTAAAAAATCTGTCAAAATAAATGTAGCGTCCGCTTCCAAGAATACTCGATAAATGTGTTACTACATCATGCCCAAGTCCATATTCAAAGCATGGAATTTGATCTTGTTTTCCGAAATATACTTCAAAATTATAAATATATCCCAAAAAAGAACTGCACATCATCCACATTTTAATACCTCTTTTCACTGTTTTTTTGGCATGTATTGAACAATACCAAAGCGTCCTTCAAATTTCACCATTGCTTTATCGATGGAAAGCTCTGCGTATGGATTAAAATGTTTTTGAAAATTTTTCTGAAGATCTGACATGAATGGATCAACTTTTTGCATCATGTACCATTTCTCATGATTTGGGGGTAATTCTTCTTTTCTGACAGATAAATGAAGAAATTTATAAATTTGAAGAAATCTGTGTATTGGCATAATTTCTTTAACTTTATTATTGCCTAGTATGGGATTTGTCATCCAATAATCACTTATTTTGGGCAATTTTGCAATGCCCATGATGAGAACTATTGAAAAGAAGTTTCACAGTTCTTGTGTGTGCTCTATATGGGTCCATTTCCATTTTTTTTTTTTTGTCCGATAGGCTCTAATACGAATGTTTAAAAACTTCTTTGTTGTACTCTGCATAATTGTTCATATTAACTCTGATTATTTCGCACATCTCTTCCGTAAAAATCAATTTAAAGTATTCTTCTGCATTAGATCCCACATTGATTGTGTATTGGACTCCTGAATGTCTCTCTGTAGAATCTGCTACAATCAAATGATTATTTATGTTCTCTGACCAACTAAACACACTATTACCACCAGAATGAGATGCTGAAGTATGTTCTTTAGCAGCACTAGCCCCATCTTCCACTGCTTTATCAGAATCTGAATTTTCCTAATCTGCTATTTCCTCTAAATCATTATTTATAATTTCTTCATCTGAATCAGGATCAGCAGGAACATAGGAAGAATTTCCGTTAAATTCAACGGCCCATCCATCGTCTTCGCTGGATAAATCACTAAAATCATCAGGCGGTGCTAATAAAATAGCATCTATTTCTTTCTGGGTTAATGATCTTTTTCTTTTAGGCATATTAAGAGGTGCGCTAAAAGTTTAAATATATATTATTTTATATTTCAACTTGTAACAAAATATTCAGACCTAACGATAAACTCACTCGCTTCCAAAATAGAAAAACCACCCTGCTAATAAATTAAATCTGCTCCCTCCTCCAAGATGTTTTGGTGACAGGAAAACGACTCTCCTTCTCCAGCGCTTTCTTATATTCCTTCCACCCCTATTTTTCAGCTCTCCGGCCCAAGCCGGCCTTCTCCGTATTTAAGTTAAGAAGCCAGAGGGGGCTGGAGCCGCAGTTAAAGGGTTAATCAGTAGTAGTTGACAATCAAGAGCAGCACTATTCTTGGAAGGCATTTTTGTAAAAATAGCCCTAATAACGGCTTGCGAATCAATGAAAATCACAATGTTCTGTTCTCTTTCAGTGACCTCAGTTAATGTAATGTGAACTG
Organism: Cheiracanthium punctorium; assembly: GCA_038373885.1. Classification (NCBI taxonomy): domain Eukaryota; kingdom Metazoa; phylum Arthropoda; class Arachnida; order Araneae; family Cheiracanthiidae; genus Cheiracanthium; species Cheiracanthium punctorium. Next base: position 371,736 of record JAWZYV010011998.1, read on the forward strand.
TAACTACTTCATCATCGAAATTTGGGTAATACATTGTAAAATTTATTGTGCATGCAGATCATGAAATAACATTTATCTCACCAAATTTTTAGGACAAGGAGAAGAAATAAAGATGTACTTTGTTTCAATTTTAATTTTTTTCTTTAAAATTTGTACAGATTCTAAAGTCATCAGCTATATTTTAACGGTATTAACCAAATAAAGATCAGTATTCAAGGATATCAACATTTTTAAGCAACCTTGTGAGGTCAACATATTGTGTCTGTAGTCTTCACTAAAACTTTTGTAGATCTCACCCAGTCTTTTTCAGTTATGCTGTTACGTACCATTTTTCATTTAGATTCTTTCTTTATTATTATTTGTATAGCTCAGTAAACCTCCTTATATTCTACTAATATATCTCTGAATTTCAAATTACATTTTGTTTTCTAAAAATTATTTACATTTGTTAGGATACCAATTTTGGATACTTCAATGATATTAATGAATAAGTGCTTACTTAAAACTTATACCTCTTCCTTGAAAAATGTGAATTCATTCATCATATGTGACCAATTAAAAAAGTGTTTATCATCAGTGAATTAAATTTCATTTATAATCCATGTTTAGTTTTGATTTCCTCATTTCAGCATCTGATGAGTGTTTGTCTCATACTGAGCTGCCCCATGTTGAAAAACGACGCTGGTCATCCGACTCAAGTGATAACTCAAAGAACTCACTGTCTCTTTTAAAGCCTGTTAAGCAACCTCGTTTATGTCTCCAGTCAGAAAATGAAGGTACATACATTATACTTTTAATTTCATTGTGCAAGTTAAGAATTGCTGCTTTCATGAATTTATATATCTTGTGAGGGTTGTTGAGGTCAAAGGCAGAAAATTTTTTGTTTATGTTATATACAAATCCACACTATTGGACAGATATTTGAACAAATAGGTACAAAAATATTTTCAACTTTTAAAATCTGAAAATTCACTCATTCCTTGATTTTTATTGATTTTTCTTAATTTTTAAGTCCATAAACTTACAATGATAAAATATATAAATATTTTTTTTTCTTTGCTATTAAAAGTTTGACATTGCAGTTTTAAAAATGAGTGAAAATGATAAACTCTGCCATAAAAATTACATCATAATTCATAATTTGAGATTCCAGTTACCGCCAAATAGGTCCTGTGGTTATCCTGATGATTTTTTTTTCATGAGATTAAAATAAATAAATTGATTTAAAGATTACTAGATTATGCATTTCAGTGGTTAAATTGTTTTTAAATTGCAATTACAATTGACGACTCTTTCAGATGAGGCATTTGAAATGGCATTTGTAATTAATCTAGTAAAACTAGAGAACAGTTTATGAAGCTGAAAATATTATGAATTTTGCTGGTAATATCAGATACCATTACATCAATATAGGAAATGCTCTGAGCACTATAATATATACAGGGTTTGTTCGTAAAGTAATAAGACTAGATCTAGTAAAAAAAAAATTTAATTATCCGATCAGTACATACATCGTTAAAATTCTTCAAAATAGTCTCTTTGGGCATTTATATACTGCTGCCAACACCATTCCCATGCTGCAAAGGCTTCCTCAAAGCCAACTGCCGTAACCTCTTTCAGAGGCTCTGTGACACCCCTTTGGATACTGGGAACATCTTCAAAATTGTGGTCTTTAAGGTTTCTCTGTGGCCTTAGAACAGAAAAATGTCTGCTGAGCTCACATTGGGCTGTACAGTGACTGCTAAAAAGTTGCAACCTTTATCCAGACCAGGTATGCAGTCCCAACAAAAGTGGCATCATGGGCTGGAGCCTTGTTGTGGTGGAGCTTCCAGCAGTCAGCAATCTAGTCATTTTTGTTTAACAGTTCTGTGCAGGTGCATAAGGACTTCTCTGTAGACTTGTGTTAACAGTTTGTCCTAGATACAAATTCTGTGTGAGCCATCCCATGCTTATCACAGAACATTACCTTTGACACTCTCACTTTCTTGGTGCATGGAGAGTTCAAGGCATGCCTGATCTTTATCGCTTGGTTTCAGGGTTGTACTGGAACACTGCTATCATTTGAATGATAACTCTTAATACAAATTTCTTTACAAAATGCTAAAAATGACAGATAGAAGCTGAAATGAAATAGCTGCTTGAAAGGCAGATTTGTTAGTTATAAGTTAAAATTTACCTTTAAAATCCTTCTATAGCCCTTTCAGAGGTGTGAGCTTAAGCAGTTATCATATATTTTACATATTTATATTTAATATTGTTCTTTTATCCCTTCTGAACAAAGTCTGAATGCCAAAAAAGGGAAAGTATAAGTTAAATAATTGTTCAGAAGTTTGTGAAAAGCTACCCTTAATACCATACCTTCTTACTTAGAAGGGGAATGGTGCTTTAGAATGACTTATTCCTTTGGACAAAATTCCTGTGACTCATATAAGCTGATGAAGAAATATCCTCAAGTGTTAGTAAATATTCAAGTCTTAGACGTCAACACTAATAGTGAATGAAGGAAACTAAGAAATAATAAAAATTCTCTAGAGGAAGATTCATCTTAAGGCTGCAAATATTTAGATTTCTTCCAAAAGCATTCATTGGCATCACAACACGAATTAATAATAATTAATAATTATAATTTACAAGATAAAATATTTAGATTCACAAAAAGCCCCAAAACAATCAGCAATTGATTCTATGTTTGCAAAATTGAAAAAGTTGTCAAATGTACAAAATTAAATTAAAAAATTTTATTTTTAACTACATGACTTTATAATAAAAGCAAGGGAATATGTAAACAAAACAGTTATCTATAATCTGCAAATTTCTTCATTTCAAGGTGGACAGGTTTTAGATCATTATTTTCAAATATTGATGTTTTTAAAATATATAACTTATATTGGTGATGTTACATTGAAATCGATATCACATGATTTATCAATTTATCACCCAGTTTTATAAGCAATAACAGATTCTGTTACTATAACAAGTGTTAAAAATATAAAAAGAAATTGTTGCAAATCTTTTTAAATAGTATTTATGGTATGAGTATAGTATGTTATTATAGTATGTGCATATGTATCATAGTATGTGTATTAAAATAACTAATCACACATATGCAACAAATGCTGAAGGATTTGAACCCATGTTTAAGTGCACCGCTCAGCTGAATGATGTGTGTAGGTAGGGAGGTTAAAATTGTCTGCTAATTAACATATAGGCTTGAAAATGTGAACTTTTACATTATGAAAGGTTTTTTTTTAAATAGTACATTATTTTCAAAAATCTGTCCTGTGTCTGCTTATTTGAATGGATGAATGAAATTGTCTGCATTTTACACTTAGACATTGATGTATCAAAAAATAAAGAATTAATATAGGGGTTAGCATGAATATGGAATATGCTTATTCATTCAAAACATAACATTCTCCCTATTAGACAAAGTCTGCTGCCCAAGACTTTCTTAGGCAGAAAGTCCTCGAGTATCTTTGCCTTAATACATAACACTATCTCCCTATTAGACATTGTTATTCCTTTAATAGTCATTATAATTAGGAATAAATCAAATGTCACATATTATATCAAATTTTAAACAGTGCAAATGCTTCTGTGAGAGACATAAACAATAGGCTTGGATGTTAAACATGAATTTCTTTTTTGTAATCCAAAATAAACTTTATTCCAGTGCAAAGAATGGGTACAGCAGCTAGTAAATATACCCCGTAAATAGGAAGATGGTGACTAATTCACTATATCACAGCAATTTCTTATGAATCCTTTTTGAACGGATGCCCATGGAAAGATGTGCTCCTGTCAGAAGAGACCCCACTCGCTGTCTGTCCTATGAGCTAGCTAGTTTTCTCCCACTAAGCCTAATATAAAATTTTGCAAAAACTATGCATTATGCAATATTATGTACAAAGTACTCTTTACATAAAAATAAACCATTTTTTAAATGTATGGTAAAAGATATATTTTCAAACATAATTAAAATTATTAATTTAATATTTACTAATAAAAAATAAAGTATATTTTACTATAATTGTAAGTATCTATATTAATACTAAATTATCAATGATAAAATATAAAAACATAGAAAAGAATATTTACAAACATGCTGAAATGATTCAAGTATTAATATTTTAAGACTATGATGAACCTCAAAGCATGTATCAGTGCATAAGCTGGCATGAATAAAACCATTGCTAGATAACTGTAAACCCAATAGGGTTGATTTAAAAGCAAATTTTGAAAAGGGCCTATCTCGAGAGATTTTTTCAAAATTGACTTTTTTTGCTTCCCCCCCCCCCCCCCCCCCCGCATGTACACATGTGTAGAAGATCTATATTTTTTTAGCAAGAACAACTGATGTCTGATTTCCATCTTGGTGAAAAACATATTTAATAAATTTTGATTCAATGAATTTCAAAAGAGTCTGATCTCACCAAGATGAGACCTTTTCAAAATTCCTTGTATGTCAGAAAGATGTTATGGGTAAAAAGTCTAAAAAAAGAATAATTTTCTAGTGTCAACTTTTTGGGGGTTTATCTTCAACTCTGATAAGGCTGGTGAGGTCTTATGCTGTCTATTCATATGCAAAAATTTTAATAGTGATACTTTTGCCCTATCAAAAATGAAAAGTTGTTGTATAAACATATTGAAGCATTTCCATTCTACTCCTCTAAACTGCTTATCAATGGCTTAAACATGAAAGACCTAAAAAAGTTAAGACACTACATACCGAGGGATTTTGAAGACTTCTATGAAGGCATTATGCAGTGGTCAACAGATGTGATATCACATCTGGATGTTAAAGTAGAATTTTAATGAAAGCATTATGGGGGATATTTTTGTATGACAGTGTAATTACAAGCCATAACAATATAGTGAAATCTAAAATACTTTTTTTGTCGTTCTTTTAAAAACATGTGCTGTAAAATAATGCTGTTTCACTACTAAAACATCCTAAATCCTTGGATGAATTTCGGGAAGGACTCATCTCAGAAAACTGTAAGAATCATTTTCTCCCTGAAATTTTCCTTCAAGGATACTATTTTGCCTTATTATAATGTAAACAGTTTTTTATAATGTTAGAAAAAACTGCTTCAATCAGTCAAATGGTTTAACAGAAAATCAGTCATTTTAATTTTCAGGCTTGAGCCCTTTTTGAAGTTTGCAATTCAATTCTCTCCAGTGGATACCAAAATTAAACAAAAAAAACCTTACTAGAATATCTTCCATAAAGTAAAATAAAGAGTGAAATTATGAAAGTAAAGAGAGAAATTATGTACAACCACTTCAAAATGAGTTAAAGCGCTCTTCCGCATGCGTTTCTGTTTACATTCGCTATCCATGAAATTCTAGTGACTCACAGGCATTTGACTGACCTCAGTATGACCTTCGTGAGAGAAATACTAATGTATGGAACCAATCTGTTGAAAATAACATGGATTAGAGCAATGCCATTTTACAGCATACATTTCATTCCAAAACCACAGCATAATTGTGTGTCGATCATCCTTCAGTGGGAGTTTTACAGTAACACAGGTTCAGTGTTTGTCTTTGAGGGCAGTCTAGCTGCAACACACATATGCGGCATTTGTCCCTAATGAGTTAATTTGATATTTAAAAGAGAACATTTGTTTATTTCATAAAATGAGTTCACATTTCCCCCACAGTTTACTTGCACCCACCCTTCCCATTATCCCTTTTTACTGTAAGAAAATCAGTAGTGCATGCATAAAAGATTAGCGATCCATGAAGTAGTATCTTGTGTAATATTTCACTCCCTTAAAAAAGAGAAAAGAAAATTTTACTTTAAAGGCAGTATTACCAGGTGCTTTCTGACATAGCTTTCAATTAACTTTTCTTATTTTAAGAGTATATATGAGTACTTATTTTTAGACTGTACAACCACAACTCAAGTTCTTGAGAAAGGTGCAAGACCTTCAGAATGGAGTATTGATGATGTTATTAGCCATATTTGTACTGCAGACAGTAATATGATAGCTCATGCTGATTTGTTTCGTCGCCATGTGAGTATCTTCATTTCAGAGTACATACTAATGTCTAGTTTTCATAACATTGTAAACTTGAATAATTTTATGTACAGGTTGCCACCAGTCACTGAAAATATAGAAAATCTAGAATACAGTGCAGCATCCATAATTCGGGAACCTATAATCCGGCACTTGTCTCGTTTTTTTTTTTTTTTTTTTTTTTTCCCAAAGCGATCCGGAATCTGAAAATCCAGAACTTTTAATGCTGATTTTAATTGATGTGTGGCTATCTTAATTTTTTTTTCTTCTTCAGTGGATCGTTTTTCACCGAATATTTTTCTTTTTGTTTTGTATTTCAGCCCTAACATTTCTTTGCCAATCACCATTACAACCTCAAATATTTGAAGATACCAAGATAAAAACAAAAGTAAATATGGCTTGGTTCGCTTATTACATTTAAATTAATTGCAGTCAAATGTGCAGTGTAGCTGAATGAAGAATTCAAAGATAATGCGAGTGCTTTCATAGAACATTAATATGTATGAATTTTTAAAACGAGACAGCATGTTTACGCATCATCGTAAACATGTGGCTTCCACTACTTTCAGACACTTTGCCTTGTTTCTAGACATCCTATCACCGTACGAAATGCAATAGCTATTGCGGGAAGGAATTGGCCAGTGCTTTGGTTTTCGAGGAAAGGAGGGGGGAATTGGTATTTTTCGACATAATTAAGAAGCTGTGAAAAGACTGAAGAGAGTAAAATTCGGAATAATTCAGCTTGCAAAATAAAACTCTATGGTACTTACTACAAAGAGATTTAATAAATTCGATTTTATATCTGAGAGTCAACTGATGAATGTGCATATGTTAATTAACCAATTAAATACCGAAAGCCAAAAAAAAAAATGAAGCAGGTCAAATTAACCGATGTATTTAATGTAAATACAAAAGCTAATTAGATTCTAATAATAATTTAATACACTTATTTTAAATTAGTATTTAAATAAATTTCAGTTACTATTTATGTTATATTTTATGAAAATGTTCCAAAATCAACGATATTTTCTGCTTTATAGTTTTTAGTTTGAATTAAACACTAAATTACATTTGTTCCAGTGTAGTTTAGTATTTTTTTGGCGGTTTATACAGCGATCCTATGCATATTTTAAGACTACTTTTCATTGATGAATAATACACTGCTCAATAGCACATGATCGACGATGGTTTTAACGGAAATTTTCAACACATCTGTAATCCGGCACCGCATTATTCCTGCCGATGCCGGATTATCAGTGCTGCACTGTAGTTAAGGAATTTTTTTTTCTAAAAATGTTATGGAATATAGCAAATTTTGATTCAAAACCTGGAAAATTATCAGAAGTTTAAATTCAACAATTTCAAGTTGCTGTATTTGAAAATGTTCTTTTTGCCTATTTCTCTCTCTCTGAAAATCTATAGAATAAAATATTTCCCCTCATGATACATGTTTTATAGCATTGCATATAAAGCTTCAGTAACAAGAAATTAATAAAAGTCTTCTTTTCCATATAGCTCTTTGTGTAACTCATATAATTTTAAAAGGATTTGTTCTTATTGCTTAATTTGCGTGCTTTAAAAAATACCTAATAGATTGTATACAATGAAAAAAAATTAATAAAGAAAACTTGATTGGGTTAAGTTGAAGTGTTTAATTTACTATTTTCATTTCTTAGTGTGTGTTTAATTAAATAATTCTCTCTCTCTCTTTTTTTTTTTTTTTTTTACAGGAAATCGATGGAAAGGCTTTGCTGTTGTTGAATAGTGATATGATGATGAAATACATGGGTCTAAAACTAGGGCCTGCTCTAAAAATTTGTAATTTGATTGAGAAATTGAAAGCCAAAAAGTCATATTAGATGTAAACATAATTTTATTTTTGCGTCTTGAATTCATAGACATAGCTTATAAATCTATTTTCTACTGGCTAATAAGATTTGAAGTTTCTATGTATGGAACTCCATACTGCTTATAAAATGTGAATGAACACAATTTACACCTCTGTGATACAAAGTTACATAATATTATTTATCTTTTATTTATATTTAACTGACAAAAATTTTAATGGATATCTATGCATTTCTTTTTTTTTTTTTTTTTTTTCCCAAGATTTCTAAAAATCTCTTATCTCTTGTAAATATTATTTTCCTAAATGTGTACTTTACTAATTAATGTTTTGTTATTTTATTAAATTTCTTTTATGCTAGTTCATAATGAGAGTGAAATGAATGATTAAAAATCATGTCAATGTCCAGTCAGAGGAATGTTTTAAATATTTATTTAATGTTACTGATTGTTTTGTTCTTGTCTTACTACTATAAGGCTTATTTATCCCTTTATAGAAACTTTCAATAATTTATGTCAAGTGCCAAAATATAACAGATGACCTGTACTTTAATATTGTAAAACTAAATATTCACTCATTTTTCAAGAATCAATGAAATAGACATTATGTATTTGTTTGCTTCTTACTTTAGGGGACTCTGTCATTTTCATTAGCTTAAAAACTGAAAAATCCAGTATTATTTACACTAACATTGCACACTTCCCAATGGAATGTACCACTGAAACTTTTCAAGTAATGCAGTATAATTTTGATATTTGAAATACAAAGGGACATAAAAAAAATAATAAAAATAAAATAAAGTTTTCAAGATTACAAGGTGATATAAACAAGTGTCAGTTTGTAATGGAAAACACATTTATTTGAGATATCAAGGTTACACTGTACTAGTTTTTATGATTATAGGGATAAATGAAAATTTCTGCTATGTAAAAATATTGCTTAAATGGTTTTTCAGCTGAGAAAGTATTTTTATTCCAAAAACATTTTACTGTATGAAGAATACTTTTGTAATCTGTTTTCTGTGGGGGGAAAAAATTGAAATATTTAAATTTATCTTACTTTCATGAAAAAGATGAATTTCAGTAATTGAAGTACTCAAATTCTGAATAATGGAAGATGTGTTTTCTTGCAAATTAAGTTAGACGGAAAAGTAAAGCAGTGAACTGAAAACTTGTTAAAAACCAAGTGATAAATAGTGGTGTATGTAGTGCTAATCAGTGCCAGATCCAGCAAAGATAGGTTCAAAACTTTGTGAGAGCCCCCCCCTCCCCCTTGTTTCCCATATCTGCAAATGGTGCTAATGTGGAAACTTTACCCAAGTATTGTTTAAAAAAACTACTTGTTGTTATTATTATTATTATTAATTTTTAATTGAACAATCATTTTGTTTCCCTAATGGCGGGCACTTGCCATTTATAGGCATTGGCCACTGCCAAAGCCTTTATCAGTGGCGTAGCGTAAGTCGGTTGCAAGGGGACGCTGGATCAGTTGAATCATTATCAAAGAATTTATTGCAGTATGGATAATATATATCAATACATTAAATAATGCATTATATATTTCCTTAAAAAAGAATTTATAGTTTTAAAGATAAATGTGTTATAAAATTTTGTAAAAGATATAATATTTAAAAATAATTTAATAAATTACACGGTAGTTTCAGTTCAACACAAGAGACTATCTAAACGATTTTTCTTAATTGCAAAGTAAAATATAAATAATATGCCTTCTATAATAGTTATTTGATCGTGTGAGTATCATACAAAACATAGAATGGGGTCATAAATTTTACTCTGTGTACTATGTTTGTACTTGACACTGATTTAAAAATATGAAATTCGAAATTGTTAAACAGGAAAAATAATTAAATTACTCACTTACAGAAAAAAAAAAAGTTATAAGATATGATGAAATTTACAAGCAAAAAATTCTAAATTATTTTACTCCGAAATACCTCTTTTGTAAAAGAACTGCTCATACGGGAGTCGTCTTGACCTCCAGGATTCTTTTACTTTTGCCATGAGATTTCCGTGAAAAAAAGGTCCCGCTTTCTCATCTCAGAGTACCCGACTGATGAAAGAGACGGAAAAGCTAATTTCTCTCTCTGTTCTAAAGACCATTTCGAGTTCTTATAGATAATGTTAAACGAAATTCACATAAAGAATTGAAAAGGTCACATAAAAAAAGAATTGCAAATATATTACGTTAAGCATCTTTATAAACTATACATAATTTTTATGGTACATTTTCTTAATTTTAATACAAATTTACGAGGGATATTCGGAAACTAAGGTCCATTTACTTATAAAACATAAAACATTACAGATTTTTTCAAAACACTTTATATTTTAAATTCCTTACATGTGTCTCTATTTTTCTACATAGTTTCCATTTTTGTTTAAACATTTGTCATAACGTTCTACGAGCTTCTGTATGCCTAAGTCGTAGAAGTCTGCCGCCTGTGAGGATAACCAGTCGGCGGGCTGATCGATTGTTTTAAACATTTTGAAGTAGCACTGTACTTAGCACACTGCAACAATACCAATGCAAATGGCGTCGTTTGACGAGCAAGGTATGCCGGGAGTTGGTACGCATGCGCATTTCAATGTTTGCGCGATATTCGATTAGCTATGACGATTCGGACCTTAGTTTCCGAATATCCCTCGTAGATTAAAAAAAACTTTGGCTTTATAAGCACCTATAATGATAGAAAATTTACAGTTTTTCTTTAAATGACTTTATAAACCAGTTCAATTCTTCGATTTTTTTTTTACCGCAAATTCGTCTATACATCTTTCAAGAAACACTGGATTACTGGAAAGTTCTCTTAGTAAATCTTTTTCTATCACTAAATGAGCTGAGATTCCTAAGACGGTTGTTGCTCATAGAATTTCTAAGAAATGTCTTGACACATTTTAAGGCGCTCATACTCCTTTCACTACTTGCTGTTGTCGCTGGTAAAGTGAGAACTAAGCGAAGTAGTTTTGTCACCTCTTCATATATGCTATCTAAACCATTTGTTACTAAATACTTTAACAAATTTCTGGGTTCCAGAGCTTTCTTTTCGTCGGCATAGATGTTTTTTAGCTCATTCTGCAGCTTATCTTTTTCAAAAGAATCGAAAATTTTAACCAAATTATTTAGAATATAAGAAAAAAATTTCCTGTGGTTAATCTTTGAAATTTCTGTCGTTCACAAGTTCAGTGAATTCTAAACTTGAAAAATCTTTAAATCTATCTTTCATTTGAACAATTTGAAATAATTATCTCATAACATACTTGCTTCAAAGCAATTTTTTCGTTATCGGCAAACTGCAAATTTCCGTTTAACTCTGCATTTGTCAATACAACCACGAATAAAATCCTCACTATTTCTAATATTTTCAAGCTGCTGAATGGTTTGGCGAATCTCATTGTGACACGTGACAATGCTGATCGAGGCTGACACTGTAGTAGCTTCAGTAAAGGTTCGATAAAAACAAAACATTCATCATAGACACACAGAAGTAAAACGAACATAGAGCTATCCAAATTCCTTTTCAAACCAATGGCGCAGTTAATGGAATCACAGTCCCAAGATGAGTTTTCGTCTTCGATGATGTTTGAAAAAGCTTTATAAAGTTCTTGAAAATGAAATTTAACTGTTTGAACTGCTCTTGAGTGAAAATTCCATCGAGTGGTATTCGCTTGTGGGAGCTTAAAGCCCTGTTCAGTCTAAAGTAGAGTTCTTTTAGACGATTTACTGAAAAAACTATGAAACGCAGACAATGCACATACAAAAAGCTTTACTTGTTTTATGTTTTTTGAACCATGTAAAAGCACAAGATTCAGCTGATGCGCGTAACAGTGTATAAAAAGTGCCTTTGGGCAATACTTTCTCACTAGCCTCTGTAACCCCCCCCCCCCCATTTCGACCAGCCATCACAGATGCTCCATCATAAGTTTGGCTAATTATCTTTTCTGTGACGTTCCAGTCTTTTAAAACATCGTAAATAACTTTTGATAAGCCTTCAGCTGTTTTATCTTTCGAAAAATCCGACAAATCTTTCCTCAATTCTGTCTTCAACGCAGTACCTTAATATTACACTCATCTGACTCTTACAAGATACATCAAGAGTTTCATCGGCTTGTATTGAAACAAAGGGAGCTTCTTTCAGTTCGCATTTTATTGTTTCATTTAGCATCGCTGTGATCACTTGTATCACAATTAAACCATTCTGTATATCAGGTGATGTTCCTTTGAATGAAGAAGATGAATGTAAATGATCTCAAATAACCGAATCATTCAAAGCTAGCAACTCTAAGAGCTCTCGATAATTTCCTTTATTAACAGAATCTGGACTCTCGTTATGTCCTCGAAAGGCCAACTCTTGCTTTGAAAGGAATATTATTGATTGAAAAATTCTTTTAAGAATTTCTCGGTTATTCGCCACTAATTGGTTGTACTTCACAGCTTGAGTCTGTGCTTCCTCTGATAGAACATGATCTATACGAACTTTTCCCAGCAAAACGAAACTCTCCATGTGCTGCAAGTGCTTTGAGGAAGAGGCATGCTTATTTGCTTTTTTAATAAAGTTTCTCAAATCGTAAATTCCAGTCATGCACCATTCATTGTCTTTTTCACCAAATAATAAGCATACGAAGCAAAACATTTTGTGCTTTTTATCGCACCCCGCAGTCCAAGTATATCTGTTGTACCACGAAGGCTGCCATGTGCGAGTAATACCTTTGTTTGTCGTCTGCTTAATGTTCAGACATGGCGTAGGTCTTCTGTTTTTAAAGCTGCATCTTTCCACTAACGTTATGTTCGATGCAGGAATTTTCTGCAGGTAATCAATAATATTTTCATCGGACACCACACAGTGTCCACTTGAGCCATTTATTTTCCCAGAAAAAAAGCACTGCCGAAAACTAACGCAAAACAGTAGTGAAATAAAGCTAAAAGTTCCCACGATCGGTGACCAAAATCACCCGGAAACTGAAAGCCCTGAGCCTCTCCTCTCTCAATTGTACCCCGATACGCTAGCGTTCCTTACCGCTTAACTCCCCCTTACTCCAATTGATAAGACAGACTGACCGGCATGCGCACATGCGCAGTGTCTTAAAATCCGTAAATCGCGCCTTTCTTTCTCAGGAAACTGGACGCAGGATTCTCCGAGCGTCCCGCAGCTTCCCCTAAGCACAGGAGGGGATAAAATTCCATGGGTGTAGCGGAACAGAAGACACAATTTCGCACATATTGCATAATAGTTGTGAACATGAAACGATGCTAGGCAAGACTTTAAATGCTATGTTTGTCAAAATTAAAAATGGGTACTTAACTGCGAATCAAATTCGTACACATTCGAATTAATAAAACTGTGTGATTATTAAATGTTCTGGGAACGCTCAACGTACAAACTTTCCCTCACGCTACGCCACTGCTCTTTATTATGGATTCATAAAATACATTTATCAGCATTGCCTCCTACGAAGGCACAAACGAAATGACACCCAAGCCCGTGCCAGGAATCGAACCCGGACCCATGTTGTGTTAGAATGACTCTCTAACCCCTTCACAACCCAGGTGGCAGTTTAAGAACCTTGATATATACACTAGAATCTCTATTCATCATTTTTCATGGGGTGCATAGGAAAAAACGTTGAATGCAGGAAAACAACAAATATGGGTTAAAATCAAAATATGAAGAAAGCAATGTTTATACATGCACATAATGATTGTACACCTACAAATACTAATTTGTTACAAAATTGTAAAACAAATAAAGATTAAAATTCAGTGATAGGTATCTATGTATATATAAATACGCTAAGGAAATCCTTTGTGTCCCTTTTGCAGCACATTGCACAAACAGATGAGCATGAAATTCGGCACAGCTAAAGTTCGAATTGAGGTGGTTGTGCAAATGTTTAAATTTTTGTGTAATATGCTAATGCACCGTAAAAAATTTTGAGAAGTAAATTGGCGAGCAATATTTAGCACCAAGTTGGATGATGGTTCCATTGTTGCGTCCATTTTGAAATTATAGCATTAAGTTACAACAATCCAATAGGGTTATAGTGTTCCAACAAAATTTGCAAAAATTGAAATTGTTCTCCAGTTTAGTGAAAATATTATCAAAATACACCTGCAATCAATAGGCGATAAAATATTACATTGTTGATAATATGGATTGTTGGTTGTATGCCAATGGAAATATTTCCAACAAAACATACTCTCAGATAACATATTGAAGTCAGTTATTTTAACCCTTAAAAATGATGATTGTACTTTTGTTAATACTGTTATGCGTCTTCAAATACATGGCGATCTGAGAACACATCATAGCTAGGATAAAATAATTTGCCAAGATAATAGTAAAATCAATAATTACCCAGTACAGTTTTTGAGTTCTTTGACTGTTAATGGTTTGGTAATTTTCAGTCAGCCAATAAAAAGCCAAATAATTCAAACCTGCGCCAATTGCGAACAGACCTAACGATAATCACAGAGCATCATTTCCAGTACGAAGTTCTTTCATACGCATTTCTATATTTTGGAATTTTAATTTAATTCCATATGTTTTTCCCATTTTCATATTTTTAACAAACTATTAATACAATAAACATACAAATTTTGTTTTAGTGTATTGATACTTTTATACATTGTAATTTGTATATAAGTACTTTTTTTGTATACTGATTAACATTTTCGGCTTTGTTTTGGAGAACGACGATGCTTTACAAGTTAGTCTTTTAATGTCGTCAAGAAAATATTGTTGGTGGGATTTAAGCCCAGCTAATCGAAAAGTACCATAGTTTGCAACCACATATGTTAGTGTTGAAAGTTGATTGCATAGTTTTACTGATTAGAAACTTAAGTAATACAAAGGGACGAGAGTTAACTGCATCCGCGCCAACAGCCATGAATCAAATCTAGGGGCAAGTTGCACTGGAATCCATATCTTGCTCCCCTTCGAAAATATGCAACCACTGGTCTTTGCGACACCGAAAAAAGCATCACTGAGTCCGGCTATCACTGTAGGGGGCCCCTCGAAAATATTCTACTGCTGGCCCTTTGTGAGGGTTCCTCTATGCATGGGTGGCGGCAGAATATTTCCCAGGGGGAGGGGGGCAAAGACTACTTTAACATATAGTTACCATGTTGGAAAGAGCAAAAAAGCAAGGGAAAACACTGCATACAAAAGTCCTGGGGGGCATTGCCCCCTTGCCCTATGCTGCTGGCGCCCATGCCTCTATGGTCCCCCTTCCTTCCATTTTGTGGCCGTGGATTAAATTCATCAACAGTGCAACTCGCCATTTTCTCTTTTCGCCCGGTGCAACTAACCTATTCCCCTACAAAGGAAGCATTAATCAATGGAACAAGAATGTGCATCAATTTATGCACCGTAATTGCTATTGATTGTGAAGTTTTAACAGGAATCACATTCAGTAGGAAAATTTGGATTCCAATAAACAGATAATTCGGAGTAAGTTCCACGTACGACATATTCAGGAGCTATTTTATCTTTCACTTTTCTGAAAGGAAACCAATTTCCAGTTATACCAGCATTTATGATGACAATAAATAAGTCTCAAGGACAAACATTCAAAAAACATGGAATATTATTGAGGCAGCCAATTTTTATACATGGTCAATTGTACGTTATAGAAAAATAGGGTTCGATCATTCTATGGTTTGAAATTTTATATTAATTTTTTATTTGAATTTTATGTACTTTGAAAAAGACTGACATAGCCTGTGTAAACATAAACTGTGTAGCCTTGACGAAACCTGGCCAGTATAGAATAAAATAAATAAATAAATAAAATAAACATTATAATGTCAAAAAAAGCATTACCGCTTTTAAAATATGGCTTAGCCAAGTTATACATCATTTCTCTTATCATTCACAGTTTTCAAATAACTGGAAAATTAATGCATAATGATGTATTTGTACACGCTTGCAGCTGACGTAATAGAACAAAATAATAAAACCTTATAAGCAATGATTATATAGAGGTTTAATATATTACGGTCGAATTTTGACCACTGGGAGACCACTAGTTTAAAAAATAAGTTATTTTCTGTTGGATTTTTCATCATTTTTTAAATTAAACTGTAAATTTTCTAGATTTACAGAATTTACAAAATTTTTATGTTTTTCAAGATAGTTTTCTGTACCTTTTCTGCGATTGATACTAATGCTTTGCCAAAGACTGCTTTTCCCTTTGACAGTATCCATTCATTCTTCAAGAAGATAGATAAGGAATTTCTTGAACTAGTAATTTGTTTCTTATACCATGGGAAAATCAATCATACAGTGAGAAAGTCGAACACATTCTTAGCGAATCGACTGGATGCACTTGAAAATCCCCATTATATACAATAAACCTGACATTTTCACAGTCCATTCCTCGTAAACCCCTCCCCCTCCAACAAACAGAAAACAAGTCATACTATTCAGCTGAAAAGTAGGGATAAAATTTTACAAATTTGTGAGGCAGAAAATTTCAAGAATGAGTTAGATCAAAAAGGTTAAGACTTTACAAAATTCTCACCAGTAATATACAGTATACAAAATTCTCACCAGTAATATACAGTATCAGTTATATGCATCTCTTTTTCACACTTGAATTGAATGATACCATCACAAGGAATAGGAAAATAATGATATTGGTCTCTCACTTATAAGGGGTATTTTGAACTGTCTCTCAGTTATACGCAAAAATTAACAGCACAACTCACAAATTCTATCACACAGATGTACCTTTCCTTTTGCTTCCTCTCTCTTGAATTTGGGAGACCCTTTCAGTTATACGCAGTTTTAAAATGGTCTGTTTAAACTTATATAAGTGCGAGATCACTGTATATTGTCATCTACACTGTTTTAATTAATATTTTTCTCTCCTCTCTGTCCTTGAAGGCATGGTGTTTAGAAAATGGGAATGTTGGGAATGTTGCTAAAAATATAAATCAAGTACTATCTAAGACATTGAAACTGTTTTTGATGATTTACTGCTGATGATAATAATGATGCAACTGATCTTCTGTCCCATTGTATGCTACTACTTTAGGAGCCCTAGAAAAACTGAGACATCTGTAAAAATGACTTATCTGCAAATACAATAACACTTTTTAATGAGTTAAAAAAGATTGTATTCCAAACGCTGCCTAAACAAAAACAGCCTACAGTATTCATGACATTTTGATAAAGGAATGTTAGTTCAATTAATGTTTCTCCTATATAAAATGAAATTATAAGTTCATTCTATTTTGAATTATTTATAAGTTAAACTTAATGGTTTAGTTAAATATTTTAAAATATAATATTACTCTTTTTTACTGAAAAAATATTACTAAGCATATTTTTTTCGAATGTTTTGTCTCTCATAATTTAGATGAAGAGTTTGGAAATGAAACCCTTTGACTTTATTTATACGCAGGTCTCAGTTATACACGATTTTAAAGCGGCCTGTTAAAACTCATATAAGTGAGAGATCACTGTATATTGTCATCTACACTGTTTCAATTAATATTTTTTTGGTCTGAAAAAGTGTCTTTTCATGAAGAGTTGCAGGATATGATAGTCTTTGCCTACTTCAGATGGATTACTTTATGATATTGTAGTAGTCATTGTTTTCTTATTAGTTTTCAATTATTGTCATCAGCCTTCAACTTCAAACTTCTTTATGCAGTTATATGAGGCACTTGCTTTCTTATCTTCTGGGGTATTTTATGAGGATACTGTTACTTTTTCATGCAAGCTCTAAAACTTCTCTATCATCACCAGCTGATTTCTGCTTTTTTATTGCTAAATCTTTTATGTGATTCAATTACAAAAACTCATTCTTACATTAAACAATTAGCCTTATGATTTTTAAACAGTATTCACCATAGAGGCAAAAAGTCCCAGATGCTTAAACAGTCAAATTCAACACGGCACTACAAAACTAATGATTAACACCATTTATTTTAAAATTTCAGTCTATCATTATACTATTTGTTACTCCAAATATATAAAATACAAATTTTATCAATTTTACTGGCGGCTGTTTTGAAATATTGTGAAAAACGTGCTTATGACTTTAAGTTTGGACACCAGTATATAAAAGAGCTTTCATATCTATGTTTGTTATAGGTAGGTGTCTATACCATTCATCAGATCTTTACCAAATTTGGCACACTCACTAAATAGCAAAAGAAAGAGCTACTGCTTGGGAAAAAAAGTATTAATTAAATTAATTTTACTAAGATTTCTTTTTCATAGACTTTTTGCATACTTTATGTTTTGGACAAGCTGAATTTTCATCCAAAAACAATATTTATATATGATCCAAAAGTCCAGAGAATGCTTTTTCAAATGAACTCTCAACATCATACCTAAATTGTTCTTCTCTAATGATTTTTTAAAACATGTAATCAGAAAATTCTATTTTAGACTTTTTGATGTACTTAAAGTAGATGCAAATTTATTTCTCAACATTGTTTAAAAAGGCTGATAATCAGACTTTTACCCTGCTAACTATTAATTGTTTAAAAATAATGATATTTAGTAATATTTCTTTTCTAGTCATTCATAAGCAGAGGGCCCAATATGTACAAAAGGTTGTGTATTGAAGCAGAACAGGTGATAAGCATGTGATGGCACACTGTGTCTAGTTGAACTACTTTCTTTTTGACAGGTAATTATCTATGCTATGGGAATGCTCCGGTAGATTAAAATAATAATAAACAAAAAGCACTAAATGATATTATAAGACAATTTTAAGCACAAGTCATTTTATAAATCAATTTTATGAAACAGCAACGATTTTATGACTCAATTTTTAACTATTTTAGTGCTCTCTATGAGTTCTTAAAAATGAGCATTAACTGTATTTATGAACTAGAAATAATGTTGTGATTTTTTTCAACTTTTAAGTAAGTCTAGCAGTAGATCAATTGTTTAAACTCAGTTCTCATTAAAACTCTGAAAGTGAAACAGTACACCCATAATGGAATGACCAACATCTCTAGCCCTCATAGCAGTCAAGTCTACAGTAGGCCACTGACCTAGATATTAGGAAAAATGAAAATTTAACAGTGAGGGAAAAAAAGAGTGTGTGTACAGAGTACACATATCAGAAGTGAAACTTCTTTGGCGAGATTGATTAAAATCTCTTCGACTGTCAAATAAGTAGTCAGAGATAAAAATTAAAGACTGAAATTAAGGGTAACATTTGAAAACAGATCAAAAGTGAGATGTTATAGATAGTCAAAGGATTGAGGCATAGTATTAAAAAGATTTTTAAAAATTAATGTAAAAATATAAATCAGTTTCAAAATACTGGAGATAGTTTAACGTATGCACATATTTATTAAAGAATCAAAAGGTGAACAAGTCAAAAAATACAATGTACATTTTTTTTTAAATTACTTCTTGGAGGGAAAATTCGAAATTAAAGGCTGTTTTAGGGGGCATAGCAAATTGAATCTCACTTAATGTTGAAAAGAGGTGATGCGATCATTTATATTGTTCTCCTGTCAGAGCAGATAAAAAAACAAAGCTGGAGCGACCTGTTAAAACCAATAAAAATAAGTTTCCTTCTCAAGAGAATAATACTGGTTATTATTGTTTATTACATATTTTCTTTTATGACGTATGTCTATAATATTTACAATGTACATATGTAAGGCCAACACAAGGCATGGACTAATGGCGACATTGGGCCCTGTGCTGCACCAGGAAAATACAGTATTTCAAAAAAGGGAAAATCATGTTTTATTCAAGTCTTGTTAATAGCATGTTTTATTTTTAAATTTAAGATCTTAAATCTGTCAAAAGTTTTATGTGTTAGAGAAGTTTTGTGTTTGGAAATAGTTTTTTTTTTTTTTTTTTTTTTTTTTTTTAGCAAAAAATTGAACACAACAAATGACCCAGTCCCTTTAAAGTACTTTCATAGTTCCTATATCTAACTGTTGCTTTTATTTGTATCATTGATTGTTAATATTTAATAATAATTTATATTATATCACACATTCAATATCTTGACTCGCATTGTATTTTTGAAACTTGCATTTTAATTGCATAATATTTATGTTTCCTTTGGATTTTTGTGTGAAGAATTTCACGATGTATTTATTTGCTAGTAAGTTTATTTATTACATTTTGATTAAAATAAAAGGTTATATTATAAGAAAAGTTTATTAATGTTGTAAAATGTGCACTAACATTCACATAATTTCTTTTCCTTTTGAGTATGAAGTATCATAAAGTAATATTTAAAAGGGAATAAGAAGGTTACTGAAAAGTTATAATAATTATTATATAACTTAGTGAGTGAGCATTTTAGAAAATTTTATACACAATGATAAAAGATCACACAATGTATTAAACTGTTAAATGCACACAATTAAAATAATATTCTAAGTACTTAATGTTAAAAATATTACAAGTTTTGCACTAAACATATATAATAATAATCATATTGATATTAACAGATGTGTAGCAGACAGATTATATGTCTTTAAAAGTATTTTAATTAGTTGATAAGTGCATTTTAAAAAATTTCTCTTTTTTTACTGCACCCAAAAGAAAAAGTCTTAACATTACTTGTAGCATATCAACAAAGGCATTTAAATACACAAAAGATACTCACATGTCAGGTCTATAAATGCAGAATTATCATTGCAGAAATCATGTCTATCACATCATTCCATTTCTAGTCAGCCTGAGATTCATAAATAATTTTGAAGAGTTGAGTACTTGAGCAGAGCTGTATGACATGCCATGTCACAAAGTTGAGTGAAAAAGATCAAACTACTACTAGTACCATCCAGTAGCTGTAGGAATTTTGTTTTTCTATTTTGAGTCACGAATGAAGTAAGCATGTGCAGGAGCTTAAATAATATTTTAGATTTAATGTATAGCTCCCAAGACACTTGTCCAACTAGACAAAAGGTACCAATTTATCTGGCCTTCAAATGTCAAACTGTAGGTTTGCTAAGCAGATGCATTTTTACCACAAATTCTTTCATAATATTATTATTAAGAAAAAGCATTCTATTATATATATATAAGCATCATAAATTTATTTTCACTTTCTGAAATTACTCAAATCATCTCTACTTAGTACTGATACTATATGACAATAAGTAATTTAAAAAATTGTGAAGCAATGTTTGTCATCAAAATTATGAAAATTAAGTCTGAGGTAATTAGTATGAGCAGAATTAATAATCTAATTGATTGTTAGTTATAAGATTTAAAAAATAAAGAAGCTGTGGTGAAATGCATGCCTAATGGATACTAGGAAGTTTTTGCTGTAACTCTTTCCTATTTTATATAATTATTATAAGTCATGAAAAAACATTTGTTTCAACAAAATTTTGTAAGCCAAAAGTAAATCTATCATTTACCTTCAAGTTTAAAGGAAAATGCTCATTTTTTTCCTTTGTAAAAACATATAAACTAAGCAAATACAGTGAAACTTCTCAGGAGCTACCATCCTCCATTTCATGAAAAATTTGTCTTTAAGAGAGGTGGTTGCTCAGAGAAATATAAACATTTCATAGCCCAAAAAACGGTTAAAAAAATTGCTTGTGTTGTTATTTATGAAATTGCATACTAACAAATATAAGTAATTACACAAAAATATTTTTTAAGTAAATTTTTTATAAATATTTAAATATTTCAGATTTTTCGCTGATAGCACTTTTCTCTCCATTTTATTTTTTACATATGACAAAAGAGCATTTATCCTGATATTCTTCATGATTTCTGAATTTGCCATAGTAAAATCTATTTATGTTGAAGTCTCCTGGGCTGTGATTTAAGTTCACCCTGTTCAATCACGCCATCAGATAGACTTTCCTCATCAGACTCTGAAGTAGTGTCTGAAAGGCATAAAAATACAAAAACATAAGTCACATTACCAACATCATCATTGGAAAAACGTAATAAAATCAAAACATCTATCCCATTCTTTTACCATGTTATATGAACATCTTTTAGGGTGTGTATGAACTAGGTCAGGAATTTTCCAGTGTGTTATTTGAATTTTTTTGTATGTTATGGGGAGTCTGCTGTACTTGCACCTGCTGTCGATTATTGGTAGAGCAACTAGTTTGTAATGTGGTTTTTGTTTATTTTACTTCTTGAAAAACTCAAAAAATTTATCAGATAGGGAACTGCGATAGGTCACTTTTAGAGGGTTATGTGGTCTCTTCTGTAAGGTTTTTGACATCATGTAAATTGGTAAAAAATCGGTGCCTTTAAAAATGGGTAGTTGGAGGAGGGGGTCACTTAATAGAGGTGGTTGCTCATTTTGCTGTTTCTGAAAAACATAATTTATTCATGTAAAAACTTTTATTTCTTAAATAAAATTGTTATGCAAGAAGCTGTTTTCTAAAAATGCACCATAGCTCCAAGAAGTCTTACACAAAAATTCTGCTTGACAAAACAGGTGTCTCTATCATGAAGGTATTGATAGACAGTAGGTCAAAAGTACTTCAACATGCTTAAAAAGTTTGAGAAATTCTGTTGTGTTGAAGACTCAAAGTAAAATTTAAAAACATAATTGTTACCTTTTTTCAGAGGATGGAGTATTTAGTATTTATCTCCCACACCTCCCCCTCTAGAGCTTCCTGCCAAATTAATGTGATTGAAGAACATTAAAAACTCACATGCTGTTAGTTTGTGAATTTTTATTTTAACATATTTGAAACTTCATAATAATAAAAGATTTATAATTGCGATATATTTTTGCATGAGAATCAATCATAATACTTCCAAGTGCAAGAAATTTGTAATTAGACAATTAATCTACTCATAACTAGTGATTTTGCTTGGTTTCAGAAATCCATTATTTTTTATCAGTAATACATTGCTCAGTATATGCGTATAAGTTTTCTTTTACTCCTTGCTTGCAGCATGACAAAATATTTTCTTAGTAAATCATCAGTTATTTAGAATTCATTAGTGACTTCCAAATATTGTAAGCTCCAATTGATATTGTGAGATGCATTTATAAGTTCAAGTTTGATTGTAGACTATCATTCTTCAGGATGTTTCTCAAAGCAAAAAAGAGCATGATTTATAGTGATTTAATAATATATTTGAAAAGAGTGTGTTGATAAAACAAGTGTGTTTACAGTATATGAAAGAAAGGTATTTTGAGCAGCTTTAAAATAGAATTTTTTCACAGTAACTTTAAATAAACTGTGTATGCTGCTTGGCTATCAATTATTCAGAAGGGAAAGAAACTACAGTGATATTAAATTATATTTTGTATAACGCCATTATGCAACATAGCAAAAACTTTCTATATTGTTTAAATAAAAATGATAGAAAGATGTATATTTTATCAATAAAATGTTTCATTTTGGTATTATGTATTGAAAACAACCATCTATAATCAACAATTGCTCTAAAAATCTTTACTTTTAATGAGAAACCAACTTTATGCATATTTTATTAGATAGAACATGCTGATGTATTAATCCTTCAACCATTTTTGCCATTAACTTTTTTCTTACAAAAAGTGTTATTTAAAGCATATTATGGAAAACTGTCATGTGATTTCACTGTTATTGTTTTCATTAATTCCTGTTTCTTTATATTAGACAATCTTTCATTTTTTAAAACATTGTGCCATTTTGAACCTGAAATGTTATTAAAAAGTTTTGGCATGTTTAATGAAGTAATACATAATAAAATTTAAAATAATAATAAATAGTTCAATGCTTGAACTGTTATTTAGTTGTCATAAAATTATATATTTTTTAAACTGTAGAATGTTTAGTTCCTTGAAATGCGTGTGTTTGTCCATATAACTGATTACACTGAATGCAAAAAGCCTTAAATAGTCAGTTATTTATGTCAGCAAAATATGTTATGTAAAAATAATCTGTGGAAGCAAACTAGCATTATACTTCTCAAAACATGAAGTTTAAATTTGACTTAAGCTTTCATTTAAGATTTATAATAATTTAATATTAATGGCTTATTTAATATTGATGATTAATTTAATATATAAGAAATAATTATTTTGATCAGAATTCATTTTTTTTTAAATAAAATTTCAATTGAAGTAATCTTTTTATTTTTGTTTCTTAAAACAAAATTTTCTTAACTTTTTCAGCCCGAATCCATGGTGGTATTAAATATTTACTCTGGGTCCAGCAAGATATTTTGTAAAAATTAGATTTCTCACTGCCTTTGGTTGATGTGCTCTTTCGCTAATTCCCCCTTCCGTTCACATATCTCTTTTCTTATCTTTAGCTGTGGCATTCCCCCCCCCCTTCTTCCAAACAAGATAACTATCCGGAGAGAAGTGCACCTGTTGGAGAGGGGGAGTGAACTTCTAGGACAACAGTTGTCCTGCAAGCTGGCTTTTGGTCTAATCCACTCCACGGGACAGCTGTTGTCCTTGCCAGCATCAAAAGGTTAACCCTATTTTGCATTTATTTTTATTTATTTGTTTTTAAATTTGCTCCGGCTATAATATTTTTAATCATTTCAATAACTACTAAGATATTTGTAGATTTAGCAAATTTTTTATTCTTCAGTTGTCGTTTTTTCCACTTGCAAAACTTAATTGAGACACAAATCTCTTCTGAAATGTTACTTATTTTACTCTCTATTGTTTTAATTCAATTGCTCATTTCAATAGATATTTTAGTTTAATTCTTTTTGAGTGTGTTTAAATTACTTTATTTTAGGAATTAAATCTGGTAGCATAAACATCTATTGATATGTAATTATTTTGTTATGAAAGTATTTAGCAAACTTCTGATTATCCATTGTTGGATTATTTGTGATTCATACCAGAAGTTCAGCAACAAAGTAATACACTACTTTGTGACAAAATAATGTGAAAAAAAAACTTAAATCAAAAATGAAAAAGTGCACAAATGTGTAAATACATTGCAGAGTCATTGAAAAAGGTTAGACATTTTTCCTGTAATCATATTTAGTAAAATACTTAACACAAAGAACAATCCTTTCCTTAACATGTTGAGAATTTAATAAAATTTTACCATATGAAGTTTCAATATGAGCATCATTGTTTGCTCTGTACATGCCACATTCATATTCTATTTCTAACCTGGTGTTAAAGCGCAGGCCCATTGTCACTATGGCAATTCTATTGTCATTTCACTTCTGTGAATGTGTCAAGTCTTGTGCACTGCAAGCAATGTTCATGTTAAAACCCCAGGAAAAGATGTCAAAAGGTGTTAATGCAGAACTTCTCAGAGGTCTTAGCAACAATCCAATTCGTAGGGAACCAATTATTGAGGCACTCTCAATTTGTCTGTTACATTTACAAATCTTGTAACTTGTTTGCCAAGTTCTTTGAAAAGATTATTATGTTTACTGAATTTCTTTTAGAATCATGAAGTTTCAAAACGTATCCATCCTTTTTCAACGACTCTGTATGTGTAACTGTTTGCATATTGGGGCAATACTAGTTTGGTAATCGCCAATAATTATTGAAACAAATTCCCAAACTTTTAATTATTAAGGTTAATATAGTTAGTTTTAAGTGATTAAAATTTCAAGTAAAATTATATGTCTGGTAATTAATTTATGAAGAGGTATGGAATTTTCGTTTTTACAAAATAGATGTGAATTTATGTGAAATTTTCATATAGTGAATAAGTGTGAAATTTAAGCAATTTATGAATAGTCGCGAATTTATGAAAAAATTTCTTATTTTTGTGAATGGGTGCAAAATATAGCTTTTTTTTTTTTTTTTTTTTTTTTAAAGAAAGAAAATTATGTTAAAGAATCTTTTAAACATAAATTCAAGATTCAAATAAGCTTCATATCTGATCTGTGCCCGAAATTAATGAAATTAAATATTAGAAAATTAAAGTTACCCATCTGCTCATGATTTGTGGAACAAATTATCAGGTTGTAACGAAAGTTTTCTGCCAGATTTACTGGATGCAGCTCATGCGACACCCAGCGATTGAACTTGTACGTCATAGTCCTTGTTTTTGAACTTTAAGTACCAAACCTTTACAGTGTCATATAATACAACAGTAGTACCTAAAGCTGTACACATAATTCGTTGACGTTCTGTAGCTGACTTTTTGCAACTGAATTGGATGTTTTTAACTCTGTTAGTTTCCTTTGAGACACCTTGTAATTAATGATGACGATATATTTTTTACAGATTTCACTGCACAGTGTTCTAAAGTAAATCTCTTTTTTTCCAGATCCCAAAAAGAGTGTGGAAAGATATGAGCAAACACTCCAACGCGAACTGTTTGTGCAGATCATATTTGCAGTGGCGGGAAACTTTCGTTACAACCTAATAGAAGGCTTGATAGCAACTCATGAGCGACAAAATCAGGGGATTTGGATCTAAACACAAAAGATCCAATCGCATCTGAAAAACTTTCAATAAATTTTCTTTGCACATGAATTTTAATATAGAAAATGAAGCATACTTTCACATTGGTCAAATGTTTTGCCTGCCCAAACAGTGAATGAGTTCATAGTGCTCTGAACTGGGAGATGGAAAGTGCCTAGTTCAAAACCAGGTCGTATCCGGTGACCTAACCGTTCGGGGTTTTCCATGGTTTCCTCTGAAATGTGTAGCATAAATACAGCTTAGGACCCCTTAGAAAGACCCCCACACAGGGCACGCCACCCATCAGCCTAGATCCCACGTGTAGATAATTGGCCGTAATCCCACAACAACATGCAAATATTTTGCCCACCTGGTGCTACAAGTATGACCACCTGAAACCAAATTTCATTGCCCGAAAGCTTTTCAAAAATTCTTTTCTCAAAATGAGCTCATTGATGGGTACAGCGGCTTCTGCCACCTAATAATACCCTTAATAAACAGTAATGATGATCGTAATGTTAAGGACATATTGTTAATTAATAAATACTCTTTTCCAACCTTTGCTGAAGCAGACTTACAGCATTTTGACCCCTACCAATAGCACTGATAGTCCATTTAATAGACATAGAATACTTATTTACTAATTATAATGTCGTCTTTACGGATAACTACTCTAAAACTGTCAAATGTCGAAATTATGACAATGTAGCTTTTAATTACCATTGAATTAAAAACTTTAAGTGCATAAAAATGTTTTTATGAATAGTTTATGCAAATTTATTGAAATTTTACATTTTTTTCTGTGAAATTTCTGTTTTCTATTTACAAAAATTCCATAACTTCAATTATATGTAAATACACATAATATAGTCCGGCATTGCACAGGTGCTTCAGATGTTAGGTGTAAACTCAACTTAAAAATTCTCTACAGGTGCTTGCTAGTCTAGTCAGCTAATCAGATAGTCCCATTCTTTGTATAGGAAGGAAGCTTGTTTCCACAATTACTGATGCATTAAGTAAACCTGAATTTTTAAAAATGTGTTACTATTTTTAAAGCCAGTAGTTTGTTTCAAAAGTATCTTGTCTGCCAGTGAGAATAATCAATTAATTTGAGCCTCTAACTTCAATAAATTTATATGGGATTATCATCATTGAAACATTTCATTCATTGTATTGAAGTGGATTGCTAATCATATGTCCACCATGTTCAAGCTTCTGCGCTTTCCCCAAGTCTATGTTTGATGATGAGGGAAGTGCAGTTTTTAAAACAATATTTTGAGAAATAAATTAAAAATGGCATGATTTAATTAATGAAAAATCACACTTTTCTGGTAACATTTTAAAACTATAAATTCATGTGCGATGCTCAAAAAGAGCTTATATGTAAAAAAAGCATTCTCTGGACTTTTGATAATAAAAGAGGTATAACTGTCAGAAGAAAATTTAGCTTTTTAGAGCATAAAATACGTGAAAAATGAATAGAAAAGGGACTAAAAAATTAAAACTTTATTATTAACCCGTGAGCACGTGCGCTGGGTCCAAAAGACCCGGCTGCAGAATTTTCAAGAAAAAATTTCTAATTTTTTGGAACATAGTTAGATTTCTGTCAATAAAGTTTCCTAACATTATTATAAAAAAATTTGCCCAGGAAAATTTTTAATCTCCACTTATATTTTGACGAAAATAAAATTTATCAAAGGAAAATAAAAGCCTATAATATACTAATAATAAAAGAAAAATAAAAAGCATACCCGTACTCTGCAATTATTCTTTATTATTTCTTTTGAAATTTCTTGGTTATAAATAAGTATCACTGAGAAAATATTGAACAAAAATTAGCAGCACGTAGAACAGAGCGTGACTCTACACAAAAGTACTCTCCGCATTTCTGGCAGAACGTTTTTGTTTTTCTAGTCTTTTTTAGGCGGGCAAATACTGCACCTTCTTCTTGCTTCTGATTTTTTCTTTTTTTGAAGGGGTTGACCATCAGTATTTTTGTGATCATCATTAAGTTTGGCTTTTAGTGCTTTTGGAATACAAGGTAGAGAAGCCCGAAATTTTAGTTGTTCTTCTATGAGGCTTAACCCAAAATGTTTTAGATAGAGACGCCTGTTTTTGTATTGAACTAGAGGACTTTTAGAAGACAAAAGGAGAATCCTTGCATTTATTCTGGCGGTATTCAGAACAGAAAAAAAATCTGCCATAGGCCACCTTTTAGAAATTCTGGATGTTGAATATGACGCTGACATTTCATCCACCACGTCTACGGCGCCTTTCGTGAGATTATAAAAAGTCACAATTTCGTTTTTTGTGCTCCTCTGTTTCAGCATCGATTGTGTCGTCATGATGCATAGTGGACAATATGTTGACACATTTATTCTTCTTTGGAACGTACCATACTAAAGTTGTATCTTTTTGGAAACCAAAAATTGACGAATGCACCTCTCGGTTCTTGCCAGAAACAAACTCTGCAGGTAACTCTTTTTTGTTCTTTCTAATTGTCCTGACAATAGTTAGTTTTATTCTTAGAAGATCTTTAGCCAGATTGTAACTAGTATACCAACTATCTATGGTAATGTTTCTACCGGATCCATATAGTTTTTTGTATAGTCTTTTTACAATTTCATCAGGTGTGTTTTTGACATTATTTGGGCCTTCTGGTTGCAAACCTGCGTAGATCTCTAAATTCCAAGTGTAAAAAGTTCTTGAATCAACTAATGCAAAAACTTTTATCCCATACTTTGCAGGTTTGTTGGGTATATATTGCCTGAAAGAGCATCTTCCTCGGAATGCTTCAAGTTTTTCATCGATTGTTATATATTCTCCCAACATGTAATATTTCTGGCAGTTATTTACAAAATCTCCAAAAAAATCTCTTATTGGCGCAAGTTTATCTGTTGCTTTTCTAATATCACGGGTTCCAATATCATCAAAACGCAAACATCTTGATAAAAAAAGAAAACGTTTATAGGACATGGTTTTGTGAAAAATATCCATTCCGGTTCCATCTGTGGCCCACAAGTCCCGCACATTTACATGAGATGACTTATGAACACCACATATATATAAAAGCCCTATAAAGGCTCTAATTTCCATCATAGTTGTCAAATGGCTATCCCTCTCTCTTTGAAATTTATCAGAAATTGAGGTAATGTAAATATTTGTATAATTGACAACATTTTGCAGCATTCCTTCACTTATCAAAAGTTCCCACGAATCATTTGGAGTTTGTGCATTTTTTGCCTCACCAATGTTCCCAGGCAATTTAGTAATAATGTTATGTGCAGGTGTTCTAACTCTAGCCTTAGGCTTTTCTTTTGACCATTTAGTCTGTTTTGTCTTTAACAATGAAGTAATTTCCTCCACTGTCCTTTTCATAGTCTGAATCCATATCAGTTTCTGAATCGGTATCATGCAAACTAAAACATTCATTATCACTTTCTTCATCATTTTCTTCAAGGGATTCTTCACCCATTGATACCTCTTCTAATAATTTTTGCAAACGCAACATTTCATCCTTGTATGATAAATAACGCGACATCTTTGATGTTTTTTTGTATTATCACAAATGAATTGGGAAAAGTAACACGAACAGGCGCACTGGGTCAAAAAGACCCTATCCGAACAAAAGCAAGACTTCGAATGAAATTTCAGGGGGGAAATTGCGGGAACATAAAGAGAGTGATCTTGGACGAGGCTACCGTGGACTTAAACCACTTCTGTAAAATAGGGGTGTCTTGGGAAAAGTTTGTTTCAGCGGACAGGTCCATTGGACCCAGCGCGCGTGCTCGCGGGTTAATATTTTTTTCAGCTAAAGTTCTTTTGTTGTTAAGTCAATATGCCAAATTTGATACAGTTTCAATGAATGATCTAGGCATCTA
Organism: Cheiracanthium punctorium; assembly: GCA_038373885.1. NCBI lineage: Eukaryota > Metazoa > Arthropoda > Arachnida > Araneae > Cheiracanthiidae > Cheiracanthium > Cheiracanthium punctorium. The sequence continues at coordinate 401,812 of JAWZYV010011998.1, forward strand.
TAGCAAACAGCACAAAGCGCTTTTTTATAATGAGGTAATTATTACATAAACTAGTTTGATCCATGTGAAATAAAGTATACAAACATTTAAGTAGGTGCAGCACAAAGCTTTTTCCCAGAGATTGTTATTAAACTGCATATAGGCCTTTACTATTAATAACTTTGTTAAAGAAAAATTGTATTGATTGGTGCTCTTAATCAATTTATCCACAGTATTTGATCAGCTGTAATCGCTGTGCTGTTCAACTCTGCAGCTAATCAGGAGTTTATTTAACTTGAGTACTAAATTTTTGTGCCATCAATTATTAATTTAATATATATAGTTTTAAAGCTAATTATAATGAATTTGTGTGTTTCAAAGCTAGTTTATGAAAATTACAAATTCATTTTTAATAGCTGCATCATTGGTATGCGTATTTTTTCTTCTAAGAAAAGTAATACAAAAAAACTATTTCTCATGAAGAAATTGAGCATTCTGAAAGTAATGAATACATTATAATAGATTTTTTGCAAGATCTCTATTATAGCCCATATTCATTGTCATTCCAGATGAGCAAAACCATTTGTATAATGATGTTAAAAGGGAAATTTTTGTTACTGGGGGGAATGGGGATATTTAAAAAAAATCACTGACTGATGCATTTAAAAAGGGAGGACTTCTTCACCCTTATGATTTAGGTGAAAAAGTCAATTAAAAAAGCATTGCACTAGTAGCAAAGATCAAAGGGAAAAATTCTTTTCTCAGATGTAATGTGAATATGTGGTAGAACTCTTTTAAAAGTCCTCTCCCAAAGCACTAGATATCCCTCATGTAAGTTTGCCTTAACCAAACACAACATACAAAGGAAAAGGTTACCAGATTTGCCAAAATTATTGACTGAGGTAATTGTTCAATTTTATAAGGCATATTCTTGTCAATGCTAATACAGTAATTGATCGGATTGATATTAAATAAACACAGACAGACACACATTCGTATGTTATAGCAAAATTTATTAAAATGTATACAAGTTTTGGGGAGATTGCAAATCAGGTTTTTGAGTCTATAAATACATATAAATTAGAAGTAATGCTAATAGCATTGTTATTACTGATGAAGTAATTCACTCAGCAAAATAATAAATCACTAATTTTACAGAATTTACATTTTTATTTACAGAATCATTTAGGATTTAAGGCTTTAGTTCAAACAAACAAAATCTGCTTTATGGCCTTGGTACACAAATTAAAATAAACGAATAGCACCAGGAACTAAGAAAAAATTCAGGATGATTCTCCATGAGCTGCACTTAAAGAAAACTCTTAATTATGAAATCGCACTTCAAAAATTGTTTATATGCTTTTGCAAAATTTTTTATTAAGAAATTCTGAAAGTTTTTTATATGTTAGAGGTTCATTGTTTATTAAAGTGCATAGTACAGCTTCTGAAAAGACAACTTAAAATTTTCAAGTTACTGATTAATTAGTTTGTATTTATGTATCAAAATCACATGATTTTTCAAACTACAGTCTTAATGCACAGAAAAGTAAATCTCAGAATGTACAACTTTGAAAAAAAATGGCCTACTTGGTTTTTTATTCAATTGCCTTTTATTGTACAGCAAAGTTACATATACCAGTCCTTTACAAAGAACGGACACTTTAATTTGCATTGTATAAAATTTGCATAAGGCACCATCCTCATATTAAATGTGCTCTAACTTTAATTTCGCCAATAGCAACCCTTGATTTCACTCACTATTTCAAAAATTAAGCTCATTATAGCCCCAGATACCAATTTTCAATACATTTGCACTAAAAATTAATGATTTATGAACTTATAACTACTCTCCCCCTATGTTAAAATATTTTTTCATAGTTTAATTCATAGCTTATGTAATTTTGATATTAAGAAGCTCATTTTTATTTGTACTATTAGAACTAAATGGTTCAAACCTAATAATTTATTGTTATTATATTCTTAATAAAATAATAATATGAATTATTAAATTAATATTCCCCAAAAATATGAATAGCCTAGTCAGATTGACAGAAATAGATGCCGAATTTTACAAGGCTCTGCAAAAATTTCAAATCTTTATGTTGAGTAATTCATTTTATATTAATTAAAATGTCTTGTTTTGATGAGTTAAGGAGCCATATATCGTTTTATAATGTCATAATTTTTCAAAAGTTGTTTTTAAAATGCCTTTTTTTACATATAATGTAAATTAGATTTATTTTGCACAAATGAAATTATTCTTCGGCTATTGCTAAGTAGCTTCAGTCATATTGGCCAGGTGAGCAGAGGACAGCATTTTACTTTTAGCAGTATTTCTAGCAGCATTTCACCTGTCCAAAAATCTTCAGAATATTCAGTAATAATTTCAAAATAAATTAGAAAATGTCCATATGTATGTCCAAAAGTTTTACAAAGAGTTAGTCCATTTAGAGAAATACCACCGTCATATTACTTAAAGATCAATAAGCCTATAATTAAAGTAAGGGATGTTAATGAAAAATCTCAATATATTAATCAAACTCCAAAATATTCCATGGTTTATTAAAACAGTACAGCTGCCCAGGTGGTGTAGTGGCTAGAGAACCATTCTATCACGCTGTGGGTCCGGGTTCGAATCCCGGCTTGGGCATGGATGTTAACTTGTCCGTCCCTTCATAGGGGGTAATGCTGTCCGCCCACTGGGTGCTCCCATAATAAAATGGACAGTAACTCGGGCCTTTGCAGTGACGAATGCTTGATGAGCAAGTGCCCGCCATTGGAAAAGTAAAAAAATAAAAACAGTACAACAAAAATATTGCATTCTGTAATGTCATGCTATATAATACAATAAGTTTAAAGTTCAGTTGTACAGAACACGGTCAGGTAAATTATAACTATAAAATTTCCTTATTTGAAGAAAAAAAAAAGAAACGTTAACTTTATTATTTCCATTAAATTGAAACTAAATTTAAATTAATATTTTTGATTTGTAATATAATTAACAACCCACAAATTTAAAAAATAATTATTTTAAACATAAAATTTCTCAAATAAAAATTTTCTTGAAAGTTATCAGTAAAAGTTTGCTTATTACACAATTATCTGTACTGCATTGCCTTAATTGCTTTGAAAATTCAAATATTAAATTGCGAATAAAAAATGATAGTATATATATATATATTCTCATTACAAAAAGTTTTGTGACTAGGAACATAATTTTCTTTGTAAATTATATTTATTTTAAATTTCGTGAGCAATATTGATTTAAGGCAAAAAATTAGGAAGCTTCAATACAGTTGTAACCCATTAAAAACACTCAAGAAAGAGCAAAAATCACCGGAAATTATGATAAAAGAGTGGTGAAATTTTACATTTAAGGTAATTTGAAGGTTTTCTTTTCTTTAAGTCAAAATAAGGTATTGTCATTCAAAAACTATGTTGATGCAAAATTAAATATGCATATTGCATGAATAAAAAATTAAAGTATACTTTATTTATTTACAAATAGTATATATAACTTTGCTGTACGACAATGAAACACCAAATAAAGAGCAAGTGGGCTATTTTTTTCTTTCTGGAGCTATATATCGCAATATTTCACACACACATGTATAATATTTTATAAATCTTTTACTAACACTTGATACTCTGGAAAAATCCTAGCAACATTCGAGACAATACTATTTTAAAAATTAATGCTATTAATTGTGAAACAAGCTTTTCTATCATTCTGTTGATTTATAACAGTGTTTTTTATTGTTTCTGAATAATTTAAAAGCATATTTTCAAATTATATTCCACAATCATTAAAAATTATTGTTCAGTTTTGTGTTGATTCATAATTGCAGAATGGAAGAAAAAGATAAGCAGAATCTATACTTGAATATTTTTATAAACTAAATGTTATGAAAATAAAATGTACTTCTTAAACAGAGAAAGCACAGTTAGTCAATCAATTTGATTTTCTTGTCTGCATACTACAAAAATAGATTTTTCTATGCTGAACTTTGCTATTGATTATAAGTTTTCATGTTATTTTAAATGATTGCTTGGAAAAAGAAAAAAAAAAAAGATTTATTAAGAGGCAAAAGAAATCTTTCAGACCACTGAAATTCAGTTTGAATAAATTCTTTAATTTCTGAATTTTCAACTTTACACATATATTTATTTTGACTTAATGTTTTTCCTCTGTTGTTTATTTCTGTTTTCATTGTACAAATGATGCCTACAAAAGAAAAATTAATTGTATACTTTAAAAGAAGGGGTAACTGAAAGTATTTATAAGAGATATATAGTTTTAGAATTTGCTTAACAATGAAAACTACTAAGTTCATATTTCTTCTTTGAAAATCTTTGGCACTACTACTTTATGAAAAGCATTTTAGTATGGATGTTCTTTGGTCTGTGCTCCCCTGGAGGTCTGTATATCCATTACCAGGAATCTGCAAAATTATAAAATATTGCTTTAAAAAAGTTCAAAATGTCTGTAAAAGTTATGAACAAAGCACTCCAACAATATATTCTGTTCTTCATGCACTATATATGAAATCAAAGTACAGATGCAAACTTACTGCAGAGGCAGCCTTTAAACTAAAACTTTCTAATGAAGTACCTGAAATTGGTTCTGGTTTCAAGAAAATGTCTATTCAAATAATAAAATAAAATTATTTACAGAAAAAATAAAAAGATCTATTATGGCCAATATTTTAGCAAGAAATGTTTCTGTAAGTTTAATGTTATTAATTTGTAATTAAAAAGATTCTTTTTCCTATTATATTTATTTATGTTTTTATTATGTTTCACAATAAAAATGTTTGTCTTTATATAAATGCACAGGACCGTGCATTAGAAAAACAGCCTTAGATTTTTAGGAATATTTATTAAAACAGTGCCAATCAGATTATTGAGTAGGGTTAGGATGTGATCAGCACGAATGATGTTACTTCAAATTTTGAATTTGTCTGAAAATTTTTCAGATGAAACATGCATACAGATTGATAAGTACCTTTTTATGTGTGTTATTAAGTTTTATTTATTTCAACACATAATTTTATTCAAGAAGGATCCTTGGATAGCTTAAGTTTAATAACCCCTGCTGTAATACATATATAAAATTTGGAGAACATTCCAATATTTATGGTATTGTTTGCTCATGATGCAAACTTTAATTATTTTTGCTATTATTTAAATTTTTTCTTTTATTTAGCATAGTCAATGCTTCTTGTGTTGGATGGAATTGATTAGTCTCAAGAAGAATTTTGCCTAAAGCTTGAGGTGATATAAAAGTTAAGAATTTTTAATCACCAAAGCTTTTTGTAGCCAGAAATCTTAGTATTTCTGACAGACTTTCGCAAGGAAAAATTGCTTTCCATATCATGATGTTTCTTATTTTGATAAAGGGTATCAAAAGTTTTAGTAATTGTATGTGTACCTTTATTAATTTGCAGATAATTATGTAAGTCATCTGATTAAAAAAATGCAAATTTTCAAATAGCTTAATGTAAAATCAATTATCATTTTCTCCGATTCATTTTTCACTGCATATTTTCTTTCAAAGACACAAAGCCAACAATTATAATTATATCGCTGGCTGTCGCCATCTCCAGCTGAGTCTACCATTCTACTGAGATATGTTTGCTCGTGTGTATCTATTAGAGACAAATGATCAAGGTGTGTGATCCTATTGATTTATTGCGGTATCCCTGTTCCCCCAGTGATAAAAATCTAAAGCATTTAGCAACTATACTTGTCAGATTAATTGAATTGTGAATATCCACTTTTAGGCATCAAAATAAGTTTTAAAATGTATTATAAAATAAAATGAGCTGATGTAAAAATGTATCTTCTAATAATTATGTATTCATGGACAGTTAGCAATGTAAATAAATATTAAATATGTATAGCTCACATTCATATGAAGTATTTTTAAATGCTGTCAATGCATTTATTTTCTATAAATTATATTTATTTTATCTGTGTATATATAAAAATGTATTTTAAAACTATTTATTAGTATAGCCAACATAAGGCTTATTTTTTATTTGCATAATAGTGAAATATATTAACAAAATAAGTAAAGATAAATATAAATAAATACAAACACTCTCTTATTTTACCCTATTTAAAAAAAACTTTCTTAAAAGATTTACTCGTAAAAATTTAGGGAACTATTGTTAGGCAGAGTTGAGATTTTGACATAAGATTAAAAACAGTTATATCTATTAACGCTTGCTTAAGTAAAAATTAATTTTGATCAATTAATTAATTAATTAGTGAGTTCTTAATTCAACATATATCTTAAAAAAACTCTAATAATTAAAATTATTAGTATATACACACATTCCTCCTAAAGAAATGTCTTTCAAGATTGCTATAACATGCAAAAAAAATGAAATTGAAGCCTTAACATTCATTAATTGGTGAATAATTTAATAATGAAAATTAACTATACCAAAAAGTAATTTGTATTAATCAACTGATAAATTGTGAAGCATTGAATATTTAAATTAAACTTGTTTAAAAGTAAGTGTCTCGTACTTTTTGAATGTGAAATCTTTATCTAGCATTTGAGTTACTTTTAAAACATCTTTTTGTGTGATTTAATTTTATTAATTAGATGTTGCATTGTCACTTTAACATTAGCTTAAAAAATGTTTTTGACAGTTTCTAATTGTTTGGTGTGACATTTAAAATATGGTTTATATTATCATGTGTCAAAAACTGGCTAACCCTGCTGATGGGCAATGATAAAAAAGAAAGGGAATGCAAGGGGGGGGGGATCATATTGAAGATGAAAACTTTATAACATTCAGTTTTTTTCTTTTCTTCCACAATAACCTGTTCTGTGGGGTAGGATCAGTTTGTAAAAGTTATTTAATTTTCTAAAAGAAATTAAATTACTTTTTGAAGATACTAATGAAACCAGCTATTATATCAGCATGGCAAAAATAAAAGAGTGGAAACAAGAACATTTGAATTATATTAAATTAGGTAAACTTAGCACTGCCCAGAAATGTACAATTAAAATCAACTTTGATAACATTAAAAAGCTTGCAAATTATAAAAACAGGACTTGTGCATTTTTTTTTTTTATGAATCTTTAAAAGTATTAACTACAGATGGCCCCATTAATGCCGTGACACACTGATCCTTTGATGACATATTTAGCACCCTCTTCAAGATTGAAAGTAGCAGAAGGCCGAACACCAGCAGTTGAATTACCTGAGGATGGCCATAAAGGGCTGTTAAAGCCCGATTAATGGTTATTTTTAAAATGGTTGTAACTGAAGGTCTGCCCTTCTTCAATAGATAAAAAATGTTATATCATGCACACAGATAGAAAATTAGTTATTATGGGTCATAAAATAATTTCTAGTTAAAAATTTCAAATGATATGCAGGTTAATTATGTTATTTCTTTTTTTAAATAAAGCTTTTGATCATAACTTCAAAAAAACCACCTCACAGCACCTTGTTATTTTATATTAAAACAATTTAAAATGTTAGTTAATCAGAAATCAAAATTTACCTGTTAAGACTGTCTTATTAACAACCTCTTTATACTTTGTATCGAAAATCAAATTTTAATGGCATTTATATCTGCTGGGCAATATACTGAAGCATGTACAAACTTCACCAATTGGAAAAATATAGCAGTATGCTATCATAAACTTTGTCTTCATGGACTATTAATAACTTTAGAAGTTATGTTGGAAGTTGTTTAATTTCTTAGTTGGATTTAAAAAAATACAGCTTGTCGCAGAGAATTTCACCAATAAAATAAAACAGAATTTGCAAGCTATCCATTTTATTAAAGTGCTTTCTGTAAATGATCAGTTGATTTTTCATGAACCATGATTGAAAAGTTGGCTGTTACTTCAACGCTTTTTCCAAATGAAAACAATATTCATGACCTCACATTGTTATATGATTCTAATTTGTCCTTGAGCAACCTATACTTTTTGAAGTCTTACATGCTTATAAAGGTATTATATTGCTCATTTCCAGCAATAATGTCCTAAGGCAAAAATAATGATTTTTGAGTTGGTATCATAGGGATAGTTACCATCATGTGAACTATTGAGTGTCATTTCTAAGCTTTTAAAATTCTCCTGTGGAAATGGCAGTAGTATCGTATTGGTTTAAATTTCTTCACTTTTATAAAACTTCAAATAAATTTCCTGAAAAATCATTATTTTTTAGTTATGATGTTGCAGCAAATGAGTGATATATAAAGTAAACTTTGTTATTTTTCAAGAGGAAATTGAAAATGCATAAAACAAATGATTCCTACAGTTGTGTGTAGGGTAAATAATCAAAATGAATATATTTTACTCTTAATATGTACCAAAGTTGACAGGTATGCTTAAGTATAAATTTGTATACCATTTTGAAATATTTACCTATGTCAGCAAATAGGTTAGATTTTTCCCCCCAATAAGATTAATGTGTTATGTTTAATATTCACACATAAAAGATTCTAAAAATGATTCATGCTAGAGGATAAATTTAAGTGTAATGATTAATGTTGTAAACACCAAAATTAACTTTGCTTTAAAATGCATAATTACTAAGTCATCCTGTAATGTATATATGTATGCTCATTGCTTTACACATTAGTTTTGTATATAAATATAATATGTATATATATATAAACTGTATGTATGTATTATATAATTTTTTAAAAATCCAGCAAAATTGCATGGTCATAAAGTACAATTTAAGATATTATTGCAAGAGCCAGCTGTGACGGCGTATCTATAAAGTGATATGTAGGAATATGTGTTATGTGGTCTATAATAAAATTAGACTTTTTTCTTGTGTCATTTGAAATGTTTTGTGAGAAGTTATTTCATTTAAAGTAATTACATATTAATATGTGTCAAATCAGAAAACTTTTTGAATCGAAATGTACACAAAACTAGCATCAAAATCTTTGGTTTAATTATGAGAGTTCCCTCCTTGCAAGGAATAATTATGCCATTTTCTTAACTTTCCCTGATATTTCAAGTTTTAGTTTAGTAGTTTACTTTAAGGGTCTTGGCTTATTCAGCTTTATAAGCTGCAAGCTAGAAATAATAGCGTTAAGTTAACAATTATAAAGCTGGAAATAATACTAACAGATTTATGAATAACCATTCCTTTTTTTTTTCGGGGGGGGGGGGGACTATTACAGGAAATTACAGCTTAGTTGGCAAAATACTTTGCTGTCATCTTCAGGATTGAATATCTCTCTGCCTATGGGAGGATTTGATAATCAGAACTAGTTTTATCCAAGTTTTTTTTTCTGACAAGCCTTAGTACAGTCAATGCTTGTTTTTATGAACTCATAGGGGCCATTCAAGTAGTTCATAAAATCATCTATGGGAGTGTTTCTGGGACCACTTGCTAGTTCATAAAATCACAAGTGTTCATAAACAAAGAGCGTCAACTGCAATTATTTAAATTAGTCTATTTAAGTTAATAGATGTTGATTTATATGAGCCAATGGGCTTAAGACATTCCAATTAATCATTAATATAAACTTTACGCACATATATATGAGTGCATGCTCAGGGGCCCAGCTTCTCTTCCCAAAATATTTTTAAAAACTTAATGCTTCTGTTTCAGATATATCTGTGGAAAATAAAAATTAAGTATTTATACTTTTTTTTTTCATTAAATAAAGAAGTATTCTGTAACTTATTCAACGCAAGTCATTTAACACACAGTTATGAGTCGCTAGTTTAATCTGTTCAAAATAGAAATGTAGTTAAGAAGAGTTTTAAGGGTTAAAAAAATGTTTAATCAGTCACAGACAAATTTTACAGAGTAAATTCTAAAAACTATTGGGAGTGTGTGAGCTATTCATTCTAGGGGTGGTGGGTACCCTGGGTTTTATTTACTTTTTCTAATTCCATCGTAGAGCCCACAAGTTATTTTTGAAAATGCTGCACCAAAATTTTGATTTCCTTTTTTTTATATATAATTTTCAAATTCCTTCTTTCTTGCCTGGTGTGAAAGTATTAAATACTTTGGTGCACATTTCAGTGCTAAGTTCATTCTTGAGGATCCTCTTCGTACTTTGTTTCATATTGAACTAACTTCTTTGTCTTCAACAGAACTGGTACAGTTTTTTAATACCTGTTTTTGGGCATCCTGAAATGTACCTTGAAAAGAAGTACAAGATTTATGAAAAACATGAACACTAATGATAGCAACAAATATTTTTGAAGTTGTTTTGTATGCTTTACAGGAAGTTACGCAGTGTTTAGCAATAAATTTCCTTTTTGAAATATGAGTGACAGATTATTTATTTTTTAAAGATAATCCAGAAGAAAATGTATCATTTGAACAAACTTGAAACTTTTGAGTTTTTTTAGAAGTCCTTTAATAACTGCAAAAGAACATTCTCTGAGTTTCCAATACTTTCAAGATAGCATATTTTTATTTTCAATCCAAGTATGAGATTGAGTGCATAAGATTTATTGACAACCCATATCACACCACACCATTAAGGTATTAGATTTTTATATGTTTCCCTGCAGAATTTAAGATATATTCCTTAGCTGGCTTTTCGGAGGACATTGATAAAATTTGCCATAGGATCAATGCATAATAAATTTTATTTTATGAGTCTTCAATGCATAATAAATTTTAAACAGCACTCGGGGCCCAGTGGCGGATTAATACAAGTTTGTCGGGGGGGGGCGGTTAGTTAGAAGATTGATATATACATCCATTTTATGGAAGTAAAATAAGATCTTTTACATGTTCTTTTTTCTCGAGGAGGGCGGTCGCCCTCTCCCCCCCCCTTTAATCCGCCCTTGTCAGGGCCGCGGCACCCCTTAGGTTCAGGGCCTGATTGGGACCAACAGGAGCCCCAGGCATTGATGAATTTAGGGGCCCCCATCAATTATTTTTGTCTTATTTTAAAATCAATTATTTATTGTCTTATTTTTATCAAAAAAAGAATATTTCAGAACATTTTAAACTGGGGGCCCTTTCAAGCCGGGGCCCTGGGCTAAGTCCCGATTTGCCTTGCGATAATAAGGCTCTGCTTAGGTTAGGAAAACTGTAACGCATTCCTAAGTCTGTGGTAAAACTGTCAGCACCTTTTCTTAAAATGGAAGTTAAAATTGGGAATGTTTCAATAATTTACTTGGATTTGAATTAACCCAATGTTTTTTCATACTTACTAGGCTGTAGTGATTAAACATTACCTATGAAAGGAAAGAACAGCGGTTGTCATCGCTGTTTCCGTTAAAGAACATCCGAATCGAAGTGATGCACGTGACACGAAAAATCAGGCTCTCTCGTCTCTTAAAATTCCTATATCACAATGAAAAATGGAGCTCTCGCATAGAAACTACAAATGTCTGTCTTGCATAAATCCCTAGTCCTGATCAAACCCTCTTCCTCTCCCACATAATGAATTAGGTCTAAAATCAGCTTCGGCATTCTCAGCAGCTTGAAGCTAGAATGCCTATCCAGTTTCGCTAATGGACATGCAATTTAGTTTCAATGAATTTATACATAATAATAAAGATACCTCAGACAAATAATGCCTCACCATGGCACAGTGGTTACGCCACTGAAAATGGTAGACACGGCCGAGGTGTGAAGGTCCCGGGTTCGGGTCCCATCGCGCGGCTGTCGATCTAACGGTCTGGAGTTTTGGTAGGTTTTCTCCAGATTTAACGTGAATACGCGTTAGAACCCCTTAGAAAGTCCTCTTACCAAGGCACCCGCCCCCATCCTAGGCAGATACCCCGCGTGCAGGTTTGCCTTAACACACACGACCTCCTCAGACAAATAAAATTTGCTACCTAAAATATGCCTTGGGCGCTTCACAGAGAAATGGGTTACATACATGTTTCGTGGCTGATAAATTGCCCTTGTCTCAGACAGCACAGCAAACTTGCAGCAAGCTTGATTTATCAAGTCAATAAGCTTGAAAATTCCAAGCGTGTAAGCTTGAATCAAGTGTTCTAGTTTACGCTTGCCCAGCTTGCATTAAGCCAGGGTCGGACTGGCCGCTTCAACAGGGCGCCGCAGACCTTGGATTTTTAAAAGGGCGCACTTCTGAAGTGTATAAATTATAGCCACTGACGGATAAAGGGAATGGTGGGCTATGACATTACCAAAAAATCGGTATTTTTTCTTTAATGTATTAATATTGTATGATTTTTACTGTATCTGAGACAAAAAACCGCATGTCTTAATTAGTAAAAAAGTTATGAAGGTTTAAAAAATGTAAATATCTCATAAATGGCATTCTAAAGTCCCCCAAAATGCCTTTTGTGCAAAATGAATATTTTTCGCAGTTCTGTGTCTTTAAAATGTCCCTTGCGACATCATTTTTAAAGAAATCTTATAAAATTCACATTACAGAGACTCAAGATGCATATAAAGATAAATTTTCTTATCCGTTTTAATTTTGGAGGTCATTAAGATTATAAAAATTCAATATAAATTTATAAAAGCATGAAAATTTTGTGAAAATTCAATGTTAACGTACAAAAATACTTCCTAAACTTTTACTTTTCAACGAATCTCTAAATTAATAAGAAAATTTGTTCGGAATATATTTTTGAATAATAACAAGGTATAATTGAAGGAAAAATTATAAATTGGCACACAAGAGACATTTTTTAGAAATTCAATTTTTCTTAATTTAAATTTTAAAAAAGCAATTTTTTTATTATTATTATTTTTAGCATTTAATTTTGTCATATTTCAAAGCATATATATACAAAAAATCATAATTTTTGGTCAAAAATTAAAAAAAAAAAACTTTATAACGTCCACCCCTTAAAGGGGAAGGGAGGAATGTGGGGACGAACGCCCCCGAAAGTATTTTAAAAGAGAAATTTCAAAAAATTTAAGAGATCCTATTTTATTTTCATAAAATGGACATAAATTACAACTAGCCATCCCCACACACAAAATTGCATTAATTTGTCTCTCATTGTTGACACTCAAGCCTTTTTAGTCAAAATGCTTCTCATTCGAACATCTAACTCTGTCGATAACTATGTTGAAGAAATGTGAAAATATGTTGATTTTGACTCGGACAGTCAACTTTTTCTAGCCATCACAGAATTAATTTGCTTTCAGATTTGCTATACAGCAGCAACATTTATATGCTAAATTCTACTCTGTCTTGCCAAATCAGTGGTTGAGTGGTAAAGTCACTAAAACACAGAGAGGTGGCTGAAGTGGAGGTCCAAGGTTCTGGTCTCCACGCGGTCGTCGATCAAACAATCTGAAGTTTTGGCGGTTTTCTCCAGATGTAACATTAATACGCGGTGTAACTCTTTAAAAAATCCTCCACCCAAGATATCCCCCGTCTTAGGCAGATAGCCCACGTGTAGCTTTGCAATAAACAAATAAGTTCTCAGTTGATGATCTCCTGCTTAGATGGAAACAACAGTTTGCATTTTAATATTTTTTTAATTATGCAATTCTATACATTGTTTTTCTTGTTTATTGCATTTGATTGTATTCTTATATTTTTGTTTGCAAAAGCACAAGCAGCTTTGAAAAAAATCTTTTCATATTATTTTCATTAATACATAGGGTAATTCGGGCCTTGTGCCGAACATTTTTTTGAATTTGTGTAAAAAATCCCAGGATGCATATACAATAAAATAAGTCATGCCGTGCTATTTATAGTAGAATATAGAACATGTGTACTGAGGCAAAAAAATCTAAAAAAAATAATAATTAATATTTTTTAGCATTTTTAAAAAATAAAACATTGCAATGCGGGTGAGTAGCCGCTCTTCAGGTTGAGAAGCCGCTGTTGTGCGGGAGTAATGAGGCGCTTATCACAAGAACTTAATGTAAGAACAAGAAATAATAAATTAAAATAAATATCCACATCTGGACTATAATTACCTAACTAAATGAGTACAAAGAAACGCATTGGTAGGTTTAAATCAATATGAGTCTATCGACTTAGTACACTACTAAAATTAAATACCTATTTTTTTTAATTGATTTTTAACTGTTTCATCAACAACGTAACATCAGTATATCTGTGGAAGAAAAAGAAGACAAATAGTTTTTAATTTGTTTTATTTGTTTTAACATTGTTTTATTCTTTTATAAAATGTGGGCGTTTCTAATAAAATCTGAAAAACAAATTAAAATTTATCTGGTTTTGAGGAACAATATTTCATCTAAGCCAGAACGTTAAAATGCAAAATTATTAGCGACTAATAACATGCCCAACTTGGTGAGTCTGTGCAAAATGAAAGAAAAAATAGTAACACTTAATTAAATCCAGCAAATAAACTATTGTAACGTAAATTCAGAAATATAAAAAATAGGACACAGAAATTTAAATTAAAAGTTTACCAAAAGCGGCATCCCGTACAAAAGAAACTGCGGCATTACCTGAATAGCAGTGCGGCATGTATATTCCAGTTTGTATGGTACAGATGTAACACATCACAGCTGCCAGTCTTCGCAATGGAAAGTGGCGTAACCAAAGACACAGTACTCGGCGGGGGAGGGGATATCGGGATATATCCCCCCCCCCCCGAAATTTTTGGATTAGTGCTGAAATTCCGTCTATTTATACACATAAGTTCATATCCCCCACCCCGAAAAATTTTACAGGCGCATATCCCCCCCTTACCCCGAAAAATATTCCTGGCTACGCGCCTGGATGCGCTTATCTCAAAATAAGGATTGTATAGTTACAGCTAAAGCATTGAAAGGGATTCCAGTTACACACTAGTTAAGGAAATCTCATTGCACATGTATACTGTGGGTTTAACTGCTATCTATCAACAATTACAAGAAATAGAAGGAATGCGGCATCTGACCCAGAGACGGCGACTCTCCCAGAAGTACCCTACCATAAATAATGAAAATTTTCAGTCTTAGGAGAAAAAGGGACAAAAAAACTTGGCCGATTGAGGAGGCGGGAGATGAACAAATCGATTTCTTTGTTAATCTAACATTTCTAATCAATCGTTGAGTTTTAATGCAGTTTTTTTGAACTGTCTGTTTATTGAACATTAAATTGTTTATAATATTAAAAAGTACTTTTCTTTTCTATCAGTCTTTTTGCTAAGGTTGTTCTTTGAAAAAATAATGTAAAATTTGAACAGCTTTTTAAAGCATAGAATTACAGAGACTCGAAAATATTCAGTTCCCAAACTGTAGTTACCAAACATTACAAACGTTCAACCGGTAACATTTATGAACGATTCAAGAAAAAACTCTCTAAGTGAATGGCGCCTCAACCCATTTAATACTGAAATTTTTGCACTTTTAAAATAGTTTTATGAAAATAAAAGTTTTTAATAACAAAAGTGCATAGTGCAGTTTGTGAAAAAGCAGTATTAATTTTCCGAGCGTATAGCATCACTGGTTTATTTTAAAACATTTAAAAATCCAGTAATTTTTAAAAAAGACGTCTTTAATAATTTTTTTTATCTGTATGATAACCTAAAGATATTTACATCGTCGAATAGTCGTCCAAGTCCTATTATTATTGATTAATCACAGTTGATGTATAACTGACACACACGTGCATGCTTATTAAAAATGTAAGTATGATTGAAATAATTTTTATTACTCGGTTAAATAAACTATTTACAATTTATTACATGTACAATGAATGTGACATTAATTTTAAATACGAATTGACTCCGTAGAGCCTCTAGCCAATGATATATTAAGTATTTTAATAACATAGCGAACAATGACGGATACAGAAACTTTTATTTCAGGCAAAGCTCGAGTATCTAATTTCAGAATTGCATGAAATATGTCATCATAATCAAAAAGCCCTTTTTATATACCGTAAATATATTTCTCCCGTTGAAAGGGGGTGCGCACAAAGATATACAGTGAGCACCGGTTATAACGGACCTGGGATATAACGTACTATCGGTTATAACGTACCTAGAAGCGAAGTCCCGATTGAAGTCCTATATTTATAATGTTATTTAACTTCGGTTAAAACGTACTTAACAAAAGTACGTACTTCGGCTATAACGTACTTTTCATACCAAAGCCCAAAATAAAATTTTGCTTTTCTTAAGAATTTTATTTCCTTTTCTAGGAAGTTTCAGTACCTTCAAAACACTCGTTGTCAGTTTTCAGATTCTCTGAGATGAACTGTGTATGAATGAAGGGAGCGATCTTTTATCTTTTTAGCCTGATAGGTAGGGCTAAGAACAAGACCATGTTTTTTATTTGTCATTGATCAATGTAAATGCCTCCTGAAAAGCCATAGCTATAATGATTCTGATGATAGTGAAGAAGAAACAGGGGAGCCTATACCGACGCATTAAATGCTGCAAAAACATTATCACGATTTTTTGAATGTCGCATTGATGATGCAGAGACTCTACAAAAGTCTATTATGGATATCCAAAATCGTATTTTTAATGTAGCACCTGCCCATTTAAAACAAAATAAAATTACAAATTATTTATCTCAATAAAAATTAAGTAATAAAGAATTTTCTCTTTAAATTTAAAAAAATCAGACCTGTTTAAAACACATATTACAGTGAAATTATGATCCCACTTTCTTTTGTGTAATATGGAATCTTATCGGCGGTACTGCTTATAACGTACTTCGGCTATAACGTACTACTTTTTTAGATCCCGTCAGAGTACGTTATAACCGGTGTCTACTGTAGCTAGCTAGAGTCATGAGTGACTCTGACAAAATTTAAATTTTGGTACCCCAGCGAAGATATTTTCTAAGAGAAATAACATAAAGTCTCCAATAGGCGTCCCCCTGAGGGCTGCGCCCCTGGCAGCCGCCCATCTGGCCTACGATGTTGGGTGCGCGCCCTTACCCCCCACCCCCCTCGTATTCGCTCTTAAAACAATCTTTTTGTACCATTTCAGTAGTAAAGTTTTTGGAGTCAATGGAGTAACAAGGGAGGGGCGGAGGGACGCTGATTGCAGGAGCTGAAAATAAAAATGAGAGGCAGCAGAATGCCGAAACTTACAAAGAATGAAGCGACAAACTGAAAGTGGAAGGAAGGGGGGCGGCAAAATGTCCCAAACTTAAAAAGAATAGGACGACAAATTAGGAGACCAAATAGGTGCCACCAGAAGTTTGACAGAACAGCAAGGAGGAATACAAGGGGTGTGGGGATGGGTGCAGGGGGCGCGCGATGATTCATTCTGTTCCTCGCGGGCTGATTCTAAACTTAAAAAGAAACATTTCCACAAAGAGGTGACTCCGAACTTTCCCCTCCTAAATATTGCATGCTTCTAGGGTAACTTGCCAGCGGAAAGCGGTAAAGTGCACCTCGGAATGTATTTAACGTTAACGAATGATTTGCAGCCGACATGTGTCAGAAGAAATAGTTTCAGAATAGCACAGAGAGTGAAATTTCTTATGTGAAACTGCATTGGAGGGCGCATCTGCCCGCGGGCAGATGGGCAGATAGGTCAGTCCGACCCTGCATTAAGCTTGACATTTCAAGCTTAAAAAATTTCCTAAATACACGGGGCGCCGGTCGGCGAACTCGCCCCACATATTTTACTTTGCCACGCATTTTCGCCTCTACGCTGAAATTTCAATTTAATTTAATCTGTTTCCATCGAGTGTCCGTGGCTAGAATAGAACCCGGGACCTTTCGGTTCGTAGCCGAGCGCGTTATCCATTCAGCTACCAAGCTTCGATGGGGTTATGACTAAAGTTTGAAGTGAGTTATCAAGCAGTTTTCTGGCCAGATTGATAAGTGGGCGATATGTTATTTGTTTTTTTTTTTTTTTTTCCATGGGATGCATCAAAATTAAAATAATGTTATGTGTGATTTAGAGACTCTACTAATAGGAAAATAAACATAATATAAACTTAAGAGCAGCACACGTTTTAAAACTTTCGCAACACTCATGAGCAATACTGCCGCTGGCCAAAATCGAGACAAACGACTGATTTTGAAATCAAATTCGTACTATAATTGTATTTTATTTTGAAGAATTTCCATATTTTGAAATATAGAATGGGTTTACTTACTTAACACAAATTTTGTGTTAAGTAATCTGAAATCAAAGAAAACAGTTAAACGTTACTTCGAAACGCTATATCACAGTTGCTAACATGTATGGAATACAAACACTTTAGTCATTTTTGTAAATATTTCTTATAATGACAAATAATTGAAAAATTTTGCTATTTTTTAACGCTAAAAATTCTCTTTACAAATGTGGTTAGTTATTTTCCTACATATTGGTATGCTATATCGATATAGAGCATTTCGAAGAATTAAAAATAAGTTTAAATTAATTTATACAAATGTAAATTTGAATTATTTTCATTGTTCATACTTTATAATTAAAAAAATTATTTAACTTCTGAATTTTTTTTTATCCTTTATAATTTTATTTTAAAACTACAAAAGTGTAAGATGTAAGATTTTTGGGCCCTAAAATCTGTAGGCCGTGGGCAGTTGCCCTGTTTGCCTTGCCGGTAATATGGCACTGGTAATAAAATACACATCTTTTACGAACTTTCAGCAAATTTGAGGACGCTAGACAATTAATGTCCATTCTCTTTCACAGATGGCGCCATCAACGCTCCTTTAAAAAGGAAAAATCAACCGAGTATCAATTGTCAAGCTTAAATCAAGCTGTATTTAAGCTTGACAATTCAACTTGACTCCTGCAAGCTTGCTGCCAGCTTAGAATGAGTTGAACTGTCAAGCTTGCATTAATGCGTCAAATTGAAAGAAATGTCAAGCTTGATTTAAGCTTATGTGCTGTCTGGGTGTGGGTGTGAATATTTAAAACATTTAATTCGTAAACGCTTCTTAGATTAACTGTATAAATTTATTTTAACAAATAGAATTTTATAAATACTGTCTTATTAAGCTGTTTTTAAAGTTATTAATTTCGTATAATGAATTAGGTTCAAATCATCGTCGTAATTTTTCACCAAATGATGACGGCAATTTTTATCTAAGTAGATTATCAACTGGAGCTTAGAGTAGGAGAAATCAGATTATAAGGTCAAAGGTCAATTATTATCTCTGTTAATTCAAATAAAACATTATATTGCAAATAAATAAACTAACGGAAAAATATCAAATAATATTACTCTTACAAGACAGCGCCGGCCCGAGGGGCGTGCGGGCCCCTAGGCGAAGTGCAAGAGCGGGGCCTCTTCTCTATCATCTCTTATGTAAGTTATTACTAGCACTGCTAGTACATATTAGCTTTATTTCTCGGCTTTTTTCGGGATATATCGCAACCATCTACCAAGCTCTGTTTAATGTGATAACAAAAAAAATGGCCCATGAGCGGGGCCTTAGGCGATCGCCTACATTCGCACCCCCCGTTGGGCCGGCTCTGTACAAGATAATTATAGTGAATGGAATGTACTATTTACTAACTGAATATCTTTCACCAGAAAGCGAGATTTTATTTCATTTCTGGGAGAAAAAACTTCCGGACTATTACAATACTAGAAAGATACACACACACACAAATATATATATTATAATAGAGAGAGAGAAAAAAATTAATAATTAAAACAAAAAGAATATTATTGCAAAAATGACATACCCCGTAGGGTAAAAAAAAAAAAAAAAAAAAAAAAAAGAAAGAAAAAGTACATATATCAGAATCAGCGGGCCACAACAGTATGAAATTTGAGGATGCTTGGTTTGATTCTATATGCCATTTTTGCATTGTGAAAACATTTTACACACACACACGCATATATATATATATATATATATATATATATATATATATAATTGATAAGTAAAACACAAAGAAGATACTGCAAATATGACATAAATACTTTTTCTACTCAAGGACGTTATTTAACTTACGTCGAAAATGTAAAACAATTATTTAAAAAAGGTTATTTTAAAACATTTATATTAGCTCTCTAGTAACAATAATGTTTAAAAGTTTAAAATAACGCTTCCCCCCCCCCCAAAAAAAAAAAAAAAAATTTAAACCCATACATGCTACTGTTTCTACTGTAAGAGCTTTTCTTTTCTTCTTTTTTCAATGGAATGTTTAATCTAAAGTTTAGAGAAAAGCATTTAGTGGGATGAATTAAGTTATAAAATTCATATCTCTCTTGTTACGCGCTTAAAGTTACCGGAAGTCGAGAAATAAAAAATGATTAATAAATATTTACTACAAATGAATCAGCAAATTAAAAAAGGGTAGAATTGATGGGGGCGGGGAGCATTTTGCGGGAATATTACAATTTCAAAAGGTTAAAAGACTTAAATATTTTGTTTTCTACTGTAAGAGCTTTATTATTTTATTTCAATACTACGTTAAATCAAAAGGAAAAGTTGAAGTGGGATGGAATGTACTCTAATGTCCCGCCTTCGGGCTACGCCCTTGAAATTGAGATGTAGAGAAATAAAAATGATTATAAATCTTAAATATATAATGTTTTAAAAAGAAACCCAAATAATTAAATCATATGATCGAATAAAAAAAAATTCCTAGTTATACTCTAAAAAGAAAATTAACATGTTGAAAAGTTCTATCTGTTCAAACACATTGTACTTTAGTTTTGGCCAGAAAGTCAGATTTTATTTTATTTTATTTGGTAAAGTCTCTTAAGGCTATAAAAAGCAAAGAAAAAGAAGATTAATGTTAAATAAATATTTATTACAGTTTCTTTTATCTGGAAAAAGAAGAGTTTTGCATAAATATTAGCATTCATAAAAAGTAAGTTTTATTACTTTTCTCTGCTCATACTTTTGTTGTTATAAGAAACAAACAAAAACAAAAATGAAGTGTTTATTAATATTAATGTTATATTGCCGATGATGAAAAAAAGACGAACTAAATATAAACAGATATAATAAATAAAAAAAACTTTCAATGTCGCAATACCAATATTTGATAATATTGGCCAAAATCGCTACTAAACCTACTCCATTTGAGACAATGACTCTCTCGATCTTAAGCGAGATTGTTCAGTATTGTCCGACACCGACATTCATGTGTTTTTCTTTTCGTGGGGCTGTAAAATGTAAGATGCTTGCACATATGATTGCTTAATTCTATTTTTCGGGTAAAGCAAACGAAAACAAACTGAGAAATTCAGTATAAAAACCTTTCACAAATTTAATATCGAAATTGGGCAATATTGGCCAAAATCGAATAAAACGGCCGTTTTATGGCAGACTTCAGCAATGTGTGGCAATGGTTGTCGCGCCGTTCTTTGGCGAGATCGATCAGTATTGCCTGATGCCGATCTACATTTTTTATTTTTCCATGCGATGAATTAAAATTAAAATATATTTATATGTGATTTATAGCCTTTCCTAATTGGAAAATAAGCATAATATCAACTTAAAAGCTAAAAAACACACTTTAAAACTTTCAATATCGCACCACTCATGTCGAGCAATATTGGGCAATCGGTATCGTTATCGAGGCGATATTAGCCGAAACTGCTGTGCTACTGGGGTACGTAAAACAGTTTGAAATTATTTATTTATATATATTTTAACACACTGAACTCCGGCAATTTAAGTAAAAAGTGGCCAGAAGTGTGGTAACCTCTTTACCTACCTTGAATGTAGTTCCGCCTTTGTTCCTAAAAATCAATATTTAAATGTTGTACTTATTAGAATGTATTGCTTGAGTTGTCAATTTTGCATATTTCCCATTTTTATTTAAATAAACTACTGTCGCTTTATTTAATTTCGAATGTTTATTGCTGATTCTGTTGAAATAATTTCTTTCTCTGTGGGTGTAAACTTTCACTATGAGGGTGGAGCTTTTCCCGCCCAGCACTCTACATTTAATTAGAGAAAACGGTACTTATATACAGTGGCGCATCCAGGATTTTGGTTTAAGGGGGGCTAGAGCTACTAATACTTTATTGAAAAATAATATTTTGAATTCGGTTATAGTGACTTCGATTATAGTTATAACTCCCTTATAACGTCAAAATTGTCCGTATCAATTGCCCGTACTACACAAGCCCACTATCAACGTACCATGTTATAAAGTCATAAACAATTATCTAATATTTTCATTGACACTGTAACCAAAAAATTACTGCAATAAACACTATTGTAAAAAATTACATAGTACATGTGTCCTTTATTTGTCCACATGTAGTACATGTGTCACACTAACTGCAAATATTTAAAAACCAACGTCCTTTTTAAAAGAATTTTAAGACAATTTTTAAAACATTTAAAGACAATTTTTAAAACATAAAATATTTTAATTCTTTTGTAACAATGTTCGAAGCTTTTCAGATCTAAATCTTCGGGGGAGAGGGGTTTAGGGGGATTCAGATCTAAATCTTCGAGTCGCTTAGGGGGGGCTTTAGCCCCCATAGCCCCCTCCGTGGGTGCGCTTATGCTTATATATGACCTGCAAGCAGTGTGTCAATATGAGTCTTAGTTTACAATTTTACATTTAACTTTCGCTCAACAATAAGAATTGATATTTGTTAAGCTTCTTATTCTTTTCGTGAATGCCTGACACATTTTTGTAGTGTTTTTGACTGAAAGTATTAGAAAATGACAACTGTGGGTGCAATATTTGCATAAGAAAAAAAGACAAAAACATTTTTGAAAAGTTTCACAAAATGAAGTTGCACTCTAACGCTTTCATGAAATAATCTTGGAGAGAAAAGTTAAATTTCTAGTATAACTCATGTTCTTAAAATATAAAACTAATCAAAAATCTAAAACATGGATATTTGGTTTAAACTCGTGACTTTTATGCGTTAGTACGACACACCAGAAATTAAGCACAGTATTTTTGCACATTCTAAATTCCATTTTCAGACGGCTTGCTTATTCTTGGAAGTCAAGGTAGTGCTGTTATCAAGTACACCTGTCTTGAACCGCGGTCAAGATGGGTATATCTGAAGGTAGATTAACTTACATTTATCCCGCCTACCTCCGATGGAGTATGCGGATACCCGTAGAATCACCTGAATGTTTGTTCGCGGTAAGCAGAGCTTATGGTGAGCGAATTAACGAACTGTGCCCGGAAGCACAAAGGTTGGCTACAGTGAGGGGGCCATGGCGCCCCTCCAAAATTTTGTTTTATAACTTTAAATCGCACACTCCATGATTTCACGGGTTCAAATTGCATTTTGAACCATGTATTAAAAAGTTCAATGGACCTCTCCGAAAATTCAGTCTGGTGACGCTCTTGGGATGTATACAGTTTTCCGCCTCCTTTCTATCTTAGTAAAACAGAAGTTAAAGCCAGTAAGACATAATTTATCTTTTACCTCTGACGTTAGAGCGTCAGTCTGCGCTTTTTATAACACGTTATTCGTCGATCACGCATAAGTACTTTTTCTTGAACTGATTGTAGCGCCTTGGGCGGAAAAAGTTCTTCCCCAAAAACGAAGGTTAACGCCCACAGTGCGATAATTTGCAATCAGCAATGAGCATTCGAAATCTAGTAAAGTGAGAATAGTTTGATCACACAAAAGTAGGAAAGGTAGAGATTAAACTTTGTAGGTTTTAGGATCAGAGGCGGTGCTACATTCAATATGCGGAGAGATGTGACTTCAATTCTGGTTACTCACTGCATGAATTTTCTGCCGTACAGTGCTGGTATTTCTACAATTCGTTACTGCAGAAGTTACACACTCGCATTTTTCAAGAGTCAATTGTTTCATAAACCACTGTTTTAGATTTTAAGAACAAGAGCCTAAATACTTATCGAAAGTACCCTAACTTTATTTACCAAAGCATTTTTGAGAATTTTTATGGGCAAACTCCATAGTCTGGAGACTCCTCTCTCGTGTCCGCCCAGTGTTTAAGGTGACTAAAATCAGAACAAAGTTTTTTGCAGTAAAGGAAAGAAGAAATTCGAGATAAAAATCGTACTAAACGCTTCAGTCAGAAATTACTTTTCTAATGCAATTGTTTTATTTATGTATGTATAACTGTATGATGGATAACTGGGGCAACTTAGTGGGTGTTACTGAAAAATTTCTAACCATCAACCCCCTCAGGACTTATTTTATGAATGTATTTTTGTGAAAACACGTGATGTGTACCGACAGTGACAATATTTGATTTGATAATTCATACATATAACAATATTTTTTAATGAAAAACGCTTCTGAGACACTTAAAGTACGAGGTAACAAATTATGGGCCGCCTACGCCTTATTCAAACATATCTATAAAAGCGTGTTTTGAGTATTTTTGTTTTATGGCAAGTCTACACGAGGGGCATCTGCCTACGGGGGAGGAGTGACTTGGTCTGAGGACTTTTTAAATGTTTCTGAAGAGTATTCAAGTTACATCTGGAGAAAACTGATCAAAATGACAGACCGTTAGATTGAAAGCCCCGCGATATGCCCGCGAACCCCGGACTTTCACACTTAACTCGTCTACCATGTTCAGTGCCTTCTCCAGTTGGCCATGATGTTGGTGTGGCCATTTTTATAAATGAATATGAAGTGTATAATTACGGGCATAACACACCTGTATAAAAACAAGAAATGCAATTTATCAACAGATGTAAAGAAATTTTCAATATTAACTCATACTGTTTTCTCCCTGAAGAGTGAATGTTGGAGAAAAATTAATTACAAAACATTAGAAACAGTGCTTTATGCAATTTATAAATTTATACAATTTTTAAGTGATAAGGCTAATTTCTAAAATTCTTATTAAATCTTTCTGTGCTAACGTCACTGGAGCGTTCTTTCCATCATTGCCTATGTCCTTCTGACACTCGAGAGATTCTCAAAAGTTCGCAATTTAATGGTTAATCTATTTCCTAATGAGAGGCATATTATGCTTTTTTTCCCCTAATACACTAGTGTAAGAGAATTTGCAGACTTAGTCGATTATCTTTAGAACTGCTGGACCAATTTTAATGAAATTTGATATGTACAGCTGCAGGAAAGAAAAGGCTCACTTGCTCTTTATTTGGCCATTATTCGTCGGACTTATATATACCATTAAAGGTATATATAAGGTCGTAAAGTTATATATACCATACGTTTCCAAATAACGTATACTTTAATTTTTTAGTAATTTAATTTACATAAGGGGCCGTCTTCATATTTAATTCTGTATGAACTTCGTTTTTTCCAATAGCAACATACTACTTTGACTTTATTAAACGAAAGAAAACCTTCAAATTACTTTAAATATAAATTTTCACCAATTTCCTACGA
Organism: Cheiracanthium punctorium; assembly: GCA_038373885.1. NCBI lineage: Eukaryota > Metazoa > Arthropoda > Arachnida > Araneae > Cheiracanthiidae > Cheiracanthium > Cheiracanthium punctorium. The sequence continues at coordinate 426,915 of JAWZYV010011998.1, forward strand.
TAATTTCCGGAGATATTGCGATTTATTTTTTGCGCGATTTTAAGGGACTTTCTTGCAAATTGAGAAACACTATTTGTAGGTTCCGAACTTTTCGCCTTTCATTAATTTCGCTCGCGAGAGTTAAAAGAAATAAATATTATTTTCACGGAAAATACTATTTCTATTCTTAAAGTTTTTTGTACTAAGAATATCAGGTGTAGAATATAGAATATTTAGTCAGTGGTTCAAATGACCCGTGAGTCCATAACTTCATTGGTTCGTACACATGATTTAAAGGGAAAATGCAAAACGACTGCTCACGATTTTGAAAATCTGTCTAATTTTGAAATTGTTATTGAGTATTTCTTTTGAAGGTTCTCTTAGACAGGTGAAGTGTTGCCAGGAGTGAGAGGCTGTTCTCTGCTCTTCTGACTGCAATCATGAATGTTACTTAGCTACGGTCGAACTTGAAGAATGGTTTCATGATTGAAAATTTGTTTGAATTTCATGTAAAAAACGCAATTACTTTTTTGACGACCGAATATTATTACTGTATTTGTTATTTCACATTCTTCATTTAATATTATCATCTGCAATGTGCAATATCCTTTTGGCGGTATTTTAATTTATAATCAGAAGAAAATTTAGACAGAAAAACGTGATTTTGAATGCTTGTTGAATGTTTGATAAAGTATGGTTAAGCTCAAAGACCTGATTTTTCCAATATTAAAAAAGGTCAGATTCATGCCTGGAATGTTGAGAATGTTAATTTTTCAGAAATAGGACGTTGTATTGGAAGACATACATCTACTGTATCTAATTCTATATATATATATATATATAACATTTTATTTGGTGGGATATGGTAGCGAACGCAACAATAGACGCTTTATAGAATCACAATCAAAATGTAAAAAAACTGTAATTTATTTGCTTCAATATTTGATATTTTTTTAATACCGCTGTAACGTCTTCAGGACACGGCCACCAGATAATCAGTCATTGTGGGTTAACATATGTTTATTCCAGCCATTTACAATAATTACATAAAATTCACACTGACACTTTATTAAACAAAATAAAATAAAATCCACAGAAACTCCTTGCTCGGAGTATTTCATTAGCAATTAAAATAACAACCCCCGCATGGGTCATCTCTTCACGTGCTGGACGCACCGCGCACTCCTCGTGTCCAACTCACCGTTTTTGTAGGGAGACAACAGAAGTATATTTTCTTCAGTTCAATCGCAACAGCGAATTCATTCGGGTGATGTTCCCACTCAAGAACGCACCAAGTTCGTTTACTTGCCGTGTTCAAGATAGTAATCTTGAACACGGCGGTCGGAGGAGTCCTCACAAGGCTGTCAACGTGATGCCAAGAGGAACCTTACACCACTATCTTTTACTTTTTTTGCACGAAAGAAATCTAATTTACGTTTATTTTACGCAATTTAAAAAAAAAAAAAAAAGAAAAATGTCACTTAATAAATTTACATATGGTCCCTTAACTCAGGAAAATAACTCATTTTATTTAATATAAATTAAACTACTGAACGAAAAAATTTGAAATTTTGCACAGCCATGTAATATTACTTTCTGCATCTATTTCCATCGAAATCTGGCTAGGTTGCTATTCATAATTTTTTTTAATATTAATTTAATAATTCATAATTCATATTAATATTTTATTTAAAAATCATAATAACATTAAATTATGTTTGGGTCCCTTCATAGGGGGCGACGTTGGTCCACCTACTAGGTGTCCCCATAATAAAGTGGCCAACACCTTCGGGCCGTTGTCAGAGACAATGCCTAATCGGCAAAGTACCCGCCCGTTAGAAAAAAAAAAAAGTTGTTATTTACCGTAGATGATATTTATAAAAATGTAAAAATTAGAAAACTACCCTCTGTTTTTCTAAAACAGTATGTCACGAAATTTTAGCCTGTTTGTATGGTACAAATAAATCCGAAACAGATCATTTCTCAAAAGTTGCAATGATACACAAAATGGAATTTAAACCGTATTATTTTACTATGTAAATAATACACATTAGTATTTTTTTAAAATTGTTTTTAAAAAAAGGCAGCACAAATGTCACAGTACTTAAAAAATCAATATTTCAGCAATAATGATAATAATAATAACAACAACAAATATTTTATTAAAGGAAGGTTTTTATTTTCAAGTGTGACTCCGGATTATAATAAAGATTAAAAGAATTTTTTTAATGTAGAGTTAGGGCGAGATTCAAGTGAAACACAATTCGAACGTTTTCCGCGTCGGACAGGGGAAACTTCGAAATATATCAATGTTTCTTATTCAACTGGAACAAAACAATCGATCAAAACAAACGTTTTGATCACGTGACAGTGCGATAGGTTTGTTCATTGGAAGCATTCTGGGGACTGAACTGGGAACCGAAAAACGTTCGATTCGAATTCGATCGCGCGCGTTTCACTTGAATCTCGCCCTTATTTAACAGAGAAGCCGTGACTTCAGTGTTCATGTTTGCCGTTTTTCAAAGGGCACGGTGCTATGCCCGCCTTTTTTTAGTGCCGGTGAGCCGTGCAACCGAAACCTTGCTTCTTTCTTAAGCGTCGTTTATATTATAATACTTATAAAATTGCAAAGTTTAAAAAAAAATTATCGTTCTTTTTTAATGGAAAAACGTAATTCTGTTACTTTTTTCATTTGGATAAAGCTTCATGCCCGATATACATTTTGTACTAAGTTATTTATCCCAGAATTCTATGCGTACACACAGCAGGGAGATATACCAAAATGAGGTAAGGAAAGTGCCCTTTTAAATAAATAAACACTAACTGTAGGTGTACAGTAAAAGAATTCATTATGTCAGATAGTTTGCTCTTTTATCACTGAGATACCTAGAGTTTTCAGTGCCCGGGGGAAATTGAATATTTTGCGACCCCCCACCCTCCATTAGCCAAAATGCATTGGAGAAGGTTTTTTTTAAAATATAATTTGGTGCACTTTAAATGCTGCGCCAGGTACAGATGCCCCTCCTTGCCTCCTCTATCTAAGCCACTTTTTTACCAACAGAAAGTGCCTCTTTTTGAAACCCTCTTCGTTTGAAAAGAAATGGTAGCGCTGCATAATATATACGTTTAAAGTACGTTTTAATGACGTATAAGTTAAATTTTTTTGTGCACAGGAAATATCCTAGATTAAAGGGGGTACGTGTATACTTTTCTATCACCCTCTTTTTTTATAAAATCAAAAAAGAGCTTCCCGCGAGCAACTACAGCAGGTATTTCGAGTATGCGCGAATCTGCTCGTCAGCAGTCGGGCAGACATCGTCATCCCGTGTGCGTGTATCTACTTTTTGATATATCTATCTTGACCATGGTTCAAGACAGGCGTACTTGATATCTCCACTCCTTCCAGAATCGAACCGCTCACAAATGGAATTTAGAACGTACCAAGTTACTGTTCTTAATTTCTGGCGGACTATTGTTTTCTATCTAAATACATATCTAACTGAAGTAAAATAATCAAAATATGAATCTTTTCATTCTATCACACAAAAATAATTCATCACTCTTTTTCAAAAAGAATAAAATAGAAATAAAACGGAGTATTCAGTTATTTTGAGAGATTCCCCACCTCCCCAGGTAAGCTAATTTGTTATTGTAATAAAGAAACTAAATTCACTGGATGTATTTGGCACATATAAAAATGATACACTATCTGGTCAAAAGTATCCGGACACCCAGTGGTATGGACTTAGAGCGTCCTGGGGCACATATTTAATATGATGGTGGTCCCCCTTTTGCATCGATGACAGCCTGCACACCTCTGGGAAGACTTTGCACCAGTTTTTGACAGGTGACCGTAGGAATTGACTTCCAGGCGTCCATCACGGCTGAAGTGAGTGCTTGCAGTGAGGATGGTCGATTTGGCTGGCTACGTAATATGCGCTCTAATTCGTCCCAGAGGTGTTCTGTGGGATTAAGATCGGGGATCTGAGAAGGCCAGTCCAGTTTTTGAACGCTCATTTCGTCAAACCACGTCTGTGCAAGCCTCGATGTGTGAATGGAGCAGTTATCCTGCTGGAAGAGAAACGGGCCTTCCCGTAATATTGCCACAGAGTTGGGAGTGCAGCATTGTCCAGAATGTCCTCTTACATCGCAGTGTTCAAGTTTTGAACCACAGGAACTAACGGACCCAGGCTCAACCACAAGAAACGTCCACCACCATTATACCGCCACCACGAAACTTAACAGTCGGCACAATTCAGTCACGCAAAAAACGTTCGCCGGGCATCCGCCAAACTCAGACGCGTCCCTCCGACAGCCAGACTGTGAAGGGAGATTCATCACTCCAAAAAACAGTTTTCCACACGTCCACAGTCCAATGACGGTGATCTCTGCACCATTGCAATCGATACTTCGCATTCTGTGGAGTGATGTTCAGCTTGTGAGCGGCTGCACGACCACGGAATCCCAAGTTGTTTAACTCTCGACGAAAATTCCTGCTGCTAACACTAACATCTGATGAACTTTGGAACTCCTGAGAAATTTCTACCAACGAGGACTTGCGATTGTTTTCCACTACCCTTTTCAGAGTTCTGCGGCTCCGTTCACTAAGTTTTTACACTCTACTACTCCGTTTTTCTGCAGTTTCACTGCCTCGACGTTTGCACTTCACAATTACATCACTCACAGTGGATTTAGGCTTCTATAGAATGTCTGCAATATCACAAACTGATTTCCCACAAAAGTGGCATCCAGCTATACTGCCACGATCGAACTCACTAAGCTTCTTTGACTTACTCATTGCTTCACAAACGCATACATACAACCGGACAAACCACTACCAACGCTTTAATAGCTTTCGATTACGCATCAAATTTGCGTCACCCGCCAAAACCACTTTTTTAGGGGGTGTCCGGATACTTTTGGCCAGATAGTGCATAATACAAAATCCCATAAAACGTTTTTCATAAGTAAATCTTTATACTGTTTCATCAAATAAACAGTAGCCTCAAATTCTTAATGCATATTCGTATTTCACAAAATTTTTGGCATGCGTTTGTAACTTAAATTATGAATCTACTGCAAAATGCTTTATAAGAAACACTGGGACGTTGTCTTACTCCTTCATTTAAATGTTTAATTATTTATTTTTTTACTCCTTCGCGGTCAACTTCGCCCCAGCACGTGAAAGTCATAGTGCAAATCAGATTCTCCATTTTAGTTTTTTGAATAAATAATTAATTTTCGAAAAACACCCAGTGTGAAACAAGCATTTGAAAATTGTAATTGTTCACGACATGAATCATTTATTATTAAAAACTATGTTTTACAAATGAAATCGGAATAAGAAATTTGTCTTGTACTCAAATACTTTTTGGACCGCCTTTGAATGTTTTAAACAATTTTAAAAAATACTTCAGACATTCATGAACGGAATAATGAGCTTAAAAAAGTAAGGTCTTTTTGTTGAGCGAAACTTAAATGCAAAACTGTAAACTAGAAGACACATATTAACATTACATATAGGTCAAGTATAAGTACGTTTTCCCGGAACTAACTATAGAGCGATGGGCGGGAAAAGTTCCATCCTCACAATGAAAATTTACGAATATAGAGAAATAATTATTTCAACATTATCAGGAATAAATATTGGAGATTGGATAAAACGGTATCAGCTCATTTATATAAAATATAGGAAATATAGAAAATTGACTATTCATGCAGTACATTCTAAGAGTACAACATTTGTATATGGATTGTTAGGAGCAGAGGTGGAGCGACCTTGAGGGTAGACGGAGCTATAACACCTCAATTCTGGTTATCTTCTGCATAAAATTGCCACATTTCAGTGGGTTAAAGAAAGTAATAAATAAACTAAAATATAAGCAGTAGTTTCAAAACTTAAAATTTATGTATTCTACGAAGAATTTGCGTACATAGCTGCAAGGTTCCAAGAGCAAGCACTTCCGAAATTTTAAAATAACTTGTATGTTTATCAGAAGGTATCTGTTGCATGAATTCTGACTTTTCAGTAGAAAATGAAAATAAAGTTACATAACATGTGCTTGCCTAAAAATAACTTCGGTTTATGATTTTAATAATTTGTTATACATATGAAATAAATAAGATTTTTTTAAACATTTCAGTCTAAATTATTTTTTTAAATCTCTTGCCCCAATAAAAAAAAAGATATGTACACATTTTATTTTTAAACTGTATCCCGACTTACGTGTTTTTCAGTCCCATCTATCGCGTATGTTTGGGGTGTTACTGTAAAACCATGTCCGTTTTCCCTGGGAAGTAAATAAGACTATGAGGACTTGATCGCCTGAGAAATTTCCTGACATGGTGTCCTTAACTTCCGGGATACAGAACAGATACGTAAAGAAATTTAAGCACTGCATTGTTAAGCATCGATTTGTCTTAGGAAATCAACTGGAAGGCGAATATTTCTTCAAAGCATAGGAGAAGTTCAACATCTATGTTATTAAGTACTTCTTTTTTCTTTTCTTTTATTTTCAAATAGTAACAGCGTAAGCAGACGAAAGTAATAGTAAAATGTATACAAGCTTATAGATAAAATGTTCAAATGTTCAAGAAAGTGAAGCTCTTAAACAGAGAAAAAAATGTGTGTAAATTACCTTTTTATGAATAGTAATGTTTCTTCAACTTTCTTTTCCTTTTCCAGCTAGAAGACACTGCAACAAATATTTATATACCATTAAATATTTTTATTTCTCTACTTTTTATAACCATAAGAGACCTTACGAAATAAAAGAAAATCTCACTTACTGGCTAAAACTTAAGTACAATGTGTTGAAACAGATAGAACTTTTCAGCAAATTAACATGTTTTTCATACACAACATGTTGATTTCCTCTTTCGCGTATAACTATGAATTATTTTTTAATTCGGTCATATGGTTTAGTTATTTTTGTTTCTTTTAAAAACATTATTTATTTAATATTTAATCATTTTTATTTCAGTACTTCTTAACTTGAAGGGCGTAACCCGAAGGAGGGATATTAGAATATATTCCAACCCACTTCAACTTTTCCTTTGGATTTAACGTAGTATTAAAATAAAATAATAAAGCTCTTACAGTAAGTAAAGTTCCGTCCATATTATCAACGGATTATGTGATGATGAACTTACAAATGCACCAAACTCCATGGTAATAAAACTGGGAAATTTGACTCGAGCTGAAATATAAAATATGTACTTGAGAATGAGGGCACGTTAAAATAATGAGAGGTGCGAGGATTCTAAAGATTTAATTTAGTTTTATATAAAATTTTGTTGGGACTGTTTTTGTTTTGGACGCCTGATAAAACTGGCGTTGGAATTGTATGATTTATGTTAGAGTAATAAAGGTTTTTATGTAAGTCCCATAAATTGCTTTGCCTTTTGTTGAAAGGAAGTTAAAAATCCGTACTCAGTAGAAAACAAAATATTTAAGTGTTTAAACCTTTTAGAATTGTAACATTCCGGCAAAATGGTTTTCCCCTCAATTCCCGTTTTTTGAATTTGCTGATTCATTTTTAGTAAATATTTATTTATAATTTAATCGTTTTATATTTCTCGATTTCCTGTAACATTAAGGGCGTAACCAGAGATATGAATTTTAGAAAGTAATTCATCCCACGAGATGGTTTTCTTTAAAATTTAGATTAAACGTTCCCTTGAAAAAGATGAAAAGAAAAGCTCCTACAGTAGAAAAAGTAGAATATATAGGTTTCAATTTCGGGGGGAGGGGGAAAGCAGTGCCGGATTAACAATATAGCAGAAGTAGCAAATGCTACGGGCCCCGCGTCTTTACCTTGAAAGTTTTCGTTCTCTCCCCCACATGATCTACCTTTTTTAACACTTTCCAACAAAATAGAAAAGTGTTTAAGATTTCGGTTTGTCTGTCTGTCCGTCCTTGATCTAACTCGCGTAAATATGCATTGATTTCTACGAAAGTTACATGTTATTCATATCTACAGTATCATGTACCCTATTGTAAATGATCTATGTAGCATTTATAGTTTTCCTACAGGTCATTCAAAATATTTCCAATACATTACGCTCTATGGGAAGTTATTCTTTAAAGCGTATCATCCTGCTATATAGTTGCGCTGAGCCCTGGCTTCAAGATAAAACTTTTTTCGTCATTACTGCAAAAAGATTACAAAGTCCAGGACAAAAAGCCTAATAACTTCTACAACGTTTGTAGAAGTTATTAGGTTTTTTGTCCTTTTTTCCATGTTCCGATCAATTTGCACACAAAAAAAGTGCACTGTTAAAACTACATACTTAGAAATAAACTAAATGTACTCATTTTTGAGTACTTTCTCATCTTGTAATAGCTCCGAGTACTTTGCTCTCAAATTTAAGAAACTCGTGTACTCATTTTTTTGAGTTCATGCAAGCACTCAAACATGAGTGTACGTTACTCAATATTTTCGAGCACATTATATACTCGATTTTGAAAACATATGAAAAACTCATTTTAGAATACATACAAGAATTGATATTTAATGTATTTTTGTGATATGCATTTTTGTTATATTTTTATTATATTTAATACGAATATATTGACTGTCGATTTTTGTATGCACTCATACAAGATTCAATATTATTAAATATACTATTTTTTAACATGTTGATTAAAATTTAGGAATAACCATTATCTTATGCGTAAGTAAAGCGGTTACATTATATGAATGTTTTGTGTAAATTATTTCGTTTTGTTACAATTTTTATTTATATTCAAGACACTGATCTGACATACAATGATCACAGAATGTTGCTACGACTGTATCTGTAACTATTAATCTGAGATAAACCTGACATAAGTGTAGCGATTCCCTAACACTGTTTAGAAACATTGACATTAAAGCTTTTAACATCTAAAGAAACTTCAATATTCTTACTCTTGAAAATGTTATGTCCTCCTCCCTTCCCCCCCCAAAAAAAAACCGGTCACTAATACTGTTAAGGATAATGCGATTTTCGAATTAAGCGGACTGTATATTTTGTAAATAATTTCTTTATTTTACATATATACAAGATAATGTAATGCGTGTTACTGCGGATTGGTAGATGCGATGCGAAGTTCAGGAGATAGAAATTGCGCAGTAAAAATTGGAGAGCTTGGCTAAAAAGGGTTACAATAATTCAGAGAAAATTCGCCAAGCTGAGCGTGGGCGTTAACATACCGCCCGACCGTGCAAGGTTACAGACATTGCACACCAAAAAACACAAATGACACAAATAATAACAATTGAAATTAAGAATCTGAGTACACATAAAATTACAAGTTATGAATAAACATACACACATTAATATTAAATACAACATCGTAACAAAATATTTAAGTAAGCTAATTGAAGATTTTTTTTTTTTAATTATCAATTGGTAACACCGCCAATTTAGTAATTGGACGTTTATAAGTCCCTGTTGCCGTTTTTACGAGACAGACACGAACAGCGTTATCCTTTCCATAAAATACCTTCTGAATTCTTCCTAGCATCCAGGAGTTAAGAGGCATGTTATCCTCCTTTACTACTACCATAGTGCCTATGCTCACATTGTCCTTTTTAAAGTACCATTTATTTTTCTGTTGTAGATGATTAAGATAATCTCTATGCCATCTAAGCCAAACATGTTGCGTTATTTTTGTTACCCTTTGCCATCGCCTCAGAATATGGTCTGAAAAATCAGTCAAATTTGGTTCACTCATAGCCAAAATTGGTCTACCGATCAAAAAATGAGCGGGAGTTAAAGCTTGCAATTCATTTGCGTCAGACGAAATAGGAATTAATGGTCGCGAATTCAAAATACCTTCAATTTGATTGCAAATGGTTAAGAATTCTTCATAAGTCAGCTTAAGACCACCTACAGCACGTAAAAAGTGAAATTTGAAAGATTTCACTCCAGCCTCCCAAATACCTCCGAAATGAGGAGACCTTGGGGGGATGAAGTTCCACTGAATTTTCTCACAGCCTAAATAATTACCTAAACTATGATCTGGATTGTTAACCAACTTATATAAGCGCTTTAATTCATTGTTTGCTCCTACAAAATTACGACCATTATCTGTGAAAATAGTTGAGATCTTCCCTCTTCGCGACATGAATCTTTTTAGAGCGGCTATAAAAGAGTCCGAAGTCAATTCTGAGACGATTTCAAAGTGTACCGCGCGGGTAACAAAACAGACAAAAATTGATACGTAAATTTTTTGAAGGGGTCCCTTCCTTTGATACTTGTTTTTAATGTAGAAGGGTCCGCAAAAGTCTACGCCAGTAACTGAAAAGGGAGAAGTAGGATTACATCTTTCTTTGGGTAAATCACCCATTTTTTGTACTGAAAATTGGGGATTATACTTGTTGCAAATTACACAATTATGCACAATACTTCGAGCTAAATTTCTACCACTTATTGGCCAGAAGTTTTGCCTGGTTAGATGTAAGAGCGTTTGCGCTCCAACATGGCAGTTTTTTAAGTGAATATCTTGCATTAGTAATTTGGAAAAAATGCTATTTTTTGGCAATACTACAGGGTGTTTCACTTCAAAGGGTAGATCAGAATTTTTAAGTCGTCCACCAACTCTAATAACATTTAAATTACTATCTAAAAATGGCGACAAAAATTTTAACTTGCTAGAAGAGGTTACCTGTTTACCCTTCTTTAGCATGTCGTAGTCTTCAGCCAGAGCATTTTGCTGCACCAGCGAAATTAGTTTATACTCACCTTCTTGAATTTCAGAGGCGGAAAGAGAGCCGCTTCTCTTCTGGTTTCTACAATTACTTATAAATCTAAGAACAAAACTAAAAATGTTAATTAGTTTCCTATAATTATTACTGATGCTAAAAAAGGTAGTTAAAAATTCAGAAGAATTTAGAGTCAATAAATTGTGAGTCATATTGTCCTTCAGTTCATTCAAAAAATAGGAGTCAGAAGACACATCATCTTGTGGCTGGTCATCAAAGAAACTAGTTCTTGAAGGAAAGGCGGGCCATTCCACCACAGGCTATGCTCAGCCAGTTGGTCTGGAACAAGTCCTCTTGAAATAACATCTGCTGGGTTATCTTGCGATGGAACGTGCTTCCAAGTGCAGTTCTCAGTCAATTGTTGTATTTTAGACACCCTGTTTGCTACAAATGTTTTAAGACGATAAGGGGGTGTACGAATCCATGCTAAGGATATGGTAGAGTCAGTGTACATCATTACACTGTCTATTTTAAGATTTAGCGACAGCTCGGTTTTGATGTATAGTTGAGCTGCGAGAAGACAACCACTGAGTTCAAGTCTAGGAATAGACAATGTTTTCAAAGGGGAGACTCGGGACTTGCTTGCCACAAGTCTACAAGTTGAGGTATCGTCATTCATAATGCATTGTAGATAAATGACTGCGCCGAAAGCTGCTTGAGACGAGTCGGCGAAGCAGTGAAGCACTATTTTGCGAGGAGTATCGACGAGAATCCATCTTGGAATTTTTATCAGTTCAAGGCTCTTTAAAGAAGAAATCAAGTTGTTCCATTCTTCGGTCAGGTTTAGAGGGAGAGTGTCATCGAAACTTAAATTTTGCAACCACAGTTTTTGAAGAAATATTTTCATTTTACAGATAACAGGTCCAAGTAACCCCAATGGATCATATTGTCTTGCGATGGAAGAGAGTACTGTCCTTTTGGTGGGATTGGGGTTCTGACTGCAACCAACCCTAAAAACAAAACAATCCTCGAAATGGAACCAATACATGCCCAAAGTTTTCGAAACATGAGGATCAAGTGAGAATGAGCGTTCTTGGTTTAAATTTGGATGACTATTCAAGAGTTCGTGAGAATTAGAGGACCACTTGTGAAGGGTCATGCCGGCTTTAGCAAACATATCCATGAGTTGCTGCTGGGCAGTTTGTGCGATTTTAAGATCATTCGCACCAGAAATGCCGTCATCCATATAGATGTCACGTAATGCGATTTCTGAAGCTAAAGGATAATTTAATGATTCATCCATTGCGAGTTGCTTCACGGTGCGTATCGCGTAATATGGTGCACAGGATGTTCCATAAGTGACAGTTTTCAGCCTATACGTAATTGCCTTACATGAGCTGCTATCATACCACAAAATGCGTAAATAGTCTCTTTGATGAGGAGCTATTAATATTTGACGAAACATCTTTTTAACATCAAAGGTAAATGCGAATTTATGCGTTCTGAACCTGATTAATAAATCAAAAATATCCTCCACAACGTCACCCTTTAACAAAACATCATTTAAGGAAACTCCGTTAGAACTCGGCGAACTCGCGTTAAATACCACTCTAAGGGGAGTACTTGACGAATCAGCCTTGTAAACCCCATGATGAGGTAAAAAATAATAATTGCTGGGTAATTCCTCCTCAACTACCCCTTCCATGTGATTTAGGGTTTTATACTCCTCCATAAATTCATAATAAAGTCTTTTCATGTGGGGTTCTTTTTCTAATCTTTTAATTAAATTATCCAAGCGTTTTTGTGCAATTTGTTTTGAGTCTCCTAAATTAGGGGGAAATTCTTTCATAGCCATTTCTACAACGTAGCGGCCTTCATTATTCCTCTTATGCGTTATCTTAAAATGTTCCTCACAGAAGGCAGATTCCTCACTTACAGAACAATTATTTTCATTAATTGAATCTAATTTCCAAAATCTTTCGATTAAATTGTCAATCGGTTCGTTCTGCGTCACAAGACCACAAAATTTATGGTTAAAGTTTTCTTCTGCACTTGCGCTAGCTATATACCCAAATTTTGAATTTTGAAAGATGAATTTATCAATGACGTATTTACCTGACTCTAAAATTTCAAAAAGGAAGGAAGCTGAGAGTAAAATATCTATTTTATGTGACTGACCCAATTTTGGGTCTGCCAAACATAAACCAGATGGAAGATTAATTTTTTCTATGTTACTATTAGGGGAGGGAACAAAATCTGTTATTTTGGGAATGACTAATAAATCTACAGTCTGGGAAAAGGATTTATCCTTGTTCGTAATATGCGCGGATGTTTTTGAATTTATATGAGTGACACTTTTATTTAAGCCACAGACTGTCATGTTAATTCTAATTTTCTTTAAACCCAAGTCATTAGCTAATTGCGACGAAATAAAATTATTTTCACTTCCTGAGTCAACAAGCGCTCTCGCTGGCAAAAAGGCTCCACAGCCGTTCTGAATATAAACAATCACGGTCGGCAGAAGTGCTGACTCCACCTTGTCTGTACGCTCTCTCTGAGTATGCAACGAAACCGATAAATCACACTGGGTTTCTGAATTACTCGTCTTGCGGTTTTGGGTGCTGGGATCTCCAACTGATAAGGGTTTAACCGAATCTCTTTTGATCCCTGCGTTATAATGAATGTGCAAAAGGCTATTATGATTTAAGGAGCATTGTTTACACTTTCTATCACTTAAACAGCGATTTAATTTATGCATATTTGACAAGCAATTTGTGCAATGAGTATTTTTTATTAAATTAAGCCTGGATGATGGGTCTAATTTCAAAAACGATGCACATTTAAATAAAGGGTGAGGTTGCGTACCCTTGCATGCAATGCAAACATTTTTATTATCATTTTTTGCAAAAAAGGAATGGGATTTTCTATGCGTTTCAAAAGGATGTTTCGGTTTTATGTTAGCACCAACGGTTTGAACATTTTCTAACATCAGACAGCGCTTTTCTAAAAATTCAATGAAATTGCTCCATTCAGGCAATTCTGATGAGACTAAAGAAAGTTCAAACTGTCTTCGCGTTTCTTTATCTAGCTTTTTAACTAGTATATTAATTAGCATTGTTTCCGAAAATGAATTGAGTTCTAAGCCTATCAGTTTAAGTGCTCTAATGTGTTTTTGACATCCGTCAACTATTAGTCTTAAGCCTTTAGCTGATTCATGCGATGGTATATCTAACGACAATAGTTCATTTATGTGACTGTTGACAATTAATCGCTTGTTTTCGAAACGATCTGTTAAAGCTTCAACCAGTGACGAATATGAATCGTCTAGCGTAACTAAATCAGCCGCAGGACCTTCAAGGGTCGATTTCAGGTAATACAGTTTCTGAACATCTGTTAACTTATCATTCTGATGAATTAGATTATCAAATTGGTTCTTGAATGTATACCAGTCCTGGTATTGTCCAGAAAATTTAGGTAAAGGAATTTCTGGTAGCTTTATGTTTACACAATTTGCATTTGATTCTGATATTTTAGTAGTAAAGGTATTATCACAAACTTTATTTGATGGGTAAAGAATTTTTTTAATCCTTACCTCTAAGTTCATGCAATTTTCTTCCAGTTCCAATACTGCATTTTCTAAAGGAACCAAATCGTCATCGTTCTTTACGGCTTCAAAATATTCGAATCGTAAGGCTTCCAATTTCGGCATTAAATTGCGGAGGTGTTCTAGTTTGGTTTCCAGTTCTAATTTGTCTCTCTCCTTATCTTCGTCCAAGTATGCTGCCAGTCTTGTAATTATTCCCTTTAAAGCTCCTCGTTTTCGGTTAATTATGGTGAGGGCATCCTTCACCGACATAATGCGAGAGTATCCAATTTTACCGAAATATGTATAAATTTGCTGATGCGTTCTCCGTCGCGTGCGGACCAAAATGTTAAGGATAATGCGATTTTCGAATTAAGCGGACTGTATATTTTGTAAATAATTTCTTTATTTTACATATATACAAGATAATGTAATGCGTGTTACTGCGGATTGGTAGATGCGATGCGAAGTTCAGGAGATAGAAATTGCGCAGTAAAAATTGGAGAGCTTGGCTAAAAAGGGTTACAATAATTCAGAGAAAATTCGCCAAGCTGAGCGTGGGCGTTAACAAATACAGTGACCGGTTTATTCCTAAGCACATATTTAGTTATACTCACGAATGTAACTCATTGTTAGGGGAGTGTACAGAATAAATAAGCAATGGAAATAAACATAAAAATAGTTAAAACATAAATATTTCTCCTGCGAAAGTATTCTTATAATATCAAAACAAAATTAGTTTACTAAACCAATACTACCGGCAAATGAAATAATAGCTGTAAAGTGATACGACCGATCAGCATCTTAAATATAAATAAACAAAAATAAAATGAATAAGTATAACTTAAAACAATCAAATAATATAAAAGTCTACTTACGATAAGATTTGGGCTATTTGTGAATTTTAACTAATTCTTCTATCATTATATATGATAGATTGTTTCTTCCATTTTTAAGCAGCGAACGCCACAAACGCTTTACAACAATATGGCGATATGCCGTCGACCACGTTGATCGCATTCTTCCAAAAATAGACTCTGGGCATGCGCAGAAATCCGGTGAGGGTTGGTTGAGAGAGAATGAGATCTTATATGTACTCATTTCCTCGCCGTTCTCTTTGAGTGTTCTTCCGCGCGTTGTAATAAGATATAGTTCGTAAATTTAAAGTATGCTACTAATTTATTCTTATAATTCCTGAAACGAAATATTTCTGAACACCACATAAACGTTTATTAAATAATTTACCAGTGTGCAAATGACGCAATAAGGGATTATTATTATATTTATCTACATGCTTATTTTTTAGTTCGAATTGTTACTTATATTTAAGCACGTCATGTACTCGTTTATGATGCAAATGTATTTAAAAAAATATGAGTGCATTAAAGTAATCATTTTTAAGTGAATCAATTTTAACAGTGTGGGTGTTGCTATTCGAAAATTTCCAAATTTTGTCACTGTAACAGTAACTGTGAGAGCTTTATTGTTTTAAATCACCTCAATCCGTACCCCATACATTTAAATAACTATATCTAAACTTTGATTTCGATTGGTTGAAAGGTTCGGCCACTAGGGACTCTTATATAGGGGAGGTTTCTTTTAGAACACCATATGTGTATATATTTAATGTGGCTGTTGCATGCCTGCATTATTTAGTCAGCTCATTAAGTAGGCGAAACTGAATGAGTATTCTAAAGACAGCACTAAGGACGCACAAAAGAGTAGACTCAACAATACTGTGGAACAAAACACAGTACTCAGAAAAAAATTTCAGGGAGCGTCCAAAAGGTGGGAAAGGCAGAATTTTAAATAAGAGAAAGACAGAAAGAAAGGCTGTATCATTATCTTTTTGTTGACTAAAAGCGAAACTCGGAAAAACGGAGGAGGGGGGTATCCAGATCCTTGCACCACCCACCTATGGCCTTTAGAAAATGTATTCCTTACCAATAATGTTACATGTTTGTCTTTATTTGAAGAATGAATCCAGAAATAAACAAAATATTGAAAGAAAACTAACAAGGGGAGGCTCAGACGTTGGGGCCACCGATTTTGATGAAATGTTGGTGGGTTATAGGGGACCCATAATAAAGTAAAATGCCAAAATATTAGCTGCCAACTCTAGTTTGTTTTCGAGAAAATTCCATTTAAACATTTGACACATTGTTAAATACTAATTATTTGGTAAACTGTTTGTGTTCTCGGTGACGCCGTGTTCCGTACGGAGATCCGAGGTTCGAATCCAGCTCGCTGCTCTGGATTTTTTTTTCCTTTTAAAAATACATAATGCAGTTCAAAATTATTATATAATAAATATATTGAGAATTATTTTGTAAACATGCAGTTATAAAGTTGTTTTTTTGTGTATATAGTTGATTGTTATTGATTGTATTACCTTATTCATATTTGTATCTTGTCGCCAATCCGCTTCTGGCAACCCTATCGATGGGTTCTGGGTGGTAGCTGTGATTTTCGCCAGTCGCCAGTAGTCGTCTCGTTTTGTAAGCCGTAAGCACGGCATCGTTGTACCCTCTTGACTCATTTAATTTTAAATAGTCACAGAATAAAGAAATTAATTGTTGATCATTCGCCTTACAGTCCACTTTTTTCGTATCGCAACATTTCTGGTCCTTAATCATCGCCGGAGGACCTATGGATAAACAAACTCTCGTAACGTTGAACAGGCAATTAGGCAGCCTGAAAACAAAGGTAACGAACCTTACCAAGTATTTAGATGATTTTGTTCCGTCATCGGATAAAGCCATTGAACTCGACTTGAAATTGAACTCTTTAAGAAAAACACAAACCGATTGTGATGAATTAAGACTCCAGTATTATAAGTTACCGGAAGAAATAAATATTGCCGATAAAGAACATGATTTGGATATCCTTGATGACGCATTGCAAGAACAGGAGGTAAGAATTAGATCTTTCCTCTCTTCTATTCGTAAAGTTGATGATATTTCTGACAAGAGCATAAAGCATTCTATTTCGAATAATGTATGCACAAATGTAAAGGTGAAATTACCCCAAATAAATTTACCAGAATTTTTCGGATCGTATCAAGAATGGGGACTCTTTAAATCAAAATTTGACTCCCTTATCACATCTAATGAAAGTTTAACAGATCAACAAAAACTGCACTATTTGCAAGCTTCGTTAAAGGGAGAAGCTAAACATTTGCAAACGCCGAATGATACATTCGATTCCCTATTAGGCGCTTTGCAACAAAGATTTGAGAATAAACGTGTTATTGCATCATCTCACATCAATTCTATTTTGTCCTTGAATAAATTAAATAATGAATCGGCAAGAGATCTAAGAACCCTACTAGATAACATTCAGAAGCATATTCGTTCTTTAGAATTGTTTGATTTGAAACCCGACAAACTTTCTCAGCAAATGTTGATTAATATTGTGTTAAACAAACTAGATCATGAGACTCGTAGGCAATACGAAATGACCTTGGACAGTACGGAATTTCCCGATTGGGAAGACTTTCTCTCCTTTTTGTCAAAGAGATGCCAAATTTTAGAAAGTTTAAATGCTTCTTTTCATAACCAAAACAAGCAAAAGAGCATTCCCCTCCATTCTAAACTGAAGGTGCTTCTTTCGAAATCTCAGCCTAATAATTGTGCTTTATGCAAACAAGCACACAGTTTATTTAAATGTAAACGCTTCAATTCAATGAAAGTTAATGAAAGATTTGATGTAGTAAAAAGTCATAATCTTTGTATAAATTGTTTATCTCCATTGCATAAATTATCGAATTGCCCTAGTGTTCGAAATTGTTTCTGCTCTAAACGGCATAATTCCTTATTGTGTAGAAGTTTGAATAAGAGTGTCGATAATCATAAGCATTCGCCACAAGAAACCACTAACCACTTGAAAACGGAAGCAGTAAATTCAGAGTTAAATGTGAATTCTCCACCCTTTTCGCCTCCGTACGAAGGTGTCAGTCAGTCTGCATTACCAGCTGGGAAAGAGGAAGGATTTATTGGTTCGAGTTTCGTATTGGGAAAAAATAAACAAAGCGTGGTTTTAAGTACTGTTCTTGTTTTTGGTGAAAATAACGTTGGAAATAAGTTCCCGATAAAGGCAATTCTTGACTGCGGTTCTATGGTGAATATTATCACATTGGATACTGCGTTAGCTTTAGGATTAAGGCTTCGAAAAATAAACACCTTAGTTTCGGGTATTGGAGGTGCATCTCATAAAATAAAGCATGAGGTTTCAATTGCAATTTCAAATAAGGAAGGTCAGTTTAGAAGAATAATTGATTGTTTGGTTGTCGAAAGTATTACAGATTTTACACCAACGTGTAAACTTGATATGAAGGGGATAAAAATTCCTGACGGCATTAATCTATCAGATAAATCCTTTCATTTACCAAGTAAAATACATATGTTGCTTGGAAATCAGTTAATTTTTGATTTATTAAAACCTGAAAAATTGAAATTAGCTGGCGGTAATTTGATATTACAAGATACTGTGTTCGGCTTCACTGCTAGTGGTATTATGAGTCATGAAAACACTAGTCCTGACTTTCATTGTGGTCTTATTTCAACCCTTGATGAATTAGACAAAAATATTAGATTATTTTGGGAAATAGAAAATTTAACGGACGTGGAAAATCCGGTCGTTAAATCTGAAGAAGAACGAATTTGTGAACAGCATTTCTTAAATACCTTCAAAAGGGATGAATCTGGTCGCTTTATAGTACAGATGCCTTTAGCTAAGGATCCCAGTTGTTTAGGGGACTCCAAACAGACAGCTTTGAATAGACTCGAGGCCTTATGGAAAAGGTTAGTCAAAAATCCGGAAATGCTGATTTTATATCGTAATTTTATTCGAGAATACCAGACAATGGGTCACATGGTAGAGATAATTGAAGAAGAAGAGCCAGCGGTGACGTATTATCTACCACACCACGGTG
The DNA here is from genome assembly GCA_038373885.1 of Cheiracanthium punctorium. Classification (NCBI taxonomy): domain Eukaryota; kingdom Metazoa; phylum Arthropoda; class Arachnida; order Araneae; family Cheiracanthiidae; genus Cheiracanthium; species Cheiracanthium punctorium. The sequence goes on from JAWZYV010011998.1 coordinate 446,101, forward strand.
TTTATCGCCCTACTAATAGTACAACTCCACTTCGCGTAGTTTTTAATGCTTCGTCTGTTACTTCCACTGGTGAATCTCTAAATTCATTGCAAATGAATGGTGGTATAATACAAGAAGACTTATTTTCAATTCTACTTCGATTCAGAATTCACAAGTACGCGTTAACTGCAGACATAAGGAAAATGTTTAGGATGGTTGCTATAGATGAATCTCAGCGCGATTTGCTACGAATCGTTTGGAAACATAATTTTGAAGATCCAGTGAAGAAATATAAATTAACCACCGTAACCTATGGTACTAGTAGCGCTCCGTATCTAGCCACTAGGTCGTTGAAACAACTTGCAATAGACGATGGCAAGGATTATCCATTAGCTGCTGAAGTTTTGCTTTCAGACGTGTATACGAACGAGATCTTAACAGGCAGCGATGATCTGGAATTAGGGAAGAAACTCCAAGCTCAGCTTGCCTCACTGTTACAAGGTGCTTGCATGCAATTGCATAAATGGGCAGCTAGTAATCCTTACCTATTGCCAGATGAATTAAATGAAGATAAAGACTTATCTTTTTCCAATCAAAATGAGACGAAGACACTCGGGCTTTTATGGAAGCCACAGACAGATTCCTTCTCTTTCAAGGTATCTACTAAGGATGAAGGAGGAAATAATTGTGAATTCACCAAAAGAACTGTGCTCTCCACAATTGCGAAATTGTTCGATCCACTCGGGCTATTAGGGCCCATAATAGCGAGGGCTAAAATTCTAATGCAAACTCTGTGGCAGTTAAACTTAGACTGGAATGATTGCTTGCCTCCAAACTTAAAATCTGAGTGGAATTCCTTTGTTACCGCTCTGTCATCTATAAACCTTTTGGTTATTCCTCGTTATTGTCTTCAACATCATTCCATTCGAACAGAAATTCATGGCTTTGCAGATTCTTCAGAGAAGGCTTTCGGAGCCGTAATCTACATTCGTTGTGTTGACGCAAATGGGCAGATCATTGTTAATCTGTTGTGCTCTAAATCTAAAGTTGCTCCTCTAAGGACAATCACCATTCCTCGGTTAGAGCTGAACGCTGCAGTTCTTCTTTCCAAATTGGTTAAAAGATCTCTGCAAGCCATAAAAATCCAAATTGATGACATTTACTCTTGGTCTGACAGCAGCATAGTGTTAGCGTGGATTAAGAGGCCACTTTCTCATCTCAAGCCATTCGTTAGAAATCGTGTGAGTATCATTCAAGTGCTCACCAAAATTGAATGCTGGCGCCACGTCAGCTCCAAAGAAAATCCAGCCGATATCCTTTCGAGAGGCGTAAATCCTGACAAAATTCAGGAATGCGATCTGTGGTGGCTTGGGCCGCCATTTCTACGTCAAGTCGAAATAAGTGAATTCTCTAACCCTACTTCAATTGAGAACAATGACCTCTTTTCGAGAGAAATAAAAGAAACGCCAACCAGTGAAATGTGTGGGCTGCTGGAGACAGTCGAACCACTAGATCTTATCAGTAGCTGTTCTTCGTACACCAAATTACAGAGAGTGCTTGCTTGGTGCAAAAGATTTGTAAACAACGCAAGAAACCCTTTACAACGAGAGACTGGATGCCTTAAGAGTTATGAACTTAATCAATCCTTGTGGACAATAGTGAAAAACATTCAAGGAACTAACTTTGCTAAGGAAATACAGTGCTTCAGCAAAGGGACTCCGATTCCAAAATCTAGTAAACTTTTAAGTTTAAACCCTTTCTTAGATAGTAATGATATCCTCCGCGTTGGAGGACAACTGAAAAACTCTTGCCTGTTTCGCAAATGCACCCAATATTGCTCCCTTCTAACCATCATTTTACTTATGTTGTAATTAATTATTTTCATACTTTATATTTCCATACAGGTGTAGAAGCTACGTTTACTTCTTATGGTATATTTGAAGGTATTTTAAAATTGGAATATGTATGTATGTATGTTTTTTTTTCTCCACTTTATTCCTTTTGAAAACTGAAAATATTTGTATTTTTATTTAATATCATTGTGATGGCATTTAATCTCATTTACCAATTTTGATTGTTATTTTGATTATTTAACCTGTATCTTTAATTTGAACGCCTCCGTCGTTGCAAGGCGGGGGAGAAATGTTATTGATTGTATTACCTTATTCATATTTGTATCTTGTCGCCAATCCGCTTCTGGCAACCCTATCGATGGGTTCTGGGTGGTAGCTGTGATTTTCGCCAGTCGCCAGTAGTCGTCTCGTTTTGTAAGCCGTAAGCACGGCATCGTTGTACCCTCTTGACTCATTTAATTTTAAATAGTCACAGAATAAAGAAATTAATTGTTGATCATTCGCCTTACAGTCCACTTTTTTCGTATCGCAACAGTTGATAATTTACCAATACTTTTAGGACGCGAGGAATGATAAGGATTCGCTTCTTTCTTCGTTTTGATGAATGATGCAATTATTGTTGTAAGTTTTTCATTCAGCTAAAGCGTGTTACACACATTTAATTAAAATTAGAGATCCAATATTCGATATAAACGATAAGTGAATTTTTTTATTTTATTAAAAAAATTATGATTTGATGTAGAATGTAAAATGCATTTAATTTTAAATTTATCAAACTTCGCTAGAAGTATTTAATGAAATTAATAATAATAATAATAATCCATAAATTCATAACAAAATACTTGTATAACGATGAACGTAATTCACCTTGCCCCTAAAAGTAATTCCACCTAAATGTACAGCTGCGGAAAAAAAAGTCCCACTTGTTCTTTATTTTGACGTCGTTCGTCGTACAGCAAAGTTATATATACCATTCGTTTGCAAATAACGCATACTTTAATTTACTATTAATTTAATTTGCATAAGGGGCCGTCTTCATATTTAATTCTGCATCAACTTCGTTTTTCTCAATGGCAACACCGTATTTTGACTTTATTAAACGAAAGAAACCTTCAAATTACCCTAAATATAAATTTTCATCAATTTTCTACGATAATTTTCGGAGATATTGCGAATTAATTTTTGCGCGTTTTTAAGGGACTTTCTGCAAATTTAAAAACGCTATTTGTAGGTTCCGAGCTTTTCGCCTTTCATTGATTTCGCTCGTCAGAGTTAAAATAAATAAATATTGTTTTCAAGAAAAATATTGTTTCCTTCTGTCAAAGTTTTTTGTACTGAGAATATCAAGGGTAGAAATTAGAATGTTTAGTCTGTGGTCCAAATGACCCGTGAGTCATTTGGACCACAGGCTTCGCAAGTGGTCCAAATGACCGCGCCGTGAGTCGCAATAACTTCCTTGGTCTGTACACATGATTTAAGGGGAAAATGCAAAACGACTGCTTACGATTTTGAAAATCTTTTTAGTTTTGAAATTGTTATTCAGTATTTCCCTTGATGGTTTTCTTAGACAGCTGAAATATTGGCAGGAGATAGAGGCTGCTCTCTGCTCTTTTGACTACAAGCATGAATATTACTTAACTATGGTCGAACATGAAGAATGGTTTCATGATTGAAAATTTATTTGTTTGAATTTCCTGTAAAAAACGCAATTACTTTTTTACCAACCCAATATTATCACTGTGTTTGTTATTTCACTTTCTTCATTTAATACTATCGTTTGCAATGTGCAATATCCTTTTGGCGGTATTTTAATTTATAGTCAGATGAAAATTTAGACAGAAAAACGTGATTTTGGATGTTTTTTTGAATGTTTGATAAAGTATGGGGAAGTCCAAAGACCTAATGTTTCCGATATTAAAAAAGGTCACATTCATGCCTGGAAAGTTGAAAATGTTAGTTTTTCAGAAATAGGATGTTGTATTAGAAGACATACATCTACTGAATCTAATTCTATTGCTGGAAAATATTTTATTTGTGGGAATATGGTAGCGGACGCAACAATAGACGCTTTATAGAATCAGCATCAAACTGTAAAATCCTCTAATTTAGTTCTTCAAAATATGATATTTTTTAATACCGGTATCTTTTACTGTGTTTTTGCACAAAATAAATCTAATTTACGTTAATTTTATGCAATTTTTAAAAAATTGCCCCTTAATAAATTTATATATGGTCCCTTAACTCGTGAAAATAACCTATTTTATTTAATATAAATTAAACTACTCAACGTAAAAATTTGAAATTTTGCCCAGCTATGTAATATTACTTTCTGCATCTATTTCCATCGAAATTTGACTAGGTCGCTATTCATAATTTTTTTGAATATTAATTTAATAATTCATAATTAATATTAATATTTTATTTAAAAATCATAATAACATTAAATTATGTTTGGGTCGTTTAGTTCTAATAGTACGAATAAAAATCAGCTTCTTATTATCAATATTATATGAGATATGAATTGAAGTATGAAAAAATATTTTAACATATGGGGAGGGGGATTTTCGAAGCTCATAACTCACCCAATTTTAGTTTAAATATATTTGAAATCGGTACCCGGGGTTAAAATGAGCTAAATTTTTGAAATATGAAGTGAAATCTAGCGGTTACTGTTGAGAAAAAAAAGTTGCTGCGAATTTTAATATGTAGATGGCCCCTTATGCATTTTTTATGCATAGCAAATTAAATTGTACGTCAATCGTAAACGATTGGTATCTGCAACTTTGCTGTACGACGAACGACGGCCGAAAAAAGTACAAGTGGGACTTTTTTTTCCGCAGCTGTACATCGCTTTGTCAACCCTGTGATGTGTAATTTCACTGTCCCCACCCCAAAAGCAACAACAACAAAAAATTAATTAATTACAAGCTACAAAATTCTTCGTATTGATACGCTAAATGAACGAAAAATAGGAACCTGAGAAAATGCAATAAAAATTCATTTAAATCATGTATTTTCTGCTATCACCACCATTATTTTCTGACCTCAACTAAATTTTCCGATGAAAGCAGAAATATTTTTTTTTCACAGAAGCAGAAATGGAAATACCATGAGAATATAAAAATATTTATTTCATATGTTGTAGCAAATGTCCAGACAATTTGTTTAGCATGTTTTCGGGACAAATATCACCCTTCCTTAAGTAGTCATCTGTACAAGTAGGAAAATATTTTTCAAAATGTGATTCATAAATAATGTTTCTCATTTTCGTCACTTTCATTTGCAGTTATTCCTATCTATTTTATAGAAATAGTGTTATTTCAATAAATCACGTCAATTTTCTAATCATTTTAAACTGTATCATATGAATTTTTAAGATAGGAAAAAAAAAAAAAAAAAAAAAAAAATCGAGAGCACCGAGCTGGATTCGATTTTAGAACCTTCTGATCTCAGTCTCCGTACGGAACCACGGCGCCACAGGTGACACGAATAAGCGGCCAAATAATTCGTATATAAAGATGTGTCAAATGTTTAAATGGAATTTTCTCGAAAATAAGCGAGAGTTGGCAGCTAATATTTTAGCATTTTACTTAACTATGGGTTCCCTATAACCCACCAACATTTCGTCAAAATCGGTGACCCCAACGTCTGAGCCTCCCCTTGTAAGTGCCAAAACAAAAGAACAGACTCAGGGTGTGATCAAGGGCGGATTAAAGGGAGGGGGGTCGGAGGAGGCGACCGCCCCTCCCGAGAAAAATGAAATTAATGTAAACAATCCCAACTTACTTCCATAAAATGGATATATATGTATGTGAATTTTCCATCCAAGCCTCCACCCACAAAATTGTATTAATCCGTCAGTGGGTCGGATTATTCATTAGGCTGTAGCCTATCTATCCTGATCATTTCAGGGACTTTTCAGTAACCGAATGAATTTTTTAATGAAGTTGTAGTCAAACTTTTCAAATGACTCAATAGTACGGAAATATTTGTGGCTATTTCTGAAGATGTTCTGTGAAAAGCGAGTTGACCTTTTGCATTTCCCGAGAGCTGAGATCCATAGGATTAGGATTGTAGGAAAAACGCGCCCCATAATAAAGATATCCCCCACGAAACAATAATTTTTATTTAAATATTGGACATAAACTTATTTTGTTTTGCAGTAAATATGAGGATGCTATTTAATCGGATGTTGGGTAGCCCCTAAGTTCTTTTGTTTTGGAGTAAAGGCGAGTGGCTTTGGCGAAATTCGAAGGTGTACAGAGTAGGGTGTAAGCCATATTAGACGGCTTTTGTTAGTTGGCTTCCTTTGTTTTTATTTAATTATTTATTTTACATTTTACAATATTTAAACAAAGGCGAATTGTTTTTTGGAACAATAATAATGTATAGAATGTAAGTCATTTTTTTAATAATTGGGGAATCTACAATTCCGGTAAATTATTTTATTAATCACGGATGTTAACCACGTTAAATATAAAAGAATTGATTTTAGCCGGTCGAAACCACAGGTCAAGGGCACGAATCCCAGTACATTCGTTCAAATAAAATAATTAGAACTGAGAGGATCTTCGCACAAAGACAAGACGGTCGGAGTATCCGAGAAGCCATAACCCCAGGCAAACTGAAAACAAAGAGAATTTTCGGATACTCTTGATCCACAAAGAAACTCACAAATTACTTGATCCCATTTAAGATTATTATATTTTGCAATAACATTTTAACGTAATGCGATAATGCATGTTTTATCCGACTTTTTCATTATTTATTATATAGATTATTCTATTTAGAAAAGATACAATCCTCTTATTAAGATTTTTTTAAGCAAAATATTTTATATTATTTTAACGAGGATAAGTTGAAAAGTAATGATCATATGCTGGTAGAACACGAACGAAATGACCATTAGAAGTGTTCAAAGCGGTATGTGGAAGTAACAGTCCCCCTGTACACGCATGTGTAGTTCAAATGCCTTCCGTTCATGCAGTGTATTTTGAGTAGCGGAGGTATTATTGTGCTAGATCTTGTTGGGTATTTTTCGGACGTTGAATCGCCAGAAACCAGAAACTACCCGAAACTACCAAGAACCAACCACAAAGCAGAAATTCCCGGAGTGAACGACTGCTACGTATAAAAGAAGGATGTTGGACTCAAGGGGAACAACGAACACGAAGCGAGGTATCGCTGGTGGATAAGTGTCATGCTGTATGTAGCAAGTAGCTACCTATTTAATTTAATGTTAATTTACAAAATAAATTACTTTTAATTTTACTTAAGTCTGTTTTTTTCTGCCCAAACATTCCATTAGATCTATCTATCCTCAGTTCGATTTCTTGTGAATTAACCCATTAAATAAATTAACAAAAGTTTAAAAAATGTAACCTATTATTAACCCATTTGTGCCTGGATATTTTTGCGACTTTCTTCGATTTTTACTGCTAACAGAAATAATAGATAAATTTCTGATGTCAACTTCTTTATTAAGGGATGATTTCTTTTAAAATCATTATGCATAAAAATCGAAATATTAACATCCTACTTGGTCATGTTAAAATATTTTGTAGAGTTGAGGCTCAATACTCATGAATAAAGGCTAGGAAAAATAAATAACGTTTTCGACTAATAGTGAAAATGCCGTCCCAAAAAAGGGACACTAGGCATAAATGGGTTAATAAAGACCGTCCAGATAATGGAATAATTTTACAAGCATGCATTTTTACAGGTGAAAAAATTGTTTTTAAAGGCACAGTTTAAAATACATATTGTTTTCGAAGGTTCTAAAAATTTTACAGAAACAATTATTATTTTATGAGTGTGTAAACTTCTCTAGTTATATGTTTGCATATGGGAAAGGTGGGGTGAAGTGACTAGCAAGGGTATAATAAGAGTTATTTTATCAGTAGTAATACTTAAAAATTGTCTTTAGAAGAAATATTTAAAAAGGCTAGAAGCATCTTACTTAATATCGCATGTTTAGAATGCTGTTGAAAGTCTTTTTTTTCTTTTTCCTTCTTTCTTTTTTTTTTTCTTCTTTATTCTTTTTTTTTAATATTGGATTTAAAAATTTTTTTTTCACTATTTTAAAGTTCGCTAATTTCAATTTAAAGTGCGTGCTCAGGAAGAAAAAAAAATTGAAAATAAGGGAAATTTGAAAGCTCTTTCGGTGCTCACCTGGAACCCAGAGATTGCCTAAGCACAACTCCGGACACTAGCGAGGTATTCAAAAATCCATCTTGGAAGCAACACTTGTCACAGAAGGTGAAATATGCGTTATTTCAATATGAGAAGACACGGCACAGGTTAAACCCGAGTTCAAGATTAAAAATAATTTTGGAAAGGAAAGAAATAACGCAGCTCCGATAAAACATTTAGCTATATTTATTGCCGTCTGCTTGAAATTTTTTTTAATCTTTCAGTGCACTATATTATATATATACGTATTTTATCAATAATTTATTCTTATTCTAAACTTAAGACCGGCATCTGGGCTGCGGGCATCCTATTACTATTCGAGAAGAACTATGTTTTGGGCTTTTTAGTTCTTATTTTTTTAAAGTTTATTATTATTAATAATTTATAAATAAAAATTAATTATTAATAATAATAGTAATTATTATTATTAACGCTGCTGTTTTTTACGTTTTTTAAATCTTCAGAATTTCCTAATTCAGAATTTCCTCATAAATTACAGCAAATTATAAGATATTTAATTCGCGGGAATGAAAGTCTGTTTATGATTTCTTTTGGTTGTCACTTCAAGAAGAGTCCAGCCGCAAGCTGTAATTTTTTCCAAGATTAGAAAAGGGGGAAAAAAAGTTGGAACGCTTATGAAATGTTTTATTTTTGCATACAAATAAAATACTTCAAACACTGATATATATGTGTAACTATAAATATTAGTTTCGCGTAGATCTCTGTTTGCTAACTGTTTGAGTTTTGTCAGTCAATGCAAAAATGTTACTGAATGGCAATATGATCACAATATTTATCTTAACTTATTCTTCAAAATAAATCGCGAAAATATGTATATTTTAAATCTGAAATTTATAGTTTGGGGGAGGGGGCACAGAAAACACACACCCTTTTTTATATACATAAATGAAAATATAAAGTTTTTATTGAAGAGTTACAAGCTGTCTTACAGTACAATCTAATCCTTGAAATAAGATTGAATAAATAATAGTATCGATTGAAATACGTTTAAACCAATACTTTATTTATTCTAGATTACTTTTTTAATACGACAGCAGGGGGGAGGGGGAACATGGGATTCTTTCTCTATTTTTATTTTCATATATATTTTACTTTTACAAGTAGTTCAGGAATTCAATTTTTTCTTCCATTTAAAAGCAGTGGCGAATCTAAGGGTCGTTTCTCTCTTGAACCAAAATCTGCCGCGTTTTTAAGGAGTTTAGTTTAATCTACCATTGAACCTAGGTTTAACCTGTTCGGAGAAGCAGAACCTATTCTAGATTGTCGGCCGTCCACGTGCAAATTAAAAATGGGCTGCATCTTTTTACAAACAGTATGATTTAATTTTTTCCCCGCCGCCCTTAAACTTGACTTCCCACTTACTGTGCACCATCATGCTCACGTTAGGATCGGTCCTTCGGAGAAGACTCCCTTTCTGTCATCTGGGTTCCTTTTAAGCAAATGTCTGAATGCTCCTCTGGAAAACTGCGAATGCGTACGTACAACTCTGAGCGCTGAGCCAAAGGGTCAGATTTGCATAGTTGAGGACTTGGGAACAGGTACTTGTGGGGGGAGGGGGTGGTTACACAAAAACTTACTATAAATTATACTTAATATTGAATCTAATTTATTCGCTCTCAAATCGCCCATGCATAAGTATTTACTTTGCATTAAATTTTCGAACACGACAATCATGTTGCTCAAGAATTCCTTAGGTTACTAGCATAAAATATTTCGATTGAATGAAATTCTTTTCTCTGAAAAAAACACAAGAATAAAAAATGAAAATAAATCAATGTTTCAGACAATTTTTTTAAATGTTCCTCTTTCTAAAACTTAAAATTTATGAAAGAAAAATGACAAGAATTTCCCCTAATTTCTTTTTCTTTCTTTTTTTTCTTTTCTTTTCTTTTTTTTTTTTCTTTTTTTTTTTTTTGATAAACCCGTTATTAGTTATCTTATCAGACACTATTAAATTCATACATTTTTACATAAATTGCAACTATCCTTATACTTAAAAAATGTAAAGGTAACTTAATTAAATTAAAATTTGAGTAATTTTAATAGATTTAACTCGATAATCAGACATTTACTATGATTATCAGGTAGAAGTCAGTTCTTTAAAGTGTTTGAAACATAATTTTAGTAGATATTTCGATAACAGGTGGAAAATTGGGGTGGTGGGGGCACGACTAGAAAATGGAGGCCCAGGGCACGTGCCCCGAATGCCCTACCTTAAATCAGCCCCTGGCCAAAGCGGAGTTTTCAAAAATCAATATGGGAAGAAACACTGGTCATCTTTTCAATATGAGATGGGACGGAACAAGTTAAACCTGAGTTCTAGATTAAAAATGAAAATTTATATATTAAATCTCCGATAAAACACTTAGCCATAATTTTTGTCCCGTACTTGAAAATTATATGAACTCTTCAGGACATTAAGTTATATTTATACGTTTTTAATTATTTACTCCTGTTCTTAACTTAATTCAAAGACCGGCATTTGGGGGTTTTATCATTCAAGATGATTCTTTTTTTCGTAATTTTTTTGTAAAGCCGATATTATTATTAGCATTAGTATTCATAATAATTATTATCAAACTGCTAGATTGACATTTTTAAAAGCTTCAGAATTCACTAAATCTCCATTACAGTAAATTATTAGAATTTAAATTCGCGACATGAAAGTGCGTTTGCTATTGCTTTTGACATTCTCACTTCTGTAGGTTCATTCAAAGCGCAAGCAGTAATTATTTTTATTTCCAGCGGGGGGTTACCAAGAGGGGACTCTTGAGCACCAGCGAGAGTGTGAGGGAACGTCCTTTAAGTGAAAACTGCACTCACCACTCTGAACAACTCGGCATGAGGGGGAGAAAAGCAATAAACTTTAGGTTTACCATTGCCGATCTGTGGTAAGATAGGTTCATGAATATCACTGACCGCCCTCCCAAGGTTTACTAAGCTATTCTTTTTATGCCCCTAAGATCGAAACATGCCCACTGCATGTTTCGATCCAGAAGAGAAAATAATAATTAAGAAATATAGTAATAAAAATAATAAGATTCTAAAGATAATGTATCCTAAATACATTTTTTCCCGCCAGAAATACAATTTTCCCCGAGTGACGAGCGAGATTTTGCCAACTCATTTTGGGAGGGGATACTCCCCCTGCCCCCCCCCCCTTTAGCGACGCCTCTGATTTGGTAACGAAATAAGAAGGTGAATTTTAGCCCTAATCTTATCATTTTAAAATGGACGTATTTAAAATATGAGAACTTAAGATTGCCAAGGAGACTGAAAGCGAAAGTATTTGTAGAAGTAAAAAGTAAACAGGGATGTTGATTCTTCATTCTAGAAACTTACGAGAAAGCCTCTCTAAATATATATTGGTGTTCAGTGAGTGGTTATAATATTACTAAGCCTGTGTTGGCAAGAAAAAGGTACAGGTTTTCTAAAATAGTTGGATTGTTTAGGGTAATACTACGAAATATAGAAAATGAAGATATCTAACAAAGCAGTCGCTTTCATAGAACAGAGTTTCATACAAAAGAAAGAAAAGCATGTGACATAAAAGTATAATTTGTGAGTTCTCTAGTCAAATAATGCTGAACAACAACATTTGAAATAATTCTGTACGCACTGGAAAGATAAGATTTCTATAAAAAAAATCGGGTAATTTAATTTTTATAAATGCGGTTAAGTTTATAATTGAATTTTATATATCCCATGTAAACTGAAAGTACGTAAAAATT